>JAMWYP010000112.1:600000-771523 GCA_025563575.1 Acacia pycnantha
ACTTTTTTGTGCTGGGTGCTCCTTGCGTAATACTTTATTGGCCAATCTGCACCTTAACCCTTTATTTAATTTGTCTTATGTTTCATTCAGTTAAGACTTGAGAGGTTTTATTGTTCTTTTTATTTTGTGCTTTGTTGGACATGAAACACTCTTTTTCTTGCATCGAATCTTGAATGGTATTGCTTATCGTCCATTTTCAATCCATTATTTTTTGCACAAGGCTTTAGCTTGTTCAAACTATGCCTTATACTATGTTTTAGACGGTTCTTTGGATTGTTTAGCGTGCTGTGGATTTGTGAACATATAACGACTTTATTTAAATAACAATCATTATAAGTCATAAACTTTCAATGACACTCATATACACAATCCTAAAAACAATCATCTAAGTGCGTGTCTTAAAAATGGA
Source organism: Acacia pycnantha (assembly GCA_025563575.1). Lineage (NCBI taxonomy): Eukaryota > Viridiplantae > Streptophyta > Magnoliopsida > Fabales > Fabaceae > Acacia > Acacia pycnantha. The sequence goes on from JAMWYP010000112.1 coordinate 600,410, forward strand.
CATTAATTAAAAGTGTTTTTTTGTAGTAATGTGTAATTAATTTAGGATAAAAATTAAAAATTAAATTTTTAGAAAAGTACAAAATGTAACTTATAAAAAGACATACACTTTTCAAATTTCATAAAATTGTAACTTAAATGTAAACTAGAAGTAGTACACAATTAGGTACACATGAGCACTGGTGGAACCAAAAAAAATTTTTAGCCCGGGCCAAAAAATAAATATATTGAACTACTCTCTTTAATTCTTATTATGAGGCACCAACTAACAAGTATATTTGGTTCTTTTTTATAAAATACTTGCTTGTTTCCAAATAGCAAAAAAAATTTTTTTCCATGTATACCCATAATTAAAAAGGTAGTGAGTGAGAGTAATAATTAATAAAAATTAATTATTGCTCTTTTTTTGGAGGCAAAAAAGAGTAATAATTAATATGATATTAGAGTTTAGTATAATTAATAGGGATAATATTGAAAATTACTTAAATTTTAGGACAGATTTAATGACTTTAACTGTTTTTATTGACTTGTGAGAATTGTTAGTTGGTTCCTTAAATAAGGACCAAAGGGAGTATTTACTAAATAGTATCAAATAACCTGGAAAATACAAACAAATAATAGCAGATAATTATAAATCAAGACAATATATAAGATGATACTAATTTTTTCGGTATCTCAAACAAGAATTTTATTTTCCTCTTACAGTCTAATGAGTAATGAAACAAACATTATGCTTACCGAGAAGATAAAAAATTAGTTGAGGCCAAATTTGTGGCCAAATAAAATATTATATAATATATACATATTAACAATTTTTATAAGATTAGCCGGGGCCAGCTGGGGCCAAGGCCCCAACTGGCCATGACAACGTTCCGCCTCTGCACTTGAGACTAAAACAACCTTTAAACTAACATTTATACTTAGGATGGAAGAGAGTATTAACTAAAAGAAGCATTATGGATATAAATTTTCTTATTGATAATACTTGCACTTCAAGTCTTATTCAAATGATATTGACTATTTTACGCCTTAATTTGAATGTGATCAACGATAAGAATAATTATCAACGAGATTGCTGCAACTTACAATTATATCCCTTTTGTTTGTAAAAAGACTACATTTCATTAGTAAGGATTATACTGTAATTAACCAACGACAAAAACATTTGACGACGTTTAATTTGTTGCATGTTAGGTTTCCATATATTTTCGATCAACTACCTTCGCCACCTTCCTTCCTAAGTTTATTATGATATATTATATAGGGGTTTAAACTTGGGAAAATTCCATTTAAATACCAAATGAATTTGCAAAACCCCCAGAAGTCTTCCGAATTTGTAAAAAGACTGAGAGGTACCAAGGACCTATAAGGGATATGCAAATTCACGTGAAATTACCCTTTTGCCCTTAGTTTTAAAAAAATCAAAAAAATAAAATACCCCTCTCCGGCCACCGGTGGGTTTTTTTGGGGGTGGGGGTTTTTTTTTAGTGGGGGTTTAAACAAAATTAAATTTTTGAAAGTGGGGAGGTGGGTTCGAACCCCCCACCTCTCAAAGAGGAGCCAAGTGCCCAACCAGTTGGGCTACTTGGCTCCTTTGATATATATATACAATAATAAATATATTAATGCATGAAGTTCTTGTGTCTATTTCCTGGGCAACAATGAAAAACCAAAAAACTCAGTGGTAAATGGCGTTGCTCTACTGGTAAATGGCGTTGCTCAAATGGTAAATCACGTTGCTCTACTTGTAATAATGCATGAAGTTCTTGTGTCTATTTCCTGGGCAACAATGAAAAACCAAAAAACTCAGTGGTAAATGGCGTTGCTCGAATGGTAAATCACGTTGTTCTACTTGTAATAATGCATTGTTGCCCATGAAATAGACACAAGAACTTCATGCATTATTACAAGTAGAGAAACGTGATTTACCATTCGAGCAACGCCATTTACCAGTAGAGCAACGCCATTTACCACTGAGTTTTTTGGTTTTTCATTGTTGCCCAGGAAATAGACACAAGAACTTCATGCATTATTACAAGTAGAGCAACGTGATTTACCATTAGGGCAACGCCATTTACCACTGAGTTTTTTGGTTTTTCATTGTTGCCCAGGAAATAGACACAAGAACTTCATGCATTATTACAAGTAGAGCAACGTGATTTACCATTCGAGCAACGCCATTTACCAGTAGAGCAACGCCATTTACCACTGAGTTTTTTGGTTTTTCATTGTTGCCCAGGAAATAGACACAAGAACTTCATGCATTAATATATTTATTCTTGTATATATATATTAAAGGAGCCAAGTAGCCCGGTTGGGCTACTTGGCTCCTCTTTGAGAGATGGGGGTTCGAACCTCACCTCCCCACTTTCAAAAATTTAATTTTGTTTAAACCCCTACTAAAAAAAAACCCCCCACCCCAAAAAAACCCACCGGTGGCCCTTCGGTGGCCGGCGAACGGAGAGGGGTATTTTATTTTTTTGATTTTTTTTTTAAAACTAAGGGCAAAAGGGTAATTTCACGCGAATTTGCATATCCCTCATAGGTCCTTGGTACCTCTCAGTCTTTTTACAAATTCGGAAGACTTCTGGGGGTTTTGCAAATTCATTTGGTATTTAAATGGAATTTTCCCTTTAAACTTCTCATGTTGCATGAAAAGAAGAAGATTCCTACACACACATGAAATGGTAGGACCCACATATATATATAATGCTAATTATATATATATGTGGGTCCCACAATTTCATGTGTGTGTGACATAAGAATACACTTCTCCTACAACATGAGAAGTATTTTTCCCTATTATATGTTGATGAAGATTAGTATTCTAATGTTACATAAAATAAAAAATAATCTAAACTACCTCACACTTCATATTTATAGGCCGGTTAGATTCTGTAGAGTGAGAATTTTTACATGGGTTAAATACCATTTTTGTCACAGAAGTGTTGGCTAGGGAGCATTCAGCACCCTTAAGTTTTTTTGATATCATTTTTGCCCTGAAAGTTTACAATAAGAAGCAAATATGCCTTGAAAGTGTTTTTTAGGAGCAAATTTGCCCCGAAATTTTATTTTAGGAGCAAATTTTCCCTAGAAGTTTACAAAGAAGAGCAACAATCCAACAATCTAGATAAACCGATGGGCAAGATTGCTATGTCACTAGTGCAAAAAAAGGGTTTAAGACCGCCTCATTTGGACCGGATCATCAGCGCACCGATCTTAAAGGTATGACCGGTGGCAGTTTTGTAAATATAAAGAACTTCTTATACGAAAAAGGCTTTTAAGACCGCCTCATTTAGACCGGACTATCTATAGCCCGGTCTTAAAGATATGACCGGTGGCAGTTTTGTAAATATAAAGAACTTCTTATACCGAATCATTTTTTCATAGGTCTTATCCAGACCTGTTAAAAAAACAACCGGTCTTAAAAATGTTATTAAAAAAAATAAAATATCAATTACTTTATAGAGAAATCTCATAGAGCCAATCTTATATTTTCTACACTCCAAAATAAATACGGAAAAATTTAAATATAAAGGTATTAAATTTTTAAGACCGAACGTATATAATAGCCGGTCTTAAAAGTAAGACTTTTAAGACCGAACTTAAATTACTGTCGGTACTAAAGTTTAAATAAAAGATTAATTAATTTTAAGACCGGAGTTACATAAAGACCGGTCTTAAAAGTTAGACTTTTAAGACCGGACATAAAATCAGGCCGGTACTAAAGTTTAAATAAAAAATTAATTAATGTTAAGACCGGAGTTATAGAAAGACCGGTCTTAAAGGTTAACTTTTAAGATCGTGTATACTAATTTGTCCGATCTTAAAAATGAGGCGCCAAATATATTTCTTTGCGCGGAAGCTTTTGTCACTCTCACTGAAGAACCCCTATTCACATTGCGAAACCCTTCCTGTTGCATTACCTCTCTTCCTCGCCCACGTACCATTAGCCTCTGTTACTCCCTCATTTGCTCAGGCATTCCTCTCTTACTGTCTTGAAAATTGACGGTGAAAACGATTCCAGTCGTGTTCTTGGAACGCCAGTTACTGGTGTGACTGATGTGGGTCAGAATGAACCCTCTTCATCTCACAATGAGCCTCCTCAACGCCGTGCACACCATGGTAGAAGCGGCACACGAATGATGGATGTATCCCTTAGTCGGAATTCTGGGACGAAGCTCGAGATTCAGTTTGATGAAAATTTGCAACCTGTCGGTCCTAATAAAATCACATATACTAGTTTTGTCGGCTGTCTTGTTCGAAGCAAGGTTAGCATCTTGACAGCTGAGTGGAAAAATGTGGACCAAAGCACAATAAAGGATCCTATTTGGGACACTATCCAGCTTACATACACCGTCCCTGACTCTGAAAAGTTGAAAGACGCAACATTGTCTTATTGTGCTGATCGGTGGAGGAAGTTTAAGACCTTTCTAGCTAACACGTATATTTTTGCCGAGGTTCTTCCTTACCATAAACCCTGGGACAAGTACAAATTTATTGATGAACAAACTTGGCAACAATTTGTTCAGCTGCAGACTACTCCTGAAGCTCTGGTGAGTTTATATTTAGTTTTGTTTGCCCTTTTGTTTGCTTATTAACCTGTGCGGATATGTGAATGTTATTGTGTTCATTGTCTTATTGTGCTGATCGGTGGAGGAAGTTTAAGACCTTTCTAGCTAACACGTATATTTTTGCCGAGGTTCTTCCTGACCATAAACCCTGAGACAAGTACAAATTTATTGATGAACAAACTTGGCAACAATTTTTTCAGCTGCAGACTACTCCTGAAGCTCTGGTGAGTTTATATTTAGTTTTGTTTGCCCTTTTGTTTGCTTATTAACCTGTGCGGATATGTGAATGTTATTGTGTTCATCTAATCCTGTTAGTTAAATGGTTTGGTGTGTGAATAGAAGTATACATTTCCTGCCTTTGTCCTGCATCAGAGGAGCATATCCTAGTTCCATGCAAGTCTGATATGTAAATGTGTAATGGTTAGACGTTGTTGTTAGTTAGTTAGTATGTTAACTGTGTATTGGTTTCGGTGCAAGTAGTTAGTTAGTTACTCTAATATATGTAGGAACCTGTTATGATGAATGAATCAATTGACTGATCGAGTTGGCAGCAATCTGCAACTCCCTTTCTTTTGTTTCTCCCAAGTTTTTTTTTTTTTACAATGCTACATCTTCCTTAAATAAAATGTTGAAACTTGATGAAGTGAATTTGACTAATGTTTGTCGTTCATATCAAGCAGAAGTTCTCTAATTTTTGTTAGTAACATGGTTGGAATTCATAATTGATAGGTTTTTTCAATCTTGATTCACAGAAAAGAAGGGAAAAAGCACAGGAGATCAGGAGAAAGAATGATTGCTCACACAAGGCTTCTCGCGGAGGATATGAAAAAGCCGAAAAAGATTTGATGGCAGCCAAGCGGAAGAGATTGGAAGATGAAGTTGAATCCAATCCTTCTACGGTAGTTGACCAGCCATCTCCAATACGTCGCGAGAAGTTGTGGTTGTATATTCGGCAAAAGCCAAGCGGCGCCTACACGAGTGAACAAACTCGTGTAGTTGCTTTGAAGCAATTGTAAGTATCGATATTGTTATGTTTTACTTACTAAAAATGTTTCATTACTAAGCTTCTCGTTATCTGTATCTTACAGGAAGATCTTAAAAAGAAAGAAGCAAAGGGATCTTTTGCGTCGGACGGGAGGAATGATGTTCTAACCGTTGCGACCGGAAAACCAGATCACTCGGGGCGTGTAAGGGGGATTAGAGGAAAGGTAGGCCTAAAGCAATACTTTGGTAAATCCAAACGCCATAGAAAAAGTATGGTTACCCGGGAGGAGATGGATTAGACGCTTGCGGCCAGAGAGGCTACATTGAGGGCAATGTTTCAAGTTGAGATGAGCAAGATGAAGGAGGAGATGAATCAGAAAATGAAGTGTCTCCTGAGCTCTCTGCCAGAGACCAGTGTTCCCTTGAAACCTTCAGCTGCACATATGCAGCAGAGCACTAGAGGGAGCTGCATTGTTGGACAGTCAGAGCAATCTTTTCACATGTATGTGGAGGATCGTGATAGTCATAGACAATTAGTTGCTAAAGGGACTGTCCACAACTTGGGATCAACTGTACACCACCAACAAATGGTTGATGATGAAGTCAGAGTGTCAGTTGAAGAGGTGATCATCGATGCACCTGTCCCTCTCCCAACTGAAGAGCTGAAGCTTGTGAGTGATGTCAAGGGAACCTTCATCTCTTGGCCAGTGAAGCTTGTAGATGTCTCTAATCCTCATTAAACTCCACCCCTCCTCAAGTTTCATCCCCTCCTCAAGCTCCACCCCCTCCTCAAGTGGAATCCCCTTCTCAAGCTCCATCCCCTTCTCAAGCTCAATCCCCTCCTCAAGTTCCATCCCCTACCTCTCACCTGACGGCCAAGGAAAAAATATCCGATATGGTAGCCAAAGGATATTTTAAAGATAAATCGTGGCCTGTCAATGAAGTAGTAGGCCTCCCTACTCCTGAACCGGTTTACATTGATAATGTCGATGTAAAGTCCATGCTGCTTCCTTGACAGGAGGTTAGTAGTGCAATTGTTCAAATGTTTATAAGGTAATTATCTTCTTCCTTGATTACATAATTTAAATGCATCGCCTAGCCACACATACATATATACTAATTCCCTGATCGATGTCATTCTTGTAGGTGCATGCATGATAAACTGGTTCAAGAGGGCAGAATCGATGATTTTGGATTCTTGTGCCCAGTCTATGCAAGTACCATACCTCTAGAATTGAGACAGCAGTACATATCAAAGAGGTTGTGTGAAGTGCCAAGAAAGATCTACTTGTTTCCATACTGGCTCGGGTACATATCACAATTCTTGTATGCAATTCACTTAATTCTGCTATATATATATATATATATATATATATATATATCACTGAGTACTTTACTGCTGTGAATTTTCAGCCGCCACTGGCAGTTGGTCGTCATAATGATGGATCTGCATGCTCCATTCACAGCGATCCAGGGCCTAAGTTGAAGCGGACCATCAACAAGTAAGCATGTCATTTTGATTGTCTTGTCTGAAATCTCTGCTGTGAATTTTCAGTGGAATGAGGACCTTCCAAGTTGAGGTAAAAAAAAAGGCATGGGTTTGAGCTACAAGATCCTAAATGGTTCTATCCAAAGGTTAGTACATATTTGGACACTGGCATATATAACTGCCTTGTGAGCTTGGTTATTAAGCTATATATGCTCTTATATATATTTATTGTTATTTTTAGACCCGTCGGCAACCAAAACAATCGAACTTATGTGGCCTATACATCATGAGACACATATATGATATTGTGACGGACGAAAAGACTAAATTCAGTGCAAAGGTAAATGTTATGGCTGAATTCAGTCACTGACTTAATGTTACATATGAAATATGCACGTAAGTTAATTATGTTTCTGTCTTTGATGTTATAGAGGTTTGCCTGTGCTAAGCCATTTCCTGATGATGAAGTGGAGCACATACGCGATGTGTTTTGTGAATATCTGTATAATCAGTTAAAAGAGTCAGGACAATAATTAATGTCCTAAATTAATTCATTTGTAATTAATATATGCTGTAGCAACAATAGCCTTCTGTACATTTGTTTATTTTTTCGATTAAGTCATTCATTTGTAAATATAACGCAATAATTCAATGATAAAATTTGTTTATTTTTTCGAACAATTTGTGTTGTCCATTTTGGGTTTCTGAATGAATGGGATGGTGGATAAAGCTATTTAGTGCTTGAAATTTGAGGTACAGGCGGATGTTGAAAATGAGCCATAAGAGACTCGAAAAGTATTCGCGACTTTTAGGACCGTATATTTGTTAAAAGTCCGGTCCTAAAGGTCTTCGTCTATTCTAAAAATATGGCTAGACTTTTAGGACCGTATATTTGTTAAATATCCGGTCCTAAAAGTCTTCGTCTATTCTAAAAAATATGGCTAGACTTTTAGGACCGTTTATATGTTAAATATCCGATCCTAAAAGTCTCTAAAAAATACGGCTAGAATTTTAGGACCGAATGTTTATTAAATATCCGGTCCTAAAAGTCTTCGTATAATTCCAAAGAATATGGCTAGACTTTTAGGACCGTATATTTGTTAGGAGTCAGGTCTTAAAAGTCTTCGTTTATTTTAAAAGTTTGCCGAGACTTTTAGGACTGTATATTTGTTAATTGTCCGCTCCTAAATTCAAATTTTCATTTATTTTTAAATTAATTAGTCTTTAATTTTAAAAGATCTGGTGACTCGGTTTTCAGACAAATCATTAGGGTTCAAGACAACCGAGTTTCTGGCGTTCTTCTCAAGCTTTGTGCTTCGTTGTCCTCATTTTTACCTCTCATTTTTCTGAAGATCATCATCGGTGTCCCTTTTCTTTGTCTTCTTCTTTTTGTCGGAAAAGAAGGTGATAATGAAAAGGACACTGAAAATGTTCAAAAAAGGGGAGGTCAAATCGACGACAATGATGGTCCAACCTTGAGAAGAATCGTCACTCTGTTTGTTTTTATTCGAATAAGGTAAACAATGTTTTTTTTTGTATGGTCTTAACTGTTAACTGTATTCTGCAAATTTTTAATGTTGATCACCATGAAGAGGACAATGTTTTGTTTGTTTCCTTTTTGTCGAAAATAAAAGAACATAAAGACAAGTACAAGGCGATTGGGAACTAAAAATTTTATTTTATTTATATAAAAACAAAAAAAATATCTAATCCTCCCCATCGTTGTCGAAGGGGAGGGAAAGGTCGGAGACGTCGTCATCAGAGGTATGGTATTCAACGTCATAGGCGTCGAGTACCGCGTTCAGCTTCTTGTTGACGGCGTGATAGACCTGAAGCTTGATTGGCCCAAGCGTCGGTCTATATGATTGACGCGGGCTATCATGTGCTCCATCGTCTGGTAGAATGATGGGTTGTGAGGCAACGGAGGAGGGTACTGAGGTGGCTGAGGATTTCGTCGAGAAGGAGGACCTCGTGGTGGAGGAAGAGCCATTACGGTGGAGGTTGTAGGAGGAGATGGAGATGAATGTGAAGAAAGTAAAGTAACAACGGGTTTAAATAGAGAACCCATCCTGAACAATGTGAAACGCCGGAAACATTAACGAGGAGACGCATAGTTCCTCAGAATACGAGGATACGCCTAGTTGGGAAGTTTGTATGGAAGCCGAAGAGACTCTCTGAATCATTCATTTCAACATAGGGTAAGGATAGACTCTGCTATCTGAGTATTTTGAAAAGATTGAACTTTTAATACCGATCTTGTAAAGATCCGTTCTTAAAAGTAATATTTTTTAACTAAAAATTCTTACTTAAATGAAAAAAATGAATTGAAAAAGAAATGAGTTTTAGGACCGGATAAAATATAAAAGCTCGGTCTTAAAAGTAATTGAATTGAAAAAAATGAGTTTTAGGACCGGATACAATATAAAAGGTCGGTCTTAAAAGTAATTGAATTGATTTGAAAAAATAAATGACTTTTAGGACCGGATATTTTTACAAATACGCTCTTAAAGTCAAAACACTAAATTCATTTGTACCAATTGACATCACCAGATGCGTATCTCTCTTGCTCTCTGTCCTTATTAAATGCTCACTACCTCGTAACTCCTCACTACCTCTGCTCAAAGTCTGAAACCATGGTTAGATACAAGAGAACTGCTCGTAGGGGTACTCTTACACTTCAAGCTTGTGACATGGTTAGATCGTTATACGGTGCGCCTCCTCCAGCGAGAGTGTGTCCTATTGTGGCCGAAGGGTCTCAGGTCGTTGGACCCATTGTTATTTCCGATGATGAAGATGTTCGTGCTCCCCCACTCCAACCTGTTGGCCCCAGCGCGCCTACCTCTGACCCCTCTCCGCTTTCCTCTAATGAGAGATTCATATTGAGGCTGGAGCAACTAAGACAGGAACTTGCTGATATCCGGCGGGAAATTAATGCTCTTCACGCCGATATCGCCAAGCATGTTCAGTCAGATTCTTGTGGATGATAATTTTCATCTTTTTTTTCTTTTGTTTTTTTTCTTGTGTACGTGCATTCTCCAGTAATGTAAGACCACATTAAGAACATAAGCTTTTGTATTTTTTTTTTTTGCTGTTCTCCAGTATTTTTCTTTTTGGCTGTATCTTGTGGATGATAATTTTCCTTTATTTTTTGTCCAAAGAAAAATTCCTTTATTTTATTCATTCACCAAGGTTGTTAAGATCGGACATTTTATAAGTAACGGGTCTAAAAAGTATTTGAATTTTAGGACCGGATGTTTTATAAAACTCCGGTCTTAAACTTAAATGACTAATAAAACTTTAGGACCGGATACTCATAGAACTCCGGTCTTAAAAAGTTAGTTATATCTTTAGGACCAGACTTTTAATAATTAACCAGTATTAATAAAATCCAAAAAGCTAAATAAGGTGTCGATGTCGCGAGAAAAATTAAAGTTCCCACTCTGAATATCTCTTGTCGCGCCGAAAGTGATTACTCAGGTTCCGACTCCGGTGTTTGTGTGTTGCTTCATCGCTGCTTCGCGTACCTCTCTCGACAATCACTCTCTGGTTCCTTAGCTAAACGTCTATAGACGAAGCTGTAAGAGGTGTTTCGTTTATATAACTTTATTATTTTTCAGCTTAGCATTCTGGGTTTTTCATGGGTTTAACGAAATCAATGAAATGTTCTTGTGGGTATTATCTGTTGTTAATGAATATTGTTTTTTGAAGATTATATTTGCACTTAGACCTACCGAACTGACCAACAAGTGTTTTTAGGTTACTCTTCCTGTCTTGTCTGCAACATCAACGTTCGTTGCCGAAGATGTAAGACTCAGCAAACGCATTTGAATTTATATACTACAGGTGAGTCCACAAGACCTTCATCCGTCCCATGCATTTAATTTCCTCGTCATGCATTTATTTTGGTTCTTGGATTCACTGGGATGCATTTATATGACCAAAAGTGATTCTTTGTTATGCATTTAATGAGCAAGTTCCTCCGTAAAAGTGATTATTTGAGAATATATATGCAAGTTTCAATTTTTTCGGATTATGTATGATTAATGATTTCTGTCTATATATAGGAATTCTACATCAAGACTGCACTTCGTAATTGGATTGAGGATGAATGGTTGAATGATTGTTTAGTGCCTTATATTGAAAAAGATGTATTTGATAGCATTGATAATAAGACAATTATGATAGAATTCCAAAAAATAAGACCTAGAAGGATGACATTGTAATTATTTTTATTGTAATATACTTTTGTTATTTAAATATATGTACTTGAACTTATCGGGTGCTCACCCATCATTGTAATTTATGTAGCTTCATTTCTAACCGCACTTAGCCTTACTTTTCTAAATGACAGGTTTGTAAAATAACTGCCTCTCTTATTACATCATCAGTATTTATTTGATTTTATGAATATTTTTTTAATGTTCTTTTATTTTCTAATTTATATTCTTTTGTTTTTTAATGCATCATTTAAAATTTTCCTTCAAATAAAAAAATAAAAAAATTGGGGCGCTACCCCCAAATCCCCTTGCCATTGGTGCCCACCCTTCATAACTTTTCTGGATCCGCCCCTGGTGGTGGGTGCATCCCAAAATACTTTAGGGCACTGTATGCATCTGCAAAAATACTTCAGGGTGTTGGATACACCTTAATCCTAAAATATCAAAGTAAACCCTCTAACCAGATTCTACATTTATGATTAGATATCCAAATATTCCCTCCAACCCTACATATAAGGTGTCTTCTAAAAGAAATTATTTCTTCATAATATAAGTCACTTTGTGGGTCATTAATGAAGTTTTTCCAACTATTATCCCTATTACCCCTTTGGTCTTAATGTAAAACCCAATTAACTAATTGGAGTAAATTAAAGATATTAGTTAAGTTGGTTAATATATGTCATTTTTAATCATCTTCCTTAATTCCCTATCTCCCTCTCCTACTTGATTTCTATTAAGAGAATATCAATAAGGTTAAATTGAAAAATAAATGGATAAAAATGTAAAATAAATATTACATTTTTGACCAATATTAACTTCTTAATTAGGTCATACATTAAGGGTCAAGGGAGTACAATTTATTAGGAAAACACTTTAGTGTAATGTAGCGTATATGAGAAAATTAAGTTAGAAACATGGTACATTTTCCAACATAGTCAATTAGTTAACCATCTTTCTTTGTTTGTTGGTAAATACTCTCTCTGGTCCTGATTATAGAAATTGTAGTGCAAAAAGTGTTCCTATAATTAGGATCGGAGGTAGTAATGAGTTTTATTACCCCACCAGAAGATATAAAACAATTAATAGTCACCCCAAATCCTTCATCAAAGGTGGTTGTTAATTAAAAAAACTCCAAGATCTTTTTAAGTTATAAAAAAAGCTTAGCTAATTGATCAGCCCACCTAATATCTTTCCTAAGGGCGTCACATATAAAATTACATGCAAATCTCTATGTAACAACATTCTAATATCATCAATAACAATCTTCTTAATACATAATTTACAACTTCAATATAATAATAAAAAATAAAAAAATAACGTATTTATCTGTACTTCAATATAACAATCTTCTTATTTTACGTATTTATCTCGTAAACCGTAAATTACGTTAAGATAAGATACTGAGTAATGCAATCACAAAAAGCATTCAATAACAGAAGAGCAGTATCAACTATCAACCAACCTATTACCATAATTATCTGTACCGAACTTGATATACATGCAACTGTTCACTTGTGGGATTTCTTCCTTACTTAGACCTCTTAATCATTCTCCCCTTGAACGCTGTGTTAATATATAGTACATATATTTGCAGTAAAGAGAAGGACATACAAGAGGACCTTGCATGGAGATTGAGGAGGAGTTTAGAGAGAGTAATAAATCAAAACTCAGCATGTGTATGAGTGTACGCTTCAATGGCCTAATCGAAGGGCCCCACATGTCGTTCTCTCCCTCACACATCAATCAGGTCCCACCACTACACTCAAACTCCAACCAGGCATCTCAATCCACAAACATCGTCATCTTCATCACTCTCTCTCACGAACTTTTCTTCTCTGCACCTCTCTCCCCCTTCTTCCCCGGGCTTTGTTTTTCTCCCCTTTTCATCTCACTCATAATATAATACTCTGATTAAATTATTCATTCTTGTCTCTTTGATTCTGTCTTCTTTTTCATTTCCCTCAATTTTTTATTGCTCAAGGCAAAAAGTCCAAACTCTATAACCGTCTAATAACAAACTCCATCGTATTTGTGTTTATACTTTATATATAAAACAATTATACTCTCTGTGTGGAAAGTGGTTGTCTAAAGTTGTATATGCTTGCCGGCGATGCCGACGTTGGTCAACGCAGCTAGGCAATGCTTGACGGAGGAAGCAGCGCGTGCTCTTGACGATGCGGTGGCAGTTGCTCGTCGCCGGAACCACGCGCAGACTACCTCGCTTCACGCTGTATCTGCCTTGCTCGCCTTGCCGTCATCCAAGCTCCGGGAAGCTTGCACACGCGCCGGGAGCTCCTGCTACTCGCCGCGACTCCAGTTAAAAGCTCTAGAACTTTCAGTCGGTATCTCGCTAGACCGGTTATCTACTTCCAAAGAACTCGAGGAAGATCCTCCTGTGTCGAATTCTCTCATGGCCGCCATCAAACGGTCCCAAGCTAACCAGAGGAGGCATCCGGAGAACTTCCATTTGTTTCAGATGCATAGTCTGCAGAATCAGCAGCAGCCAACGGCGTCGTTATTAAAAGTCGAACTCAAGCACTTCGTCTTATCGATTCTCGATGATCCAATTGTGAGTAGGGTTTTTGGCGACGCCGGATTTAGGAGTTGTGATATCAAGCTCTCGTTGCTTCAGCCACCGGTGACACAAACTTCTCGGTTTTCCCGGAGCCGGTGCCCGCCCATTTTCTTGTGCAATTTGCCCGGTTCCGAATCGGGTCCGCCCGGTTTCAAGTTTCCTTTCATGGGAAATTATGGAAACGAAAGCTTGGATGGGAATTGTAGAAGAATCAGGGAGGTTCTTGTTAGAAAAACGAAGAGAAACCCCTTGTTGATGGGCATTTACGCGAAAAATGCTCTCCGGAATTTTACAGAATCGGTACAGAAATGTCGAGAGGGAGTGCTGCCAGCTGAAATAGCTGGGTTGAATATACTCAGCATTGAGAAGGAAATTTCTGAGACTCTTAGTGGAGCTAAAAGTGAAGAGAAGATGGGTTTGAAATTCCAGGAACTGAGTCGTTCATTGGATCAATGCTCTGGTCCAGGTATTGCGGTGAACTTCGGAGAGCTTGACGAGTTCGTGCGTGACGGCGTGCCTCGTGGTGCTGCGAACTTTGTTGTTTCACAGATGACAAGGTTATTGAAAGTTCATGGTGAGAAAATTTGGGTGGTTGGGGTAGCTGGAACCTCAGATGTGTATTCTAAGTTTGTAGATCTGTTTCCAACTATAGAAAATGATTGGGATCTATGTCTACTCACTATCACATCTACCACTCCTTCAATGGAAGGACTCTACCCCAAGTCCAGGTGAGTGTTTCATTTTAGCTTCATTTAATTAAGTTTTTACTGGTCGTGATTGGGTTGAAGTGAAGTAATGCGTAGAATCTAGAGCTTTACACGTTGCTAACTTATGATATGTATGCGTCATTGTAAAGGCAACGGTGGTTAGAAGTGTAGCATGGACTTTTTTGGCAAGAAAGTGTTGACAAATACTCAGGTCATGGGTAAATAAATGATCAGATGAAATATTTAATGACTCTTACTGGCCTCTATTACTGAATTTCTTTTCACTTTTTTCGTCACTGGTATATGGGATCCAATTGCTATTTTTTTGGGGTTGTTTTCTTCCCTTTCATTTCCTTCTTTTGGTCTTTCTGTGTATGTTCATTTACATTTACGGTAGTACTTTTCGTAGGGTTGCTTGCTTAAAGTGAAAACAGAAAAGGAGAATTTCTTGGTTGGCTTTTCTTGATTCTTCTATATATCTGATTACGTATATATTAATTTGATGAACTCCAAAACTTTTCTCCTTAAGTTCTACGAAACCTCTATCTTATCCTTACTTTTTTAAGCGGGGGACTTGTTGCAATGAAGTTTAACTTTAAAGAGAAAATTTTCATTTATTATTTATCCCCTTTGAGTGCTTCAGCTGTAATGTGCTATTTGCTTAAACAAGAAACAGCTGCACTTCGACTGTTTTTTAATGTGCAGAGTCAATCTTTTAGGCCCTAAACAGTTACATTACTGTTATCTGTTGGTGCATATAAGGCCACTTTAGGGGGATATATTGTGAAGCTCAAGCACTTCTTGTTTTGTATAGATGCTGTACTTCCTACCCGACTCTTGTTTTGATTCGATCAGCTTGAAGAGTCTGTTTATATGTATTAGCTATAATTATTTCATTCCTCGGTGTAATGCCTTCAATTCTTTTTTGTGATTGCTTTACCTTCTGATTGTTCTTGTGGCCGTTGGGTCTCACTGTCCCTGGTCATGATAAACTTACAGCTTGATGGGGTCCTTTGTTCCTTTTGGTGGGTTCTTCTCTTCACCTTCTGAATTCAAAAGCCCGCTTAGCTGTACAAATCAAAGTTTTACGCGATGTCACTCCTGTGATCAAAAGTATGAACAAGAAGTCGCTGATATTCTAAAAGTAGGTCCAGTGACTTTGGCATGTGGTTCCCCCACAAGCTTGCCTTGGTTACAAAAAGCTAGTGTAAAGACAGATCAAGGATTGGACGTGGAAAAGGTGTGTTATGACTTATGATTACTAAAATTAGATTCTTGTACAATGCATGTAAAATTATGAATTCACTCTTTCTTAACAATGTAAGAAAGACACAGAATGATTACTCAGTGGTTTATCCATTGTGGGGGCAAATTGCTGTACTAACGGCTAACCCGCTAGAATTTTTTGGGGTCATCCTCTGTAATTGCATTTTGTATCAGTTGACATGCTATATTTGATTCAATCATCATCTATCGCAGAGTAATGAAGAAAATGCAAGTATGGGTGCCAAGATCTTTGGATTGCAAAAGAAATGGAATGACTTTTGTGAAAGACTTCATCAAACCCGGTCAATACCTGAAGTTGTTACATCCCGAACAATGTCCAAAGTTCCAATCCTTGGGGGCTTTCCATTTAGTTCAAGTTTAAAAGAAAGTAGCTGTAAGCATCCATCTTCTAATGAAAGCCAACATTCTCATGATGTTGCTAGTGTTCCTAGTTCATCTGACCAGGTTGCTAAAGTTTCAGAGATTCAGCACACTGATAAGCTCCCTTGGATTAACCCTTCCTCTAAGGCCAGTACTACGGTTGACAGTAGATCATCTTCTTCCCTTGCTTCTGTGACAACAGATTTGGGATTGGGGACAATATATGCATCAGCTGCTCCGGAGCCAAATACCCAGGAACTCCAAAATCATGAAGAGCGCCTTCAGGATTTGAATGATGATAATGATATAAACCAAATTGCCGGATCCTCTTCATGCTCTGGTCCCAGTTTGGAAGGAAACTTCAACTCAGTAGATTTCAAGTCTCTTAGTCAAGTTCTCACTGAGAGGGTTGGATGGCAAAATGAGGCCATATCTGCTATCATTCAAACCTTGTCCCTTTGCAAGTCTGTCAGAGGAAAGCATCATAGCATACGTGATAGAACAGATATATGGTTTGCTTTCCTCGGACCCGATAGATTTGGGAAGAGAAAAATTGCTTCAATACTTGCAAAGGCAATATTTGGAAACACAGAAAGCCTGATCTCTTTGGATTTGAATTCCCAGGACAGGCCATACCGACTAAACTCAATATTTGAAAGCCAGAAATCGAATTATTATGACCTCAGGAGGAAAACAGATGTGGGCTTTATCGCTGGGGAGTTGAGTAAGAAGCCCCATGCAGTTGTCTTTCTTGAAAATGTAGATAAAGCTGATCTTTTGGTGCAGGAAAGTTTGTTTCAGGCACTGAGAACTGGTAAATTTCCAGACTCACATGGAAGGAAAATCAGCGTTCATAATGCAATATTTATTGTAAGCTCAACTGTCTCTAAAGGTAATGATGGCACTTTTCTTTTAGAAAAGGAGCCTGCAATGTTTTCTGAGGAAAGAATCCTTGAAGCTAAAAGATTTCAAATGCAATTACTACTGAGATATATTTCTGAGGATGCAAAAGGAAGCTGCGATCCAAATGTTATTGTTACACCAAGAAAAGGGTCCTCTAAACAGACATTTCTGAACAAAAGAAAACAGAATGAAATCAGTGACGACCAAGAGCAAGCAACAAGCAGCAAGATACAGAAACAAGTTCGAGACTCATCGAGATCCTTTTTGGATCTAAATATGCCCGTAGAGGAGGTTGAAGATGACATGGATCATAATGACAATGCGAGTCAATCCAGACATGAAGGCTCTCAAGCCTGGTTAAATGATTTCTGTGATCGAACTGATGAAAACGTGGATTTCAAGCCATTAAATTTCGACATGCTTGCCCAGAAAATACTGAAAAGCATAAGCACACGATTCAAAAGGGCATTCGGATCACAATTTCTGCTGGAAATCGATTACGAAGTGATGACACAAATACTCGCAGCCTTCTGCTTATCGAACGAGGAAAATGCAGTGGAGGATTGGATTGAACATGTGCTTGTCAAAAGCTTCAATGAAGCCAAGAAGAAATGTCACCCCTCAACTAAGTTTGGAATGAAACTGGTTCCCTGTGAAGGCAGTCTTGTGGAAGAGCAAGTTCCTGGAGTGTGCCTTCCAGCTAGAATTAACTTGAACTAAAACTTTCTGCTCACTATGTATTATAGTATAATAAGTAGTTACCACTCTTGTTTTATTTATAAGTCCAATTTGATCAAAAATTTTGCTCCTTATAATAAATTTGTTTTTTTTTTTAACTTTTTTTCTCATTTTAATTACAATAAATAAATAAATAAAAATTCATGTTGACATTTGGAATCAATCATAAATAAAGGAGAAATTGAAAATTTAACCTATAATTAATGAGTTGTGAAATAGAGAGGTGTATGTAAAATGTAGCTCACTCTTAGGTTATATATATAGCATTTGGTAGATGGTAGCCTTGACTGGCTTACAGCTTTTGTTCTGGGATAATAATTTAAGGGAAAATTCTAGATAAATACCAAATGAATTTGTAAAAACCCCAGAAGTCCTCCGAATTTGCAAAAAGACTCAGAGGTGACATGGACTTTTCAGGGTTATGCAAATTCGTGGGAAAAGACCAGACTGCCCTTAACTTATGTGATGAAGACAATGATACATTCATTCCCCCGATAACAATTAATCAGCCCTGTTCTGAGAAAAAAAAAATAATCAGCCCTGCGTCGTCGTGTTCCTCAGCTTTGCCTACTCCGCATCGCCGCTCCTGCCACCGTCGACGCCGCTGCCTCCACCGTGTACGACTCCGCTGCCAGCTTCGTCGAGATCAAGCAGAAAGAAGAGGTACCTGTTTCGATTTCTATGTTTCACTACTCGATTGAATCAGCAAGGAAGGAGAAAAAGATTCCACTTAGTATTGTACTTAGTTAGGACTTTGAGCTCTGATTTTACTTCTTTGAGCTCTGATTCGTTGAGCTCTGATCCATTTTTGTCGCCAAAAAGATGCTTCTTTTCGCTTCGCAAACAGAACAGCCACGAACCCATCTTCCATAGTGAACAATGTTGAGCAGAAATAGAGAAGACAGTGATGGTGAATGAAATAAGAAGGTAGAATAGATAAATAGCAGAGTTTGAGTCTTGACCCTTCTTTGCTTGGCTTTTTAGAGAGAGAGAGAGCAGGCGTTTGGGCTGGAGGGAGTGCAATGAAGAGAGAGAGAGTAGCAAGGTACAGAATCATAAAGGCATAATGCAAAGCAAATTTGGCTTACTCTACCCTCCTACTTATAGCAAAGTTGCAGCCTTTAAACACAAATAACAACAGAACCTGTTTGCATTACTTTTTCTTATAATACTGCATATTTAAAAGCAAGCATTTATGATTATTTAATGCACATTCTTTTGAAATCAATGCCTGTTCCTATCACAAAATCAATTTATCATCCAAAGTGGGTTTTAGGTAAGTTTTTTAACTTTATGCAGCTGGAAAAAGAAAGATGACATTATAGTTTGGTGAAATTTTTCAGCTTTAAAACCAAATTGATGGCATTGCTATCATTCCTCCCTTTTCTTAGTTATGTTACAGTTTGCTTGGAATTAACAAAATTATTGATTTTGGACTTGTCTCGTTGGCTTACCTACGTTTTTTGTTCCTAAGTTAATAGGTTTTCTTTATTTAGTCTTACTTTACTGAGTGAGATGTGTTTACTATTGAGCTTCCCTTGGTGTTTGAAATTTGTAGTACTAAGAGAAAATTAGAGAAAAGATAAGCTAAGACTAAACAAAACAAAGATTTTCTCTTCTTCCCTGTTCATTGCGGTTGTTTGAAGTGATCAAATGCTTGCTACTAAACATGTTTTATGAAAGCCGAGTTTGCATTAGTATTTGTGCTTTGAACATGTTGCTGATTTCCGGATCTGTATGAAAAAGGGAGGAATGATAGCAATGCCATCAATTTGGTTTTAAAGCTGAAAAATTTCACCAAAAGATCAATCAAATACCACAACAATGAATATGCATGCAACCTTCAGAAGCTATGTACAAGATGAATGATGCAAATTTTACTTACAAGAAGCTTAATCACCGGCTACCAAAATGAACCAACTCTTGTGAGTTGCCTTATTAAATAACACTAAAAAGCCTATCAATATTTAGCTCCTTCAAGGCTTCAAAAGAATACCAACGTATCACCATTCATGCACATTATATGATTACAACCAAGAAAATCATCTTCATCAATGAAGAATTTGTAATAACCATTGTAAAATTAGTGAAAATCATTGCAGACTTTGTGAAAACCATTAATATTGGAGGAAGTAGTAATTTTTGAACTTGTAATTACAGTTATGATACACCATTAACATTGTGATGAAATATTAATTTTTGTTACAGGTTAGAATGCAAGATGACATCAAACATGGCAGCAACACCTTCTTCAAAGTCACTAATTTATTTTTTCCATGTTGGGGGGGAGTTTGTAGCCAATGGTGAATGTGAAGTTAAATATAATGGTGGGAGTGTGAGGGTAAAATCATTGAAGGAGGGGATGAAACTTGAAGAATTGAGGGTAATAATAGGACAATGGTTTGGTATAGATGGTCATGGATGTCACATTAAATACACTTTAAGCTTTGATGAAAACATCTTAGTAGACATGGTTGATGATTACAAAATGGAAAATATGTTTAATTATAATGAAAGAAGTTCACATGTTTATGTGGGATGTAAAGGTACTCATTTTGCAGCTAGGGAAATGGATGATCAACAAAGGTATGTCATAGTTAGTGTAGGTAGAGCAGTACTAATGTCATATAGGGTTGTTGGTAATATTTTGATAAAAGTTGTCATTATCTATGCAGGGTTCATCAATTCGAGGGCACCACAGAGCAAATGGCTTACATTGAGGAGCCAATGTCACACAGATTGAGTGATGATTATGCAAACAATAAGTGCAGTGGAATACATCTTTTGAGCCTTCCGTGTGCAAGTCAGAGTGCACCAACGTCGATGCCAGAGATGAACTCAAAGAAGTGGAAGGACTTGTTCATAGGAGTGAATCAAACATTTGCAAATTCGGATGAGTTCAAGAAGGTGTTGCACAAGTTCAGTATTGCCCACAAATTTGAGTACACATGTGTGAAGAATTCAACCCATTGTGTTTATGTTAAATGTAAAGTTGAAGATTGTCCATGGAGGATAACTGCAACGGCGATTGGGAAGGGCAATATTTTCTTACGTGTGACAAGATACACTGAAGACCATCATCATACAGTACAAGACAATCTTGAGGTGAAACATGCTCGAAGTGCTGCCTTGACAAGTACAATTATTATTGATGAGGTTAGAAATCACACAGACAAGCGTCCGACTGATATAAGGAATAGTTTGCAAAGAGAATTTGGTGTGCACTTGACATATAAGCAAGCATATCGGGCAAAGGAGAAGGCCATGGAGGAAATTCACGGTGAGACTGAGCAGGACATACATGTTGATACCATGGATATGTGATAGGTTGAAGGAAACTGATGACAAGACTGTGGCTGAATGGGTGGCTAGTGGGAGCAACATATTTCAGCGTGTATTTATAGCATATGGTTGTTGTATAGAGGGGTTCATTGCTGGTGCTAGACCTGTTTCATACATCGATGGAAGCCACTTAAGTGGACCATATAAGGGGACTCTGCTGTCAGTGTCTGCCTTCGATGCAAACAATGAGTTATTGTCGTTCGCCATTGGTATTGTCCATGGAGAGACAATAGAGGACTGGACATGGTTCCTTGAAATGGTGAAGAGGACACTTGGAGGATTACAGATTACAATTGTGTCAGACCGACACAATGCGATAATCGCTTGAATAGAGGAAGGAGGGCGATATGTGGGCAACAAAGGCAGATCGCACTTCAATTACTTGACGCAATTGCGTATGCAAGACTTGATTGTGACTTCGATGCTGCCATGGAACAAATGAGGCTTTTCAATCAGCAAGCATTTGATTGGCTGATGCTTCATGGTGATGTTGACAGATGGGCCATGAGCAAGTTCCCATTTAAACTGTGGGATAAAATAACCACAAACCTTGCCGAGTCCTTCAATGCTTGGATGGTAAAGGAAAGACATCATAATGTGGCCCACTTATACATGAGCACCGTGAGAAAGTTGCAAATAAGATGTATGCAGCAAGCATGGCAATGAGTAAGTGGAAAAATGGTGTTGGCCCGAACATCGAACAACAAGTGCTGGAGAATGTGGCAAGGGTTGAATACATGGATGTTCAAATATATGGAGGAGGAAGGGTGCAGGTCCGGACAACAAGTGGGGCCCTAAAGGTTGAGGTGCACCTGCGCGAGTGCACGTGTAAAGCATGGCAAATGTCTGGTATTCCTTGCCCTCATGCGTGTGCAGCCATCAAGGGTGTTCATGGTAATGTGTATACTTATGTTGATGAATGCCTGACGATAACAGCTCAAAAAAATATTTATACATGAACCATGATTCCGGTTGTGACAATAGACATGCCAGACCCAAATGACGTTCGCTTATATGACATAGGAAGGAAAGTGTTACTAGCACCTCCTAAGACTAAACGTCCACCGGGAAGGCCTCCAGTTCAAAGGGTAGAGAGCCAATTTCGCAATAAAAAGATTTACCATTGCGGCTTATGCCATGAGGCTGGACACACAACAAGAACTCCAAAAAATCCAAACCCAGCTTAATTGTGCATTGGTTGGGGTTGTGGGGTAAATATGTTAGAAGTAATCTTTTGGTATATATTTTAGAAGTCATCTTTTGGTATATATACAATGACTTGGATCCCTTCACATACTTTTGGATAGAAGGGCTATAAGACTTATAGGATCACTCAAGATGTAATTAGTGTAAATGGCATAGAATGTCTCCATGTGTTGGAATGACACAGAAACATTACGTCAATGTGGAATTGTAATGTTCACTTGTCATTCCACTATATTTTGTACATGTTTTCATTCCATCACAACTTTTTGTAAATGCCAATTCTGTACTTATCAATGCCACAATGACTTTATGTTGTTGGAGACTTTGTAATTGTACTTATGTTTATGGGAAGGATCATTTGGAAACAATTGTATCCCTAATCCACATGCTTGGATTTTGACTAAAAATGTTGTTTACTTGGTATCCGGAGGATTTCTTGTGTTTAAGGACTTTGTTTATGTATAACTGTCATCTACTGAGGTGTTCAAATCCTATGTTTTGAATGAGCCAATTGTGTGGACAATCTTACATAATGGGATAATGGAAAGCATTATGTTGGTTTTATATTTTTTCGTAACACTTGACTGATATTCCTTCAGATATGAATCTAAAATCAGATGACAAAAACCAAAAAAAAAACCAGTGGTAAATGGTGATGCTCCAATGGTAAATAGCGATGCTCTAATGGTAAATAGCGATGCTCTACTTGTGATAATGCATGAAGTTGTTGTGTCCATTTCCTGGGCAAGAATAAAAAAACCAAAAAAAACCAGTGGTAAATCACGATGCTCCAATGGTAAATCACGATGCTCTAATGGTAAATCACGATGCTCTACTTGTGATAATGCATGAAGTTAATGTGTCTATTTCCTGGGCAAGAATGAAAAAACTAAAAAAACCAGTGGTAAATCACGATGCTCCAATGGTAAATCACGATGCTCTAATGGTAAATAGCGATGCTCTACTTGTGATAATGCATGAAGTTAATGTATCCATTTCCTGGGCAAGAATGAAAAAACCAAAAAAAAAAACCAGTGGTAAATCACGATGCTCCAATGGTAAATCACGATGCTCTAATGGTAAATAACGATGCTCTACTTGTGATAATGCATGAAGTTGTTGTGTCCATTTCCTGGGCAAGAATGAAAAAACCAAAAAAAAACCAGTGGTAAATCACGATGCTCCAATGGTAAATCACGATGCTCTAATGGTAAATCACGATGCTCTACTTGTGATAATGCATGAAGTTAATGTGTCCATTTCCTGGGCAAGAATGAAAAAACCAAAAAAAAACCAGTGGTAAATCACGATGCTCCAATGGTAAATCACGATGCTCTAATGGTAAATAGCGATGCTCTACTTGTGATAATGCATGAAGTTAATGTGTCCATTTCCTGGGCAAGAATGAAAAAACCAAAAAAAAACCAGTGGTAAATCACCATGCTCCAATGGTAAATCACGATGCTCTAATGGTAAATAACGATGCTCTACTTGTGATAATGCATGAAGTTAATATGTCCATTTCCTGGGCAAGAATGAAAAAACAAAAAAAAACCAGTGGTAAATCACGATGCTCCAATGGTAAATCACGATGCTCTAATGGTAAATCACGATGCTCTACTTGTGATAATGCATGAAGTTAATGTGTCCATTTCCTGGGCAAGAATGAAAAAACCAAAAAAAAACCAGTGGTAAATCACGATGCTCCAATGGTAAATCACGATGCTCCAATGGTAAATAGCGATGCTCTACTTGTGATAATGCATGAAGTTAATGTGTCCATTTCTTGGGCAAGAATGAAAAAACCAAAAAAAACCAGTGGTAAATCACGATGCTCCAATGGTAAATCACAATGCTCTAATGGTAAATCACGATGCTCTACTTGTGATAATGCATGAAGTTAATGTGTCCATTTCCTGGGCAAGAATGAAAAAACAAAAAAAAAAAACCAGTGGTAAATCACGATGCTCCAATGGTAAATCACGACGCTCCAATGGTAAATACCGATGCTCTAATGGTAAATAGCGATACTCTACTTGTGATAATGCGTGAAGTTCTTGTGTCTATTTCCTGGGCAAGAATATTCCATTTGTGTAGTTTATTTGATATTATCTTAACCTGATTTACTGTTTTGTTGCACCAATAAACTGCCATGCTTGATTAATGATTACATTTGTGGTAATTGATTTGATGTCTCATTTTGTGTGTGAAGTATGCATCACATTTAAAATCCAAAAATTCCATTCCTTTATCTATATGTAACTAAGTCGACATCTGGATTTCTCATTCATGAGGCACTGCTTTACAAATGTGGACCTGCTGTTCTGTGTGTCAGATGTATTTATTTATTTATTTATGCATTACACTATGGCAAGTTCGTGTATGGATGCATGGACTAAACCAAAAAAATTTGTTATGTATAAAAAGATTTTGTTAATCCCCTATACGTCAGTGAACTTGACATCCCTGATTTACAACATCTAGCACAACAAAATTGATGACTACCCATACATTTATGTAGAGCCCCACATACATACAGAGATTGCGTTCTATCCTAAGAACTAAGTGTCAAAATGATTTACAAAATCAGCTGTCAACAATAATGGTCATGTCTTTCTTTTCTTCCTGTGGGTCGCTGTATGGGCAAGGAGTCCCAATGCATCTTCTTCGCTTTATTCAACTCATGGTTCACAAGCCACCACATCAGGTTGCATCTAAACTCATTCACCTCATCATCACCATACTGATTACTCTCACTAGGACTCCAATTGTGCAACCAAATCAACACATGAATGCCACAGTCTTGCCTACATAACACAGAAACGCCAGAATTAACAAAAATTCAACAACCTAAAATTCTTGATCTTGCCACACAATGACACTTACAAATTTGGTTGTTGTGGAACATGTGGCCAAATAATTTATGTTCTTTCCATCTTGCCGCGTTTGTGATTTGGTTTCACAAGTGTTATGATCTCTTCAAAACGTTCCCTCTGTAAACAACAAAAATGCATTAAATAAGTGTTGAGTCAATGGTTTGTCAAACATTAATGCGTCTAACTTACAATTGTTGTTATCGCTGTTGACTGTGGATTTACAAATGCGGTTTTCTTCTTCTTACTCATGTAGACCTTGTTGTTCATTGAATCTAGCACATAACAATTCATCGTGCTTGGCTCCAGGGCGACGCAAAACCAGTGGTCCTTAACCAAGATGGGTCCCATTACCAGATCACAATCACCAATGTTGTAACCTATATGTTGGGGCAATAGTAGGTGTTCCCACTCAGTAACTTTCCAGTTCGGCGGTTTTGTTACAAATAAGCTCTACATAATCACCGAGCACAGACAAATCATGTATACATATCTGAATGACAACTAAATTATCAAGGTCCAATATTGCAGACTTACCATATGATCAGCACTGAAAATGTGCCTCCTTACTTCACCCTCCTTTTGCATATCTACCATAAGCGTTTTACATATGATGGACATAACCTGCATTTGTAAACACTTCAATAAGCGGGGCTCAAAACGCTGTATTGAGATTTTATGGTTTTTAGTACCTACCCGATTGCTTAATTTATTCCTTCGTCCTAGTGTCTGAAGCTGCTCTCGGGTTATATCTTCATCGTCTATTTTAATGACAATCCTGTAAACGAGAAACAACGTCATCAGACATACAAAAATGCAGGTAAAACATCGTTTGATATTGAGAATTCTTTGTTTAAAATTTGTTATGATCACTTACTGCTCACTCTCCTCGTTCGTGCAGCTTCTGGAGATAAGGTCGAAGAATATTGCCTTTTCTTCTTTCGCCTTCCTTGGGCACTTCACTGGCTTCGTCAACGTCCACGGCGACATATTTTTTGCCTTCTTCGCCCTATGTGACCTCCGTGGTTCATATTGTTGGTGAACTTGGTATGGGACAATGGATTGTTCGCCTTTGCTCCCTCCTTCTCCAATGGGACTTCCCCCATCAGATTCATCAATGTCGATTGGCGTTCCTGGAGCTTTGTCATCGTCATAACCAGATTGTCCATCATCATGATGATCACCATCACCTTCTTCGCCTTCATCATCCGAATCCAAATGTTGGCCATTATCATCAACATCAGCATGTTGGCCATTATCATCAGCATCAGCATCATCTTCAGCTTCATCGGCTTGCTGTTTTCGCTGCCTTTCAATGTGATCTTGTGCCTTTCGCAACTTATCTTCCACAGCAACAAAAAGCCTTTTGTGGCTATCGTTTATTACACCCATCAACTCTCCATGCAAGTCTTTTAAAACCTAATCATGAGACAATTTACCACATGTCATTATAAATAATTCTAAAGGATGAATTAAGTGTCATTAGTGGAAGCACTTACTGGGTCTAAAGAAGCCACAAAATTCGTTTCCGACGTGTCTTTGTTAGCCTTGTCGTTACCGGCTTTTTTGTCATACAACAGTCCCATATTGCTCTTCTTCTCTATGTCGATCATCTCCTTGACATTTTCTTTGGTCCAGAACTCAATTGGACTCTTGCCTACATGTTGTACTGGCTTTCCCACTGGAAAATGCTCGCCAAAAAATAACTGCAACAACAAAGTTATACATTTAAAATTTATTACCAAAAAATATTAACACAAATCAACTCATAAAACTTACCAACAACATGTATATGCACCCTCCAACATAGGAGTTGCAATTGTTGTTTCCTCTTATCGCATTCACGTAATCAGCGAGCTCTTTTTGGATGTCCTTGGCAATGTATGTGGCCCAATCGAAGCGGGCAAAACCATTGATGGTCAAGGTTAACACCTTCAGCAACTTCTCAGCAGGAGTTGTGCTTGATGTAGGAGCGAGAAAAGTCCCCAACATGTGCATCATGAATAACATTTCAAACTTGTCACCCGACTCCCCTGAAGTTATGAGGTTTAGTATGTCGTCATACTTCATTTTCCCATACTCTTTTCTTAGTTGCTGAAGGACTGGATCTGTGTCGCTCACGTTCATTGTTACCTCGTCCCCTTTATGTGGCACCCCAAGCAACTGAGCCACATCTTTTCCATCTATTTCACGTGTCTTCCCCCTTATTCTGAATTGATTGGTTGGGGGATCATAAGCTCTCATTATCCGCACTAACATTTCCCGCAGCAATTTTTGACTTTTGATATGAAGCAACTCTCCAAACCCTAACTGCTGGACCTTAGCTTTTAGGGTTTTATCGGAGTTCACGTATGCTACAAGCTTGGAAAATTTATTCATCGAGCACCGTGAGGGAAAAGATGCGGTGTTAGTCCATTTCTTCTTGTCATGCGTTGCTTCTATGGCTATATCCGAGTATTTTTTTCTTCTTAGCTACACTCAAAGCCTTCCATGCCTTTGAGGACTCCGTATTCATGACATTGAAGTCAGTGAATTTGTTGTCTTTGATGAACTCGCTGCGAAACAAAATGTACCCATTATTGGGGTACATTTTGGTGGACTTTTCCTTTGTAGGCCGACTTGTAGATGCCATATGTCACTGTGAACTATGTTTAAACCTGAAATGGCAGGACAACAATTAAGAGAGTTCATGAACCATCTATAACAGCAAATACTTTAACTAATTTAGCCAAAGAAGTTCCAAAAATTTGAATCCAATAATAGCAGCAATAACAAGTTAACTCAATGCACTCAAAGAGACTAATGATATTGTAATGAATGTGACTACAACGACACTTAAAGCACAATCCAAGAATTTTGTTTCCAAGCAATTCAATACAATGCTAATTTGAGCAACAACAAGAATTTCAATATAAAACACTGAGCCAAACCAACAAATGATGAATACCTTCACAAACTTTTTTCGAATTGAATTTGATCACCGCTTACAATATTCTGGACATGTTGACAGAAACAACAAGTAAAAACACAATACCAGGAAGCATCACAATTCAAGAATGTGTTGAAACCAAGAGTCATATTGTTACAATAACCATGAATAGCATGGTTCATGCTTCATACATGGGAGGTCGACCTACTCATAGGAATAATAACAAACACATGCTACAAGTATTGTAACCACTACTCTAACTACCACCACCACCAACAAAGTCAAGCCACAAACAATTAAACTTGGAAGAAAAGTTGATGCACAATAGTGAAAGAATCGTAGGGTGACAAGTTTGAAATGTTATTCAATGTCTAATTAGTGTAAGGCTGCGAGTTGTTCAATGTATATATATTGTATTCGTACCTTGTATACTCAATAAAAAATATAGCATTCTTTCATAATAAAAAATACAGAGCGTTATATTCTATCTCTTTGATCTGCATTGGTGACTCACAAATTTCACTACAACTTTCAATTATAACAATTTGCTATAATAGCTCATTTACTCTAGTGATTAGGCTACGTCGAGAAAGGCACTCTTGGGAGGGGGTATTTATAAATACTTGTAATAAAATTGTTGGTTAGAAATTATAATCAGGTAGAGTTAGTTAATGGATCCCTAGCCTTATAAATATGAGGGGTTGGATAGAACGTAATTAGGTTATGAGAATGATAATTAGTTGAATGGAATAGAATTTCTCTCCTAGTTCTCTCGTCTCCCTCTCTTCTCTATCTTTTTCTCTCATTTTGCTTTCTCCCTCTCTCTCTCTCTCATTCCCAACATTATTCTACTATGCAAGGGATACCAACTGAGAAATCAAGAGTGAAGATTAAAAGCTAAGATTAAATGAAAATCTCTGCAAAATAATTCTTACAATATGAAGAGGTGGCACCATTTTTAGCAAATCAAGGGCCAGGATTTAAACATATCTCATTCAAAGGATTCAATGGTGGAGGTTAAAGAAAAGAAAATTGATCATTGCAAAGTGCAAGGTGATAAAAACCAAAGTCAGGACAAGTGACACTTCTTTTTGAGCCCTTCCTCCACTTTTAATCTTAGAATTTTAATGAGGACAAAGATGTCAAGTGGATTAGTTTAGTTTTGTATTTGGATTTCTTTTTTTAAAAAAAATTGAAAATCAAATCACACATTCAATTGCATTGCATTCGCGCTTACTCATCACCCTAGCCAATTTGCATATCTCTTAGACTTCTAGTGGTTTAGTTGTTCTAGTGTTTGCATTTAGTTAAGTATACATCCCAATTTTAGCCCCATTTAGTGTTAATTAGAGTCACCTAAGTCATAGTTCACTTGTCTAATCACTAGTTCCGAAACAACCTAGGTTGCACTACATTGCAAATTTATAAACCTAGTTTATTTTCATTCCTCCTAGACACTAGAGTTAAAGCCATATTGGTGATTTACAATAAAAGAATTTCAGGAACTCTTTAAAACATAAAAGACTGATGTGGCAGTTACAAGCTTCTACATCGGAACAATTCAGTAATTCTGTTTTCATGGGATAGGATTTTCTCATATATCAACATGCGTTGCTTCTAAAGCATTGAACTCGGTTTCTAAAATACTTCACCATTTGAAAAGTGCAGTAAGGTTGCATTTGCATAAAGGTGGGTCTACCATTCCCAAATAACTTCTGGATTCAAAAATTTGAAAGCGAGGAAGGGGATGGAAGGTGCCTCATTAAATAATACTATTAATCAGATGATAGGTAGCCCACATAAGAAAGACACTGAAGCTTCTGTGATCATAAGCTACCTCAAAACAATTTCAGATATGCGGTTCGAACTTAGAACAAAAATAAAAAACAAAGAGGAAGAAGAAGTTTAGGGCTCAGAACTAATGGGAGGACAAAGATACACTCAAGCTTCTGTGATCATAAGCTACCTCAAAACAATTTCAGATATGCGGTTCGAACTTAGAACAAAAAAAAAACAGAGAGGAAGATAAAAAGATTAGGGCTCGGAACTAATGGGAGGACGAAGATACCTGACGGCGTCGGCGAAAATGGCTTCCACAAGGGCGGCGGCGGCAACAATGGCTTCCACGGTGACGGCGACGACGGCGAAGGCAACGGGTGAAGAAATCACGCTTTAGGGCAGGAGGTGGGCAACTGGAATTGCAAATTTGGAATGAGAACACGAAGTGAAGTCTGCCTCTTAGTAATCTCACATAAGTTAAGGGCAGTCTGGTATTTTTCCACGAAATTGCATAACCCTCAAAAGTCCTTATCACCTCTAAGTCTTTTTGAAAATTCGGAGGACTTCTAGGGGTTTTACAAATTCATTTGGTATTTATCTGGAATTTTCCCATAATTTAACCTATTATTTTTGTTTATTTGATCAACTTCTACTTCTATATGATGGAATGACTTCGCCCAAATGTTAGTAATAAATGCTATGTTTGAGAATAGAAGAGGCCCATGTTAACGGAAAAAAAGGGAAAATGACAGAAAGTAAAAGATAACAAGGGTAGTGAATTTCAATAATTTTAAAATGACTAATTTGAAATTTTGAAAGATTGGCAAATATGTGAAATTACATAAGTTTTCTTACTTCTCTTTTTTTTTCTAAAAAAAAATCCCTAAAACCTATTGTCAGCCCTTGCAGCTTCGGCACCGACGACCCATCCCTGGAGCTCCGGTGTCCTTGCCAGTGAGCTCCAGCGGCGTAATATACTTTTTTTTTAATTTCTCAAGGAAAATTTGTCAATATAAATATTTAAGTTGTTAATAGCGATATTAAAATCGTAAATGACGACCTAATATTTTTTTTTTATTTCTCAGGCAAAAGTTGTTAACATAAATACTTAAATTGTCAATAGTAATACTAAAGTTGTAAATAAGGTATTTGTTGAAAGTTATTATTTGAAGTGAAAGTTATTAGGAAATATTCATTACATACCCATTTACAATTTTAATATCATCATACATTAATGACTCAAGTATCAACATTGACGATTTTTGCTTGAGAAATACAAAAGAAAATATTAGACCGCCCGAACTCCAATGAAAGTTATTAAGAAATATTCAACAAATACTCCTTTTACAACTTTAGTATCACTATTAATAATTCAAATATCAATATTGACGACTTTTGCTTCAGAAATGGAAAAATAAATAAATATTAGACCACCGGAGCTCTGGTGAATGTTATTAGGAAATATTCAAACAATTACCATATTTGCAACTTTAGTATTGATACTAATAAATCAAGTATCCATATTGACAATTTTGCCTTAGAAATTCAAAAAAAAATATTAGGCCGCCGTTTACAACTTTAGTATCACTATTAACAATTCAAATAATTATATTGATAACTTGTGCTTGAGAAATTCAATACACACACACACACATATTAAGCCGTTGGGGCTCTGTTCACCGTCACCATAGCTCCAACGGCTTGTCGCCGGCAAGGACACCGGAGCTA
Organism: Acacia pycnantha; assembly: GCA_025563575.1. Lineage (NCBI taxonomy): Eukaryota > Viridiplantae > Streptophyta > Magnoliopsida > Fabales > Fabaceae > Acacia > Acacia pycnantha. The sequence goes on from JAMWYP010000112.1 coordinate 632,100, forward strand.
TAATGACAAGCTCCCATTGAAGGCCGCCCGCAAGAGGTTTTAGGAATTTTTCTTTAAAAAAAAAAATTACAAAATAAGAGCATTTATGTAATTTCATACCACTACAAAAAAAATGCCACTTTATGGCGGTTAATTTGTAGCGGTCAAAATAAACCGCTACAAATATGTGAATTTGTAGCGGTTTATACCGAAACCGCTACAAATTTGTAGCGGTATGACTCGCGCCAAGTGGCGCGTTGGTTCATGAACGACATTTGTAACGGTTATCATAAACTAACCGCTACAAAATATGGCGCGAAGTTGGCGCCAAATTTGTAGCGGTTATTTTGTAGCGGTTTATTTATTCAAACTGTCACAAATATGGCGCCAGTTTGGCGTCTTATGGCGCGCCATTTGTGGCGATTTTGAAACCGCTACAAAACGCAAAAAACAAAAAAAAAACAAAAAAAAAAACCGCTACAAATGTGAACCGCTACAAAAACTGTTACATCAACCGCTACAAAGTGTGTAATATTGAAATTTGAATATTTCAAATCCCGCCAAGTTTATTTTTTTTAAAAAAATATGTTCATATTTGTAGCGGTTGTTAGTATAACCGCTAAAAAATGTGATATTTTGAAAAAAAAAATTAAAAATACAAATGAATTTTTTTAGATGTTTTGAAACCGCTACAAAACGCAAAAAAAAAACCGCTACAAATGTGAACCGCTACAAAAACTGTTACATCAACCGCTACAAAGTGTGTAATATTGACATTTGAATATTTCAAATCCCACCAAGTTTATTTTTTTTAAAAAAAATATGTTCATATTTGTAGCGGTTGTTAGTATAACCGCTACAAAATGTGATATTTTGAAATTTATTTATTTTTTTAAAAAAATACCAATGAATTTTTGTAACGGTTTTGTAACCGCTACAAACAGAAACCGATACAAAAACTGTCACATAAACCGCTAAAAACTGTTTTGTAGCAGTTATTGTCGCGGTTAAAAACCGCTACAAAATCCGTTACATCAACCGCGACAAATGTTACATATATATTTATAAATATCCCCACCACACCACACCACACCTCATCTCATACACTTATTCATTTCTTCCCACCCCCTTCTCTATCGTTTTCTATCATTTCTTCCCAGCCCTTCCAAAATCTTTGATTTCAATGTTTTATTTTTTCCTTCTTATAATATTGATACTATTTTTTTTTTTTTCCTTATCTAGAATTTTAAGTATATTTCCTCATTATTCGTTCTATCATCATCAACTTTCTTTACATAATCAAATATCATCTAATGTACAACATAATTTTTTTGCTCAGAGGTGGACAACACAATAAATCCTTATTATCTACACATTCTCAATATCATACCTACATAATATTTATACTTATCTAACTTAAGTTAATCAGTTTTTTAAATATTAACTATTATCATTTAATTTGTCACTTAAATAATAAAAATATTCAACATAATATTGTAACAATGGACACAAATTATGATTTTTTTTTCAATTTTGCAATATTTTGTAGTGGTTGTAAAACCGCTACAACAACCGCTACAAATTTTAATTTAAATTCGGATTAAATATTTGTAGCGATTTTACAACCGCTACAAAATTTGAGCGCCAATTTTTTTGAAATTCGTCATCTTGAGAGCATCTTATAGTGGTAACTCAAAACCGTTACTAATTCAGTAGCGGTTTTATTACATGAGTAGCGGTTTTAGCAACCGCTATAAATCAGCTTGCCACAGTGGATTTTGTTGCGGTTACTTTAACCGCTACAAATGTCATTAGTTGCGCCTAAAACCGCTACAAATAGTTCATTTTAACCGCTATTAATGGTCTTTTTTTTGTAGTGTACATTTATCAACCTTTCAAAATTTCAAATCAGTCAATTTAGAATTATTAAAATTCTCATTTTTATTTATTTTTTACATATTTTAACAATATTTTTCTGTCATTTTTCCTAACAAAAAAAAAACTTATTCCAGATTTTGTCCTTCTAGTTTTTAGGAAGTCTTTAAAATTTTATACACAATTTTATATTTTTATTTCATATCATCGAACCAACAGTTTTTTCTACAATTCATAAAGAGGTTGGCATCCTTATGTTAATTGTTACCCACATGTGTGTTTAGGATTATATGTTTTCAAATTATAAGGACTAATTATGTATAATTAAGAAATTTTAGGGATTTATTGATAAACATTAAACTTCATAAACCAAATCAATAAAATAATTCAAACAAATTCGAGATATTTAAATTTTTCTTTCTCGTTTTAAGATATTTCGAAGTTAAAGAGACGCCAGAGGGCTTAAACATTTTTTGAGGTATGAAACTGATTATAACTGTAACTAATTATGAAGGTCCAACTTAATTATTATATGCTCTCGTTACAAAGCATTTCCTACAAAATCATTAACAGATGACCCTTTATTTAAAGTTTTTTTTTTTTCCTTTTTATCGACTTCTATATTTGTTTTCCTGTAGATTTATGTAAAAAGAGCTTATAGTATTCTGTTCACAAACTCCTAATTTTTTTGGTTGCTCACCCGGTTCACAAGAGCTTCACCCTGACAAACTCCTAATTTGATACCGCCATATCATAATTTATGATAAATTGTGTTACAGACCTGTGTCAGGCCCAATAGCAGGACGACCCAACAATAGTTATAATGCATATCAGAATCTATCTAATATAAAGGAGGATCCTAACTCACCCATAATCAAGGAACATCTGTAGGTATGAGAGATTAGTTAGGATGCTCGGGCCAAAGATCACGCGAGGTCCACGATATCCGACCTAAGGTACAGTCTATAAATATAGAGGTCAGATCTTAAGGTACACACGTTCTAACCCTGAACTATTCACATACAGTCATCACTGTTCACACACATCACTCCCTTTGGCTGAGAGTCTTATTGTGTACCATGATCCTAAGTTCTTCTGGGTATCTGCTTCATAGATACTCATACTAAACCAACCAATCCAATATCAACTCACTAACCCATCAGGCTAGACATTTGTATTCTATCCCGAAACAAATTGCATTATCCAAGAATTGTAAACAATCTCATTTGTCTTTAAATTTTGTGCCTCACGCGACAGAAATATTTCGAGTCCCCCAATCTGCATCAATTAAATAATTTTTTAATATATAAGATTTTGGGTTAAATACCATTTTCGCCATAGAAGTTTAGCCTAAGGAGCACTCGTCACTCAGAAGTTTTTTTGATCTCTTTTTGCCCTGGAAGTTTAAAAATATAGCAATCTTCCTCATCAGTTGATCTTGACTGTTGAATTGTCGCTCTTCTTTATAAACTTCCAGGGGCAAAATTGCTCCTAAAAAAACTTCCGGGGCATATTTGCTCCGTTTTGTTAATGTCCAGGGAAAAAATGAGACGGAGAAACTTTCGGGTGACAGTACTCCTTAGGTTAGTCTTCCATGGCAAAAATGGTATTTAATCCTAAAAATTTTCCAAGACACACAAATTTCAGCAGTTAAAATTCTCAATTTAATGCCTTTCAATTGAAAATCATAGTGTTAATAAGCATTAAGAGATTTCAAATTTTTTACAGACAAAATTTAAATTTTTTTATATAATTTATACATGTAAGTATTTACTTAGCTTTTAGCATTACCAAAATTTTGATGACTCTATTATTTGAGGTTACGAAATGTGATAAAGATCATACGTCATTATTGTCAAACTGGCGAGTTGACTCTCTGAGTTTAACGTTTTTAAGATTTTAGTTTACAAAATCAAGTCAAGTCACTGATGAACTCGTGATCGTTATAAACTCAATTAAACTCGCGAGTTAATATACCGAAGTTACCGTTTTTACATTTCCAACTTACAAAACCGTGTTAACTCACATTTAAACTCATGTTAACTTCTTCGATTTGATCATGTTCAGCGGCTTTAAATATAAATTTTATAAAAATTTCTTTGTTAAATATGATAAATTATTCATGTTAATGGATTTAATTTTAATTATTTGAATTTAAAAAATATTTAAATCAAATTGTTTTTATTTTTTAATATTTTGATTATTAAATTATACATTATTAATATCTATTTAAAGGAAAAGATAAACTCTTATAAATTTATAATTCGAGTTCATGATACTAGTTTACGAAGCTGTCACAAATTTACTTAAACTTGTAAGTTTTGCGAGTTTGACAACCTTGTCATGTGTTGTAGATTTCTACTCCTTTGTGTGACAATTGAGCATGATCTAAATTTTATTACGGCTAAAGTATGGATTTAATCATTTATGTTTACGTCAAGTTTATTTTTAGTTCTTTAAATTTATAAAAGGCATTTTTAGTCCTTAAATATTAACACAGTTAGCCTTCGGAAAATGTTGAATCATTAAAGTCACCTTGTTTTAATCCTGGCTGTCACATCAACAAATTTTTTTAACAAATTCATATTTTAATTAAATATTGTTAATAATAATAGAAAATATTCTCAGGTTTTAATCATTTTTTTTTTTTTTCATATCCCCTTCCCCGTCGGAAACCCTTCTCTTGCGGACAGTACTCTTCTTCTTCCCTGAATCTCCTAAAGCACTAGCTGTGGTTTCTAACGCAAATTCATTCCCAATTTACCTCCTTCTTTTAAAGCAAAATTATTCTATTAATTACCTCAATCCCCAACATTGAACAAATTAAATCTGACCCCTTTGTCGCAGTAACACTCATTTGCGTTGGCAGAGAGTTGAGTTCCCAGCGTTCATATTTAATTGTGTATGTAAGTAATTGGAGGGTACCGTGAAGAGGGTGTTGAGTAGTATTTTATGAGAAAACACAAGAAGTGGCCGCGCATTTATCTAAGGAGAAGAAAAAGAGAGGGTTAGAAACGTCCAGTGTGTTGAGATATATTCATGGAGGAATAATCTAATGAACCTACTTATCATCCATTCAATTTAATTTAGCCATCACAGGCTCTGCAAGTCTTCAAACCCAATATTTCCTGTCATTGATGACGCTCTCTGCAAATTTTCTAAGAATAATCTGCGGAAATTTGTGTTTGGTGAAGGCCAGTAAGATGGTGAGTCATGTATATATAGAACAAGGTATGGGAAGAAGGGGTCTAAGGAAGGATTTCAAGGAAGGAGAGAAAAGCATGTGTCCATGAACTTTAGTTTATTTATCAGCTAACAAATGCGTTGATGTGGCAGCTAACTAGAACTAAAATAACGTGACTTTGATGACGATTCAGTATTTTCCGATAGGTCTCACCTAATCGTGTTAATAGTTAAGGTCTAAAAATGCACTTAATAAATTTAAAGGACTAAAAATATAAGGAACCGAATATATATTTTAGCCTTTTATTAACATAATATGTGCATAAAGGTAACCTTATGTTTGATATGATGACCCTCTTACATAGTTATATATCTAAGATTGGAGGTGGGAAAATAGTCCAGCCTTTGTCAGGCTTAGGCCTATAGGGCTAGGCTTGAAAAGCTCATCTACCTAAAATGCCCTTAAAATTGAAGTCCGACCCTCAAACTCAAAGGCCAGGGCTTGACTTGGTCTGCATGTTTTAGGCCCTTTTAACATTTTCAATATATTCTTTTTTTTTTTTTTTTACTTTCAAATAGACATAAATAGAAGAAAAAATCTCACAAAATTTATAATTCAAATAATAAATATTAGCAAACTAAAGACACTAGAATAGAAATCGTCATATATGACGATTTTTAATCGTCATATATAGCCGCACAGGTACATTACGATTCATAACCGTTATTTATTTTGGACCTATTATAGCAGTTATAATATAAAACGTGTCATGTGTTGAGGCTTGGTGAGGCCATCATAAACCCATTGTTGTAATAATAACTTACGAGCATACGTAAACAACTGTCACTAAAAAAAACTTTGGACTAGGGACAAAATTACCAACGGAAAAAATTCCATCCGAAATTACCGACGGAATTCCGTCTGTAATTTTAACTTTCGATGGAATTCCATCTATAACGTCTTCTGTTACGGTTTTTCTGCGATGGACGTTTTCCGTCAGAAATCCAATTACCAACAAAATTCGGTCAGTAATTTATTCTGGCGTTTTTTTGCAATGTGTCATAATATATGGTAATGCATAATAGTCTCATTTTACAACCATTATTTATGTAGTAACATAGATAACGGTTTTAAGTATGACCCGTGACTTTCAATAAAATTAAATAACGGTCTCATATAGACACCAGTTATGTATTTAGTACATAAATAACGGTTTATAAATAAGAACAGTGAACTTTTACAATACTTGACTGTTGTTATATAATAACCTTGATGTATGGATATAAGACTCTTCAAGTGAGAGTTTCTGATCTAGTTGATCTTCTCTATATATATAATAGAACATCATTACCTTCCGTATTGAGTGACTATGTAATTTGACATAAATCAAGACATTCCAGGATTTGTGGGGAGAATCAATGGCAACTGTTGACGTATATAAGTGATAATGTAATAGGTAACCTCACTACTACAAAAAGTAGCTTTTACTTCCCTAATTGGCGTCCTATTTTAGAAAAAGGAAGTAGAAAAAAAAGGCGGTGGCATTTTTGTAATTATATGAGAGAAAAGTTGACTTTTGGCGTCTAACTTTGGAAGTTAGACGCCAAAATTGATGTTTTTGGCGTCTAAGTTGAATATTTAGACGTCAAAAGTGGACCTTAGCGCCAAAAATTAGCACCCAAAAATTGCCCTGGCGCCAAAAGTAACACTTTTGGCGTCTAAGTTTCAAACTTAGACGTCAAAAGTGACGCTTTGAAACTTAGCGTCTAAGTTTGAAACTTAGACGCCAAAGTGACGCTTTAGCGTCTAAGTTTGAAACTTAGACGCCAAAATCATTTCAAATTCTGTACTTTTTTTTTTGTTTTTGTTTTCGAGACCCTCCCATTCCCCAAATTAAACCCGTGACTCATCAGCTCCTTTCTTTATTGTGTACGTTTCTTTCTCGGGCTTCACGCACAGACACCATACTTCTCCTCTTTTTTGTTTTTTGTTTTTTTAGACCCTCCCCATTCCCCAAATTAAACCCGTGACTCATCCAGCTTTTCATCCTCAAATCATACTTCTCCTCTTTTCAAACTTTCCATCCTCAAATCGCAGAAGTTGAAAGGTGCATCGCGACGGTGGACGGCAGACGGCGGATGGTGGAGGCAACTCGAATGGCGGACAGTGGAGGCAACGCGGACGGCGGATGGAGGAGGCAACGCGAACGGTGGACGGTGAGTCGATCCAAACTTTTTCAGCCCAGGGGTAGAGACTTCGACGGAGGGACTGAACCAAAGTGAGCCTGGTCTTGTGGCGATTCTTGGGTATTTTCGATTTTTCTTGTGGCGGACGGTGGTCGGTGGAGGCAACGCGAAAGGCGACGGTGGACACGGTGAGACTTCCGATTTTTCTGTAGATATGAAGATTTCCAGATCTCTGTTCTGACTTTGTAGCTTGAAGACATATTTTGTTGTAGATTTGATTTTTCCTATTCTCCGATTCCTCTGTAATTTCATTTCAATTTGTAGATCTGATTTTTGGTTCATTTGATTTTTCTGATTCTCTGATTTTTCTGATTTTTGGATGATTCTAGTTCTTGTAATGTTCTTTCTCCATGGTTGCTTTCCAGATCTATGGTGGTTGTTGGCAATTTCTATGGCTACCGGAGCCTCCCAACTTTGTTTGGGGGCTTTTTTTTTTTAAAAAAAAAAAAACACCTATATGACGTCCTATAAAAAATTAGAAGCCTTAACCAAGACTTTCAACGTCCTAGAAATAAATAGGACGCCTTAACCCAAGATTTTCAACGCCCCCCCTGATAGACGTCCCTGTAAAATTAGACGTAAAAAGGGGAAAAAATAGGACGCAAAAACGTTGTTTTGTAGTAGTGCCTATATGTAATTGTGTCTTTTAACAGGAATTAACCTCTGGAAAGCAAATGACTCTGGGGAAAAAAACATATACCATTATCAAAAAGGGCGGAGAGGGTATGGAAACCCATGAACTCAAAGGTTTACATAACCCCTACACCCTTTCTGATAGGGTTATTTTTTTTTATCCCATCTTCCTTTGCTTTTCAAGCTTAATTGCTAAAGAGATACAAGATTAGGTGAACATTTACATTATTATATATATAGATAAGGAATGCGATTGATTTAAGCCACAAAACCTAGAAAATCTTGATCCATCCAAATTGCTATGGCTACTCGATATGTGAAGTACTACTCTATTATATATATGATAGAGAATAAGTAGTTCAGAATCTCTTACATTAAAGAGTCCAGGACTGATCACAATGTTGAATTTCATAGCTTTTAACTTGCTGCTATCTGCTTAATAGAAAAACAAGAGAGGAACCTATATAGTTAGAGAAATATGGGATTTCCAAAAAATATATATATATAACTTCACAAAAGCAATAATTAAATATGTCACCAAAACTAGTTTATTTATAGAGCTTATTCATGTATGACTCTCATTGGTGCAAATTTTTCCCAAACTTTTCACTTAGGAATGCTAGGTATATATCCAAAAACCTTTTGTAGATCAATATTGCCTTAAATGTTAAAAAGTTAACGTTGACTATTAAAAATTAACATTGATTGTTAATTTTTTTAACGGCAAAAGTCAACATTACTCAATTTTTAATACTTTTAAGGGAATATTGAAAAAAAATTCTAGATACCGCTAGCACTACTGAGTGAAAATTTGAGCAGTACAGTTGTACCTTAATACAAAATAAAATAACAAGAACAACAAGCCTAGTTTGTTTTTACTTTCTACTTTTATGCCTTTAGAGTAGTTGTATAAATTTTTTAAAATAAGTTTTGAAAAGAAAAAACATAAAAAAAATCTATTTGCACTATTGCTCTAAGAATATATTTGAAAACAAAACGAAGATAAAAACTTGTTTGAAACAATTGTTCTTAAAATCAACTTAGAGAACTCAAAGAAAGTGAGACAGCGTGGAGAGTATGACCACTATGGACAAAAGTTGGATGACTGAGAGGTGACTTGAACGAGCATGAAAGGCAAAGTAGAGCATTGTTGTGAGAAAAAAAAAAAAATTAGAATAAAAAAAAAAATACAAAAATAAAAAGAAAACAATAAACTATGTAAAAGTTGTTTTGAGTTTTTTTTTTTAAAACAAAATTATTTCTATTTTTTGATTTGATGGCAACCAGATAAGTGGGCATATGCCCTCCATTGTGCTATATTAAGTCGTTAGGGTAGTTAAGTAGTTTTATTTAGAATATTTTATTTAGATTTGGATAGATTATTTTATTAGCATTTAGATTAAATACTATTTTTATTATTTAGATTTAAGATAAATCTTTAGGTATGATTATGATTAATCAAGACTAATAAAGTCATCAGTCTTTTTTTTACTAGGGTATTAATCTCTTTCCAAGTTTATAGTACACTTTGAGTTTCGAATTTGTGTTTTTCTTTTTAACTGGATGGTGAAGTTGCTTATCACCTCAACCAATCTCTTATTGGTGTCATCACTCTAATTTTCTTATGTTTTGAACTCTTGAATTATCCAGAAATTCCAGTTCCTTTTTCTATTTAATTACTCTCTATTCTCCTCCCTTTCATCTTTCATTCTAGAATATAATCATCATAATGGCAACTCATTCTTTCTCGAATTCAAGGAATATGTGAATTCCATACTAAGCTAGAGATGATATTGATGAGGCTTGTCTTTCACCTCAGGAAGTTGTTGGCCTTGGCCAAATGGAGCAACAGCAAATTATGACCACTAACAAGAAATGTCATCTATCCGATATGTTTCTAGCTTTTTAGCTATAAAAAGGCTACACAAAGAGTTGGTCATACTCTTTCAACTTAATGTTGAAGGTGACAAAATTGCCCCTGAATTCCTATGTCTGGCTTGATACCGCCTTTCTCAACACCATATATCTTTGAACCATTTGGAGCATCTTTTGGTGGAACAATGTGACAGACCTATTCTAATGGTGTTGTCCCGACTGAAACTTCCTAGAAGCAGATTAAAAACTGCTTTATTAGGTGCTAGATATATTGATTTAGCCATTGAATTGTTTGGACTTGATAACCATCAACATAAGAAACAGCAGTTGATGATAGATGAATGCTGGAACAATGCCATATACGCCTAAGAAATGTTGTCTTCACAATGCGTAGTCCGGGCTTCGTTGAGTGTGCAATTGGCCTTGTAGCCTAGTGACAAGAAAGCTCTCTTGTAAGTGGAAAGCCGTGGATTCCATCCCTTTTGTGACCTTAGGCTCTTAGTGTATGCTTCTATAATTAAATAAAAAGAAAAAAACAGAGATATACAGCTTCATTGAATGTAGTGTGACGAATTCTCATCCAGAATTTTCTTCACCTGTTCTTTCTGCAGCACTGAAGCCTTCTTCTTCTACCTTCTCTGATTGGGGTTCCACAGATGGCAAATTAATTGGGCCATCCATAGTGAAGAGCTCAATAAGCTCAGGAAACCCAAGTTTTTTTTTTTTTGATCTTCAGCTTCCTGCTATGCAGTTATGGAACAGTTTCATTTTTGTGCTGATAATTTTTGTTGGGGGAAATTTGTTGTATTCAATTGTAATTTTCACCTGATCCAGACTCCAAGAGTTACTGTGAATGTAGATTTGGTGATGAATATAATAGTGAATAATTTCAGAAAACCAAGTGTGGATCTTGTTGTAGCTGAATATGTAACTTTGCATTTCGCCATGTAAGGAATGATATCTTTTTTCATTTTATTTCTCATCATCAAATTAATTACATTACTACAAATACTCATTTATAAATGTGTAATATAATAAGTACTGTATACTGATTTTTTTTTTTTTTTTTTACAATTATATAAATACATAAATCAAGCAAATACACACACATACACATATATATATTTGGATGTAGTTAGAAATGTATTATTCCACTCAGTCTTAAACACAGTAGCTAGTTAGGATGTATACTTTGGTGCTATACATAAGACTTCAATTACTTTGTCTCCCACTTATTATTTTCTTCCCTAAATTATCTCACTTCATTGCATGTATATTAAAAGGGTTTTTTCCTCAAATAAAGGATATTTCTAATACAAATAATAAAATCAGGTGTTCTTTTTCTTATTTTTTTCCCCATATAAACTGACTTAACTAATTTCCTTAATATCTGTAAATTGATTATTTAGTTCCTACATTTAGGATTGGATAGAGTATTTTTATTTTTATTTTTTACCAGCAAAAAGTTTAACTCAAGTTTAAGCTTTTTGTATTTGGTTAAAAAAACTTAAGAAAGCTTTCTTTGCATTTATACTGGTTTACTTTGATTTGATTCGAATTAGTTGATGTGCAATATGGTTTAGAAAATCAGTTGGTTCAAAAAAATCTCAAAAAAAAAGAAAAGAAAAGGAAAAAGATCTATATTTTAGAAAGTGAGGCTTGAGAGACAATACAAATTGCCTAGCACTAGAATAGAAATAAGTAATGTGCGTGATTCCCTTGCAAGTTTATGTTTATAAAATCTTATGCAATATTCTGTACCTGACCTGTATAGCTTTTCTGAATGGTGATGCCACTTCCCACAAAGAAAATTTGAGAATCTTTGTGAAGCAGAAACCAACAAAACTTCACTTAGTGGCATTTGCCTTTTTCATCATCCTTTTACTTAGTGGCATGAATGGACCCTATGCTTTTCTCACCCACTAAAATCACTTGCTTCCTTCAATCCTACGGAATTTGTTTTTGGAAAAATTAGGGAAAAGTTTCAATTGATAATTTTACTGGTCAGAAGAACATAAATTCTGGTGCTTTGTGTGTACAAATTCTGCCAAGTCCCAGTACTCTTTTATAAAAAATAATAAAAAAGGTTATTCTTACTAATAAATTGTTTCCTCAATTTTCCTTTTTTTTTCATTCGGATTTTTTTTTTTTAAATGATCTAGGTAGAAGAATAATTAATTCAAAGGAGAATCAAAATTAGTTTTTATTACTCCTATAGAATAAATATAAAACCTAGTTTGGAGGTAAATTTTAGTTCTAAATGTAAGACATTTTTTCACTTTATCTTTTATATTTATCATTTTTCTCTAAATTAATTTGTCCAAGTTATAAAATGATATATGATATGATGTAGTTGTACGAAAGTATTTTAGAGATATCATTATATCATATTATATATACTAAAATTAAGTAATTTATTTAACACCCTTAATCTCATTAAATAATATAAATAAATCATACTTTAAGAACTTGAGGAGTACTAAAGATCATAGTTATTATTAATGTTTACTAAGTTATTCTACTGGCCTGAAATGTTTTAGAAGTTTTTTTGTTGTTGGTTAAATTAGATAAATAGATCATGCATTAAGAACTAGATTAGCTTTTGGAGAATAACTTTTATGATTTATGAAGCAAATATATTAGAAGAGTTTTATCTCAACTTATAGAAAAGGGCTTCTGAAACCATGGTTTCTGAGTTACCCAAACGCATGAACTAAAGATTCTGAAACCATGATTTAGAAGTTTTATTTTCGTTTTTGCAGAATTTTAGGAGTCATTACTTAAGCTTAGTTATAACTAAAGCTTTCTAAATCAGTTCCATAGTCAATACGGTTACATTTTTAGTGAATACTTTTAGGTTTGTAGTCAATAACATTACTCATTTAGTCAATATCATTACGTTGATACTTTTTTTTTTCTTACCTTTTTAGTCAACATCATTACTTATTTAATCAATAATATAGCGTTAGTCAATACATTTTTTTGACATTTTTAGTCAATACTATTACGCCTTTAGTTAATATAATTACTTATTTAGTTAATACCTTTCCAACTCTAATCAATACCACTACCTTTAGTTATATATTTCCATTACTTATTTAGTCAAATATCATTATACGGCTTTATTTGTACTCCTCTAGTTTTTAATATAAGACATATTTACCAAATTTGATTAGATTAAGAAAGTTCATTAAATTAATTAATATGATATATATAGAACATCCTACTCATCTCCCTTAATTCTCTCATTCCCTTTTCTCATTGATTATTATTGATGGAGCTTCAATGGGGATAAACTAGAAAAAGATTGACAAATATGAAAACTGTGTTATATTTAAAATTAAGAACAACTTCCCAAATATATCTTTCTCACGCACACATACATGTGCACATATACACATGTAGATATCCATATCTATACATGTGTGTGTACATACATACATATGTATATGTATGTGCGCGCGCACTCGTCTTTAATATCCTGATTTTCACTTTACCAAAAATCCTGTACATTGTGAATATTCAATAGAATGTCGGAATTGAATATATATTATGAGGTTAACAATCTATCGATTATCCCTAAGCAAACTTTCAACTAGGAAATGAATTGACAATTCGCCAAATTTGGGACCACATTTAATTGGCCAAAAGTGCATCATGTGATTACACCCAATTGGCTAGAAATGTGACAAGATGATAACCTCATTTAAATTCATACTTTCAGCCTAAAGAAACAAGGATAGGTACCCATATTTTCTTGGATCCCTTGGGGTTATTTCGGGCCTTAGGAACATAGGTTCCCTTAGGTATCTATTGATAATTACCAACAGGTTTATCTCTTTTCTCTTTCTTATGAAAACAAGATGAGGTACTGTGTCCCTTTCGGTTACAATAATTACAATGAGCAAATGGATTTGAAGTGTGAACTGATTTCTGAAAATATTTCAAATAAGATTTCCCACCAATTTTCTTCTTCCCTTTCTTTTTGTATCCTATCTCTGATCGATCATTTGTAAGCCTTTGAGCTTTCAAAATAACGTTGAGCATCTCACTACCTTTAGTGAACTTCTCAAGATTTTTTGTAAGGTAGGAGTTTTTCTTTTCAAGATCAGGGCATGTTTTGCAAATTGAGTTTTCGCAAGATGGAGGAAAATCTTTCTTTTCAAGTAATTTGATTTTCCTCTTAGAAGCAATAAATTCTTTTGCAAGCTTTTCAAATTCAGAATGTAACTCATTATACTCGGAAAGTAATTCATCATAAGAAGGTTCAAAATCATATACCTCTTCATCATTTTCTAGTTGCTCTTCTTCCACAACTTGACAAACATTAGCCACTTCTTCTTCCTCCTCACTCTCTTCTTCTGAGGAGCTGTCTCCCCATATAACAGATACATAGGCTTTCTTCTTGAAATGATTGAATTTCTTCTTCTCCTTTTCTTTGCCTTTCAACTGAGGACATTCTGATTTGTAATGTCCCAGCTTTTCACACTCATAATAGATGACTTGTTTCTTATCTTTGAATTCATGTCTATTACTTGAGCTTCCTTTCTAAAATCTATTTCTGAAACCTTGGTCATTCTTATAAAACTTCTTAAATCTTCGTACGAACATGACCATTTTGTCATCTTCATCATCATCATCTTCGTCTTTAGCTTCCTTTTCTTTCACGGCATTGAGAACAACACATTTGCTTTTATTGGTGTTGATTTCCTCCAAGTCCTTTTTGAATTTGAGTTTGCTTTCATATTCAAATAAACTTCCGAATAAGGCAGCAACTGACGTCATTGATTCTCCACAAGCCTCTTCGATTGCTGTGACCTTGGCTTCCCAATCTTTGGTCAAGATATTGAGAATTTTTCAAACTTGAGGACCTTGCTCATATACTTTACCCAAAGCTGCTAGTTGGTTGACCAATGGACTCTTTTCATTCGAAGAAGGTCATACTCGGTTGTTAAAGTATTGATACGATTCTCCTTTATGCTGGAGGTTCCTTCGTAAGCTATTTCCAGGACTTTCCACATTTCTTTCGCACTTGACAGATTACATATCTGGAAGTACTCTTTCTGACTAAGAGAACTTTGTAACATCAAAACAGCTTTACTGTTAAGTGTTATCTTTCTTCTGTCATTCTCATCAAATTCTTCTTTTGACTTTTGGAACAGCGATCCCACCTTCAATCCTTGTAGGAACATAATCTCCAATCTCTATTACTTGCCAGAGACCATACTTGGTTGCTAGCACAAACACTTTGAATTTTGCTTTCCAAAATGAATAGTGCTCACCGTTGAAACCAGGTGGTCGATTGATGGAGGCACCGTAAGGCAATATTCCTTCCATGATCTTTCTTGGGATGTTAAACCAACCTGAGAAAACCACGCTTTGATACCAAATGAAGATGGAATATCACCTAGAGGGGGTGAATAGGTGATTATAAAAAATCTTTTTGCGTAGGCTCAAGAACGCTAAACATAGAGACAGAGAAGGAAAGGAAAATGAACAAAGAGACAGAGAAGGAAAGGAAAATGAACACAGAGAAATTATACTGGTTCGGTCTAACTCTCTGACCTACGTCCAGTCCCCAAGCACCTTGGGATTTCACTAACTCTTAAACACAGAATACAATTTCACACTCTGTAACTCAGGTCACCTTTCACTCTAGGACTCACTCCCCCTTACAAGTTGTAATCGTACACCCACACTTAAGTTCCACAACCTTAAGATTTAACAACTAAAAAAATAATCAAATGAGTGTTTAAACTCCTTACTGAGTAGATAAATGATAAACACTGAAGTACATGGAAATATCCGAAGATATTAAATGAAACTAACGAAACAATAGATTGCAATTTCGTATTGAATGTGTAAAGTATCGGTAAGTTGAGAATTCAATGCTTCTGGTATTTATACGTGTTGGCATTTATGACCATTGGGAGGCTTTAAGGATTAGTCCGTTGAGACTCTTTAATATGACCATTGAGAGACGAGAAACAAAACCATTAATGCTCAGCTACATTTTTTTAAGGGTAAAGGTGCAAAAATACACATGTACTTTACCCCCAGGAGCGTCCTGTAACATCCCATTTTCAAAAGCAGTATAATTTTTTTTTCCATATATCAGAGTAGAGCATTGGAAACAAATGGAGTTTTGAGTAACTGATACAACATAATACAGTGGCGTAGCTGCTTGTTCATAACGAACATTACATTATCTGTTCAAATCTTAGATATCCTCGATCGGTTCTTTACGCGTTTTTCGCATGTGCTGCTTACACAGCTTACGCTCATCCTCCGTCCTCGATTCTCCGGACCCTGAAGCTATAATAAGAGCTGAGGTCCAATGCCCATCGGACCTCAGGTAACGGTTAACCTCATGCTTATATAAACAATACATGCACAACAAATATCTCTAGTATACAGCATAGATCCATACAGTATATCGTATGATCAAAAGATAACAACTACACTATCATGCAAAGTTATCCCTGGTTTGCAACATCCGTGCCACGATGTACAGTCGTGTCCTCAGCGCTAGGAAAACATAACGGTATTATTATGACTATAACCCGTAAAACTGTAAGTAGTGATCTAAGTCTACCTTAGTCACAGTGCATGTCCAGGACAGTGTCCCGTTCATGGCTTTATGAAACTATCCATAACATATATAAGCATATAAACATCAGTGTCATTGTTATAGTATGCGTCCGTACCTTCGTTGACGAGCGTTTGGTACGTTGACGGAAAACTGTACTTTTGACGGAAACAGCGGGTTGACAGCGAAATGTCGGCGACACAACAACAGTACTTCTTCACGAATATCCTATGGGGATAATATCACATTTATTAGTGATAAATATCATAACAGGCATTTTAGGTACAAATTACCATTTTGCCCCTACCCTTACTGATCGGCGGAATTTCGCCAGAGCTTCGCTATTTTTAACTCCCAACTTTCAGAGACTCAATCCTTACTATGTTTTTACCTCGTCAGGCATCTTTCAATGCAATGAGGCCTAAAAATAACAATAGGAATTTCATCTCCTACTTTCTAGATCTAACTAACATTTCTACTAAAACTACCGAACAAACTAAAGACTAAGGACCGAAGAACTTACCTAGGGCTTCGCTGCAAATTTCTCCGAGCTCTTCCTTCTCTCATCTCTCTAGGAAATTTTGAACTAGAGGAGTGAATTTTGGTGTGAAGATTTCAAATGGAGGCTTGGGGTATTTATAGGGAAAATCAGGTTACTATTCACACTTTGTCAGACGGATTCTGGACCGTAGGATCGCACTTTTGCAAAATGGCACAATCTTGGCCCTTCATGCTTCAAAACCGGCCTCCTCCCTCTCTCTTTCCTCCATATGACACTTTCTTATGTCATCAACTTGTCTAAGAAGTTTTCCTACCGATAAAGTCCCTGTTCGGTGTCCTAATCGCGTAATCTTGTAAAATCTCAAAATTCCGGAATCACAACTTTGAAGGTCTTTTCCTACTCATTAGAAATGTCTGGGTTAACTAAATTTTTGATCTCTTTCAAGTCTTCTCTGGGCTTGCCGAAGATTCTCGAAAAACGCGTCAGTTACGAAAATCATTTCCGGAATCATCAACTTCGGGACAAAAATTCACTGATTCATAATTTGTCGAGTTGATTACCAACTCATCCCCAGATATTGAGTTATAATTTATTTTCTTCAAATTCCAAGTTTTGACTATCTGCCTTTTTCACAAATTACCCTCTTTCGTCTTATTCTCTAAATATTCCACCGATCTCGGAAATGACTTCTGAAACAGTCCAGTCCGAGATAAAAATTCACTCATTAATAATATACTCTGACTTTAGAAACTTGATTCATGGTTTTCCAGATAGGATTTAATTTCTATCGGTGGTCATTTATCCTATTTGTTTTTCACGAATAATATTATTATATTACAAAAATCCTATCCTCTTATCCTCTTGAGATTTTCTGTACTTTTATTATTTTTTTATTCATTTTCGTTTTAATTAATTATTTAATTAATTAATATTATATAAAATAATTATTTAATAATTTTTTTATATAATTTTTTTACAAAATTTTCCTATTGGTCCATACATGTTTTTAGGCTTAAAATTACTTTTCCTCATATATTTTTCTTCATATTTTCCAATAAATTAGCAAATATATTTTATGCTATTTTTAGCCATAAAATACTAATTATAGGGTTTTATATAATTATCTTTGGATTTTCCTTTGTTTAAGATCTAATAATTAGCCAATAATTATTTAATTAATTACCCACTAATTATTGATAATTTTCTTAATTAGAATAACTCATTACCTCACAACTTTTGCACTGACATTTGTATTTTATGTCCCATGCATTATATTAAAATTTACGGGGCATTTTGATCATTATAATACTTTTATTTTTCCCCCTTTATTTTTCCAAGGTTATACTTTATTAAATTACCAAAATTAGAGACAATATACTCTCTTAATTTTAATAATTATTTTATTGCCTCTAAAAATTTATCACAATTTTTCTTAGGCTATTTTATGCCCCATAAATGTATTTTTGGCCTTTATTTCTTCTAATTTTCCTTAGAAAAATAGAATAAGTATTTTACACTGTTTTGACACCACATATTCACCTATTTCCAATAAGTATTATTTACCAACCTATGATGCTTATCATAGGTCAGATTTTAGGGTATTACACGTCCAACACCATATGTTTTTTTTTAGAGCAAAAATATACATGAACTTTCTAAAATGGAGCAAAAATGCACATCTCCGTTAACACACTGGACGACAGTTACTATTTTCCTTTGGTGGGCCCAGTTTATCCACGTGTCATCTCCATGCTTCCTCTCTTACCCTCCTTCTTCTTACACTTACTCCAACTCTCTTTCTCCTCTCTCCTGAAAGTGGGGCCTAGTCGTGAAAAGCAAAACTGAGATTGTTCAATTGCATCCATGGAAATAAATGAATATCAATTACAGTTCACCAAATGCGTTCTTCCAAGTGAAATTTTTTTACCCAGCCATGTTAGATTTATAGGAAGGACCGAAGGAGAGAATTTAAAAAAGAAAACGAAAAAGGATCTACTAGCTAGTGGAGTAGGTGGTGTTCATCTTCTACTGCTTGTTTCATGTTCTTTGAATCTGGTTCATCTTCTTCTACTAACCTCTGGCCTTGGGTAAGTCTGTTTGTGGCTCTAATTCTGATTTGGTTGTTCGCTGGATTTTGGCAGGAAGATGCAGGGATCTTCTCAATGGACTCTCCCTGCTTGTTCTTCATTGCATCTGGATTATTGTTTGCCAAGGTGCTTTCTTCGCGTATGATCCATGTGAAGAAAGTTCAATCTCTTATTTCCTTGTACTGGGTTTACACAATGATGATTTCTTCTTCCCCTTAAAGCTGCGGTGTCAGCCTCCAGCTCCTCCCTCCAATATATCATTGGCATTTCATGAGCCCCTGTTTTTCCATGACATCATAGTTTTCACTCTCTCGAGAGGACGGTGCAAGTGAGTTCTTCATTGGTAAGTGAGGCAATCTGTTTTTGCTTCCAGTCCTTTGGGGCTCTATGTCGGCGAAAATGGGAGCTTCTTCTTCACACTCATTCTCTCAATCTCAACGGATCATTGTCACTTCTCGTTCTTCTCTGAATTGGTGTGTTTATGTGTTTCTCCGTCGTTGGCATCTGGCTGGTCATATGATATTACAAATCTCTGTAGGCGATATCTTCTTCTTCGTCAGCCCTGAGCTCGGTGAGAGTGCTCGATCGGCATGTAGCCATGGAGATATCTGGGCATGGGTTCAGTGGTTGGGCTTGTTCTGTTTTGACCAGAGAGAGACAAAGCAGATACGGGGAAAAAAGATGATAGGTGGGGTCCACAAAAGTAACTGTCGTCCAGTGTGTTAACGGAGATGTGCATTTTTGCTCTATTTAAAAAAGTTCGTGTGTATTTTTGCTCCCGAAAAAAGCATATGGTGCTGGGCGCTCCCGGGGGTAAAGCACATGTGTATTTTTCAACCTTTACCGTTTTTTAATTCTTTTATTCCTTCAATTATAACCGTTGAGGCACAACAAACGGAATGATGAATATCTTGCTCTTTCATCTGCTCAAAAGATGGTTGTTGAAAAGTGCATTGACTAACTGGGTAAGTGGATTTAATGCACTGACATCATCAAGTTGCTTTATCCAATAGCAACGTTAATTTCAAATTATAATCATCTGAAACTCATCATCAAGTTTGTTAAAAAATGGTTAAGAATAATAAGGATAGATAATATGTAATTCTAGAACTATTCATAGAGAGTTAAAGAATTCGAAAATTCAAAACGCAGCTCATTAACAAAAACATAGGCAGATTGGCTCGAGTCAAATAATCTCTGGCTTGAGTCAATCCATTGTTCAAGGCAAGAGAAGATTTGAAAAATATTGTCTGACTTGTGGCAGACAAAACATTGGCTCGAGTCACAAAAAGACATGACTTGAGTCAAATTCATTTAACCATTCAAACATTATAAGACATTTAACTCGAGGCAAAATAGCCAGGCTTGAGTCAACCTTTAGACTTGAGGCAAGTAAAAACAGGCTCGAGTCGATCATGAAGAAAAGCATTTGGAAGTCAACAAACCAGAGTCTGGCTCAAGTCAAATTCCATTTTCAAAAGTAACAGTCAATATTCTTGGTTAGAGCCAACCACACTGGCTTGAGTTAGCGAAGATAGATCAAAGAGGTTTTTAAGTTTTTCAGACACATGGCTCGAGTCAGAGAATGAGCTGGCTCGAGTCAAGTCCCAAACTCGAGGCAGAGTTTTGGTGGCTCGAGTTAATATGACAATTTTGAAATATATGAGAAGGGATTGACTCGAGTCACTAAGTGTTGGCTCGAGTCAATATGACAACAAACGATTTTACTGATAAAGTCCAATTTTTCGACTGTTTGAAACATTTTGCTTTTGACCATTACATTGTTTCCAAAGTTAATCATCTTCAAAACACATATAGAGAACTAATATTCTCCTCCTTTTTGATGATGACAACTTTTGTAACCAAGAAGCCAAAAAGTTTATAAAGTTTTTAAAATTTGGGATTTGGCCACAGAAAACAGTCAAGATGAAATGACTTCCAAACACAAAAAATGAAGATGCAGTAATACTTGAAAGCACAGATAACTCGATTAATCCTCTCACTAAGACTTACTCCCACTTACAAGTTGTAATCAAGTAACACAATCTCAAAGGTTCCACATCCTTGAGATTCTTACAAGAATGAATAAGTTTAAACTCTCTTATAGAGTAGATATTGATAAACACTTATGAACATATATCTGAAGATATTTTACACAACAAAGAATGAAATAATAAATGAAATAACTTCGCTTTGATCGTGTATGTTTCCAGTGGTTGAACCGTAATGAATGCTTTTCCTTAAATATGTTGAAGGCATTTAATGACCGTTGGGGAAGATTCAAGAGTAAATACCCTTTCTAGTCCCTGAAAAAAAAAACACGAACCCCATTTTGGTCCTTGACAAAAAAAATGTCCTTTTTAGTCCATAAAAAAGACGAATAAGGGTCGATTGGTGGACATTTTGATCCCTCAAAATTTCCAAAAGGTCCTTTTTAGTCCCATAAAAAGAACGAATAAGGGTCGATTTTTTTGTCAGGGACCAAAATGGGGTTCGTGTTTTCTGTCAGGGATCAGAAAGGGTATTTACTCAAGATTCAATGAGCCATTGATAATCTTCAATATAGCCGTTAGACTTGAGCGTTGATTCTACAATGTGATCATGCTTATCCAAAAGATTATGGACAGTTATGTTGAAATAAAAAGTTCTAACAAGAGTTGGACTGAAAGAAGCACAAATAGATAAGAAATTTTCATAAGGCCTAAACCAAGGCAAAAGGTCAAGATTGCAATCTTGCCCTAGTTTAGCCATGTCTAGATACACAATAAGGCAGAAATCCCTAAGGGCATATCCTCTTTATATTTCTTTCCATCATTAAGAGAGAACATAATAGGACCACTAGCGTAGTCAAGAGGAGGAACAGGTACATGATAAATAGCTTGAAGAGTTGGAATTTGAAATGGTACCTCAGAGCTAGATTGCTCTTGAGCTTTAGAAGCAGAGGATTGACCTTAAGGAGCAGATGATTTGCTTTGAGGAGTAGCTCGAAACTTAGACGAAGGAACATGCTTCTTCTTTGGTTTCATGAGAGTTTCCACAATTGGATCCTTGTTTTTGTGTTTTGCTACCTCTAGATCAATTGGTTTATGCTTAGGAACCTCAGGTGGTGCTTGAATTACCACTTTCTTCGACTTCTTGGATGAAGGTTCGTTGAACTCCACCTTCGTCCGATACCTCATGGGAGGTTGCTTGGATCGTCTAGGGCGTTGCAATGGCGGAGGAGACAAGATTGAGTCGCCTCTGTTGGGATCCGTACACGCAGCGGAATTAAAAACTTACGAATCCCATCGGAGGTTCCATCAACGATGTTTAAATCAAGGTTAAAAGAATCTGAATCGTACCTATACTGAACTATTTGGACTGGTGGGCTACCATCTGGATCAGCAGAAGTCAACTCTTCGAATCGCCTTCCTCCACCGGTATCCACACTAATAACCTCAAACACAGACGGCAGCGTGCTAGCGCCTTCAGTATTCTCGCGTCTCTCTATCTTCTCTCTAGGGTTTCTCGCGGCTTTCTAATACGCTTGACAAAAGTCCCGTAGGTTTTTCTAAACCCGGTAGGCGTATTATATTCAAAATTAATCCTCATTAATTTTGAAATTCGAATTTTGAATCTGGATTAAAAAAATATATTAATTAAATCTATCTTATAGATATAATCTAATCTATTTATTTAATCCAAATTGAAAGCTTTCTGATTTAATTTATCTCTATTAATTTATCTCTATAAATTAAATCTGAGAAATGATATCTATCTATTTAATTAAATTTGAGATACTATATCTCAATTTAAATTAAATAAAATATATGATATCTTTATTCGAAAATTAAATCTGAGATACAATATCTCTATTTGTTTTAGATATTTAATTTATATAATCTTTATTAAATCATATTATTATATTAATTTCAAATTTTTTATATATATATATATTCATCCTAGACTAAATACATTATTTATGAGTACGGGGATGCTAATGTACAAGATGTTCGTATTTATGTGGTTGAACCTGAATGTATCATTGACCGGCAAGAAAAGCAACTCAGACACAAAAGTATTTCATTTGTGAAAGTGGTCTGGAAAGGATTATCACCGAGAGAAGCTACCTGGAAAGCAGAGGAAGATATGAAAAAGTGTTATCCATAATTTATAGGTCAAAATGTGTAACAAATTTTGATGACGAAATTTATTTAACGGGCCGAGTGTAATATCCTAAATTTTCTTTAACAAATTCCATGTATGATGTATTTGCATTTGGAGAAAAGAAATGGTGAATTTTAACTAAAATGTCAATTTTACCCGAAATATCCGATTTTGCCAAAACTGAATTTTTTTTGAGATAATTATTGGCACCAATGGACATGGAAATGATACTTCTTTGTTCCATTATAGAGCATTAAATTGGACTAAAAATGAACGAAAAGAAGTTGCTTAAGTTCCATCAGAAATTTTGAGAAAATTGAAGGTTAAAATTACACTTTTATGTATTTGTGACGTAAGTCTTATAATTATTTAAAATTTTTGGATACTTGAGTATGAGTTATGAGTCAATAAAATGGTTCAATATTTTCATAAAAATGGTCCAAGAATTTTGGTCAATTGGATTGCAAAAGAAAAGTTGAAATTCAATTGAATTTATAACTAATGGCATAATCGTAGTTTTGCAGAAGTTGAAGGACAAAGTGGTACTTCCCCTCCTAAACCGACCTTAGGACCCTATTAACACATCAATTATTCATCATTCACCATACCATTCGGTTCTCAAGCTCCAACCACGCCAAATTGCCGTAAATTCAAGGGGGAAGAAAACAAAGCAAAATTTCGCAAAATCGAGGTAATTTCTCCCACTACGGATTTGTAATCCTTAGTCCTTCTCTTCTCCTACTCCCTAATCATGGAAATCTCTTCTTTTTAGTGTTGATAGGGATCTGAATGAAATTAAACTCATACAGTCAAGGGAAGATAGGAATCTTGCGAAATTTACCAATTAACGATTAAGATAAGCGATTCTAAACCCATTGGTGGTTTATTAAAGTTTACTGGTGATTCCTCTGGCTTTCTATGGATTTTCATGGTACTGACTGAGACTAAAAAAATACTTCAGGGTACTGACTGATACTAAAAAATACTTCATGATCTTTAAAAAAATTTAGGAATATTTCAGGGCACTGATTGGTACTAAAAAATACGACTGGGACTGCTGAAAAAAAATTATTTAAAAAAGTTGAGATATGAACCGTCAGATGAGATCTAACGGCCAGATCTCCCTCAAAAAGGAGATGAGCAGGGAAACTCGTTCCCTAAACACGAGAGTTGAAAGGATAAGTGAGTTATGGTGTCACCCACACGATCACAGAGTCCGAGAAAGGAAAAGGCACAAGACAGTAGAGCAGGGAAATCAGATCGGCCCATCTAAGCCTTGACCCTTCAAGTGTCGAGCTTATAAAATGAAGCCTTCAAATGAAGTTAGGCCTAAAATGGCCAGCTTTGTAAGGCTGAAGGTTTAAAAGGGTCGACCTGTTAGACCCGTTAATTTTAATCTATATTTTTACTCGTATTCTTCCCTTTTCATTCTAAGAAAAACTATAAATAAATAATTTTAAATAATATTATCACTATTGTATTTTTTATAATATAATTTTTTTATTATGATGTTATAACATGAACATACTATTGTTTCATTTCAAGAATGTTTAAACTTAAATTACACCTAAATGTTATTTCAAGCCGTTCATTTTGATTGTTTATACTTTATATACAAATATACAATATGGACCATATTAAATTTCAATTATTTATTTAATTTTATAAATTTCTTCCATAGCATAAATTACTAAATAAAAAATAAAAGAACATTCACATTTAATGCAACGGAGAATCATGTCACCTGTTACCCACCATAATTCCCTCCAACGAAATATAATAGTGACGTCTTAGCTCTCTAGCTGTAGGAGTATAGACAACATCTGGTCCAGAAACGACAGCACGTTGTACGAATTTCATTTCACTATATATATTAGGACCCCCTAGTCGAACTAAACAGTATCCTAATTTTCCATCAATTTTATCGTAGATTTTGAGCCCAATGATCCAGCTGCTGGGAAAATGATCTGAGATCCTACTTTCTCCTCATCCCCCATTATCCCTCCTAAACCAATGGACAACATTAATTTCATTTCATCTTGACTATCCATTTTATATTCTTAAAACTCACTGACTGACTGCTAATATTTTAGGAAACTGCCTGATATACTTTAGAATACTGACTAGTATTGAAAAAAAAAATTATGATATTGAAAAAATATTTCAGAGCACTGATTGATATACTTTAGGACACTGACTAATACTGAAAAAATACTTCATGATCTTAAAAATTATTTTAGGATCTTGAGAAAATATTTCATGATATTGAATGGTACTAAAAGTATACTTCAGGATACTGACTAAGACTAAAAAAAATACTTCATGATCTTGAAGAAATATTTTAGGATACTTCTTGGTTTACTTTAGGATACTGGCTGGTATTGAAAAAATACTTCATGATCTAGAAAAATTATTGTAGGTCTTTCAAAAATATTTCAGGGTACTGAATAGTACTAAAATGATACTTTAGGATACTGACTGGTACTTAAAAAATACTTTATGATCTTAAAAAAATATTTTAGGATCTTGAAAAACATATTTCAAGGTACTGACGGGTACTAAAAATATACTTCATGATATTTTTTTAAGATCATAAAATAATTTTTCAAAGTCCTAAAGTATTTTTGAGTATCGGTCAATATCCTGGAGTATCCTTTTAGTACCCGTCAGTACCCAAAAATATTTATATGAAAAAAAGTCTCAACATTTGAGAGGTTAAAAATTAGTTTTAAGAATATAAAATGGACGGCCAAGATTAAGTGAAATCAATGGTGTAGATTGACTTAGGAAGGATGATGAGGGATGAGGAGAAACTAAGATTATGAGAAGATCCGGACCAAGAAACCACTAACTTCTCTACTACATCTAAATATGAGCATAGAAATCCCATATAGTTATCGAGTATTGTTTGAAGTCTGAGTAAAGTATAGAACACATGTCCAGATGTAAATGCACCATCGTCATATTCTATCTTATATTTACACTAACAAGTTTCTTCATCATAATAAGCATAGGTTGCTGATGCCCTTACAACTTCGTAACACATTTGGGTTCCGTAGCAAACAGGAACAAGATTTCGGAAAATATAAGTATTCAAGTATGCTAGAACCCTTGATCGTAATTATTTATGGATGGCACACACTGTAACCAAAGCATGTTGCTACCTATATATTGTCACACACAAAAATTCAAACTGTTTTCATCATCAAAGCTTCTAAGAAAAATTAATCATTTGGTCGTTGTAGTTTTGATTCGATTTGAACTCATTTTATGAACGTTAGCTTGTTACTACTCAGCCCCCATAGATTCGATTTTGCTTAAACTTAGTACTGGAATTTTGATTCAGTGCAGCTCATTGTTCCATATAGTTTTAACTGTTTAACTGACTCAAAGTTCAGTTTAAGGATTGAGTGTCAACCAAGTCAAAAATATTGAGAACTATTGTGTCGATGACGCCGTATGTTGTGAACATTGGAGCGCCCAAAGAGTACTGTATGACGTATTCCCCTTGATGGCCAAGTAGAAGAGGTTCTGGATCATTGTGTATAGTGCTTGCATTATTGTGGAAGAGGTATTTCACTCGCTGTTTAGATAGAAGCAAGGCATTGAGGATTTTTGGGAAGTGTGTCGTGGTGTTATCATATTGTGGGGATTTATTGGAGAATCCCAGGGTATCATATATATGATATGAATGACTCTTTAGCGAATTTCTGTTGGGGACGGAGGGATATCACGCAAATTGAGATGAGACGAAGAAGATTGTGAAGGGGAGAAGATTAGATTTAGAAGATGTCATCATTTTCAGAGAGTGTTGGAGATTGTGGGAGGAGTATGATATCCATATGGATATATGTTTGGTTATATAGTAAAATTTTTCTGTGAAAATGGAAATAAAAATACTATAGGTGATTAGCCTCATTTCTTTCCAAAAAGAAATCGAAATAAAAGGTATGGTTCATCTGCAAATCAATGACCTGAAAGCCAAAAGCTTAAGATGAATTTGCAACCACATTAAATTGAGATGACTCTGCAAAATTTGGTTTACAAATGTTTGTGCGAAACTCACCTTTTCCAACATTAATCTGTGATAGGAAAAAACATAGAAATTGCGACATATTTGCAATGAATTTTTGTCCATCACAAATCGGTAGGATTATTTTTCAAAACTCATATATAGGCTTAGATATGAAATTAAAATATCTCTCACTATTGTTTATATATTAACATGTAAAAGGATATATGCTCTATGAAAAAGCTAAAGTCTCAGAAGAATCCACTATGCTACCAAAAAAAAAAAAAAAAAAGTGCTAGCTCATTGAAACATGGTTTATTTGAATGATATTAAATATCAAAGCCGTATTAATGCAATGGTTGCACAATGCATTGCATATATGAATTGTTATATTAAATGGCTTTTGAATCAAGCCAACAAAATTAATATGTTTGTTTTGATGAATGTACATTCATGCATGTCTCCGAATATTTTAAAGTCTGAATTCATGTTAGCAAACTATGAATATAAATTGCTAGTTTGCATGTAATAATGACATAGTTGAACAAATTCTTCGTTCTTCATGATGAGAGAAATTAAAATGCATGAATATATATAGATTTGTAGTTTTCTTGAGTAAATTTTAGGGAAGGCCTTATACATTTTTATGTAAACATTAATTTTAATGCGGCATTTTTCTTCCAGCACATTTATAAATATGTTTAATACTTATGTATATAATTTATCCAGAGTCACCCTTTACCTAATCCTCAATTATTTAAATTTCATGCTATTACACGTGGGGCCTTCCTTATTGTTCTGATGTAGAACACAGATGTCCAGCCTGATGGGCTGGTGCTTTGATATTAGATCAAAGATCTCTTCCTGAATGCCTATGAGGAAAGCACCCAAGAGAAAGTAGGATCACTGTACACAACCAGGCTCTTCACCAAGGGGGTGGGGTGTGTGCACAGTGTGACTGTATGTAAATAGTTCAGAGATTAGAACGTGTATACCTTAGGGTTTTACCTCAGTATTTATAGAGTGTACCTTAGGTAGGATATTCTGGGCCTGGTGTGATCTACGGCCCAAGGATCCTAACTACCCTATCATATCTGAAGATACTCCTTGATTATAGGGGAATTAGGATCCTGCTTGATATTAGATAGGATTAGGTGTGCCTTATCTATATTGTTGGGCTTCACTGCTATTGGGCCTGGTACAGGTCCATAACAGTTGCCCCCCAGCCCAGTAGTTCAAGTCTTTGAGCTGCCGGGGTGTATTATGCTCTTGTATAGGTTATCCGAGGTGGGTCGAGGTGTCTTTGGCCCCCTGGTGACTATACCGTGTCCCGCCGGGTTAGGTTTCTTGGGCCTCGGCTTTGGCCCCCATTTTTCCGAGGTGCGAGGCAATGTCGGGAGACTCAAGGTGCCAGGGTAGTACTCTGCGGCTTGAGAATCCGGGGTGGTTGCCGTGGGCCCCGCATGATTCTGGGGGAGTAACCCCTCTGGATTCGCCATCATTGCCTCTTGACACCTAGCTTTCGCGGATTGGGGATGGGTTCCAACCGCCACGCCTAGCTGCGTCCGGTTTTTGTGCGCATTTAATGCGCTAGTGGCATGTCGTACGTCACCCCTGGTTTTAGGGTGAATAGTCCCTTGTGCCCCTGACAGTTGTGTGGTATTTGAACTTCCCTCCACTTTCCTTTATGTTATATGCGGTTGGCATTCTTCACTTCACTTCCAAAAAACTTTTGCTCTCTCACCCCATAACTCTCTCTGTATTTCTGAAGATCTCTCTGCCCCTCTTACGCCTAGAAAACTCTCTATACTTTCCCGTTCTTTCACTTTACATTCTTCCGATCTTCGAATCCACAGGTATATCTCATTCTTTTCTACCTTTAAATGCTTTTACTTTGACGTTGTGAGTACTTCTGCAATATTAGATTCTCGCTTCTTCTTTCTTCTTCGTTAGTGTTTGGGGATTTCTGGGTTTTTGGGATGAGTTAGGAGTTGGTGTTTCTGGGTAACTGCTGGGTGAGTTTGCAAATAGCGTTCTCGTACCCATAGGTCTTTGCTTGGGGGAGTGTTTTGTTTCTTAGCTTTACTCCTTCTGGTCCCCCCATTCCTTATCAATCCTTTTATGTCTGTATAGGTTTGAGCCTCCAGCCTTGATGGATAAGGGTAAATGTCCATCTTCTTCGAGTCAGCCTGTAACTCCAAATGAGGAGGAAGCCCTACGAGTGCGTTATCCTCGTCTTAGTTTTTGGCTGTTAGGTGCTCCCTTGTCCGAGCAGGAGAAACTAGCCTCCGTTCTTCGGGGTGGGTCCGGTAGTAGGAGTACTGAAGGATCTCAGCCATCCATTCCTAGGTCCGGCCATCCAGAGTTCGACCCCGTTAGGCCTAGTCCCAAGAGTCAGAGCGAGGCCGAGATCATTTTGGCCGAGCCAATCAGCTTTTACGAGGCGCCTCGCCACACAGGGTCGGAGTCCCTTCCAGACGGGTATCTCGGTCCCTGCTGGGAGTGCATCGCCCTAAGCTCCCAATACATTGCGAGCGGACACGACTCCATGGCCAACAGTACCTTAGGCTCGTGTCGTCATAGATCGTCATCTGAGCCTATCCCGGCTACTGGGGGTCTACGTTTTTCGGATGCCATCAATCTCCCTTCTTCACGCAGTGGCTTATCTCAGTCAGGTATTCCCCTTAGTGCTGACTATAGCTTTTTATTTTGTTTTTGTTATAGGTAAATGGAGTCCTCGTCTTCTCCCCGTCATTCTAGGTCCAACGCTGGAGAGTCAGATTCCGCCGGTCCTTCCCAGGCTCTTTTGGCAAAGTACCCCTGGGTGACGCACGAAGTTCTGACGACACGTTCCTTGATGACTTCTGTGGACGTGGATCGACTAAGCGCGTCGGACTTGACCGGATGTTTCCTGAGTCCTCCCGACGACGACAAACCGATCTGTTCTACTCGGGAGCCCGGGTACACCAATTTCTTTTTCTTCTATAGGGACTATATGTCCCGGCTCGGTATTCACTTTCCGTTTACCGAGTTCCAAATGTCTGCCCTCAATCATCTTCATCTATCCCCATCCCAGCATCACCCTAATGGTTGGGCTTACCTTGTGGCATTCGAGCACCTGTGCGGCTCGTTTGTCCCTGCTATTCCTTGTACAGCCACCCTCTTCTTCTACTTCTTCTGTCCCTTCACCCCTCGTTCGAGTAGGGAGTCTGCCAAAGTAAAGGGGTTGACTTCCCTCCGAGTTCACATTAGGTGCACATAATTATGTGCTTCTTATGTGCTCTTACCTCTAATTAGAGGTATGAGCATATTTTTTTTTTAATTTTTTTATATATTGTATTTATATAGATTTAAATTATATGCTGCTTTCTGGGATGTTTTTTGCACCCAGTATCTCAAATTAATTAATTTCCATAATACTGGTGTTACAGACAAATGCAAGACCGAGGTAGACCATTTTTTTCCGTGCTTTAGTTGATGGAAGTCCGTGTCTGCTTCACATATTGGACATGCTTTATGCCCCTTCACACTGTACCCTGACAAATTTCCGTATGCAGGAAAGTCGTTTATCGTGGTAAATATCATTGCACGCAACTTGAAGGACTCCTTCTTATATGCATCAAACACATCTACGCCTTCCTCCCACAACTTCTTCAAATCCTCAATCAAAGGCGCCAAGTACACATCGATATTGTTCTCGGGCTGTTTTGGTCCAGAAATCATCATAGAAAGCATCACAAACTTGCGTTTCATACATAGCCAGGGAGATAAGTTGTATATTACAAGGAGAACCGGCCATGCACTGTGGGCATAGGCGGACACAAGGGGGGCTAGGGGTGGCCCCCGCCCCCCCTATTTTTTTTTTTTTTTAAAAACAAGAAAGATGTAATCTGTGGATGGATGGATGTGTGAGAATCGAACTTGGGACTTGTGAGGTGTGGGAACGTTCTAACCATCAAGCCACGTGAAGGAAAGTATTATGAAGCAATTTGATATATACTTATATGAGTCTACATTGGTAGATATTGAAGATATATTTAATACCTATTATTTATTTATTTATTATGTTTTATATCGCCTTATAGTTTCCTTGTTTTTTTTTAAATGATGTAATTTGATATGCATATCAAGAGATGACATTTAATATATCCCAACCCCACCGAAATCGTGCTCATCTTCTTCCTCGCTGCTTGTTTGCCATTTTTTTCAACGGCTTATTTACAAATTTTGAAAATCAATAAGGAACTCAAAATCACTTCTTTTCATTAAATTTTCTTCATGAAATTTATTATGCATGATTTTATTTTTCTAATGATACTATTTTTATACTGATTAGAGAACATTTTAGATAATTTTTGAGTTTTGTTAAAATATGACATAAGAATATAGATGATGACTAATAATTAATTTTAATCAGTTTACTTGTGTTATTAATATTATTTTTAAAACCATATTGGTCATGAAATAATTCATGCTCTTTGTCATGAAAACCAATTTTTTTATGATTCTTTAATTATATACATTGGAAAAGACCAATTTCTTGATGATCTTTGATTACATACATTGAAAAAGAATTTTGTTTGAGTTTTAGCACACATTCAATTATAGATAAGTTTAACAACATGAAAACACGTAGAATAAGAATCAAGTGAAGTAATTTTAATTTTTATAATAGATTTTATCTCAACTTTCTATATATTAGATCTGTATCCTATTTCAAGTATTTTGATTTATGATGTAACATTTTTTTTTTTATCTTCGCCCCCCGTCAATAAAATTCCTGGGTCCGCCCCTGACTGTGGGTGCTACTAAGAGTTCGATACGGATTGAAGCCATCTGTACAAAGCCCCAGCCGAAGATTTCTTGGCTCACTGCCAAATTGAGGGAACATTTCGTCTATTTTCTTCCATTGCAGAGAGTCAGCCGGGTGCCGAAGATATTTTCCATCAGATACTCTCTCATCAGAATGCCATCTCAACTTCTTTGTCGTTGCCTCACTAGTAAACAGACGCTTAAACCGCGGTGTTATTGGAAGATACCACAATGCCTTCAAATGTTGCCTTTTTGTTGTCTTATCTCCAGAACCACCACCTTTTTTCTTCACTTTGTATCTTGAAGTTTTACACTTCAGACAATTACTAAGGCCTTCATACTCATTTCTGTACAATATGCAGTCATTATGGAAGCTGTGTATCTTTTCATACTCCATGCCCATGGTAGACATGATTTTCTTCACCTCATACATACGATTTGGAAGTACATTATCATCTGGCAACATATCACACAACAATTCAAGTAGCGATGTGAAACTGCTATCGGTCCACCCACAAGTTGCCTTTAAGTTGACCAAATGTAAGGTCCCAGTCAACCGTGTATACTTAGTACACCTAGGGAACAAAGGTGTCTCTGCATCACTCCGGACGCTATCATATTCATGGGATTGTGCAAAAGATTCTACCTCAACATCATGAATCACCCTCTCCATTCCATCATCATCTACCTCTAGTTCATTTTGGTGGGACGCACTGGTACTTACTTCCTCACCATGCCATATCCACGTTGTGTATTGAAGGTTTATTCCATCACAAATTAGGTGATCCCTTATATCAGCAATATCCCTTCGAATCCCATTAAACAATTAACACATGGACAATAATACATCCCATTTTTTGTAGCCACATTCCTTCTAGCAAATTCAATAAACTCTTCCACCCCATTCTCATATTCTTCACTAGTTCTCAAAGCATTCATCCAACTATGACCCATTTTATTATCACCTAAGACATTTCAACCAACAGTCAAGTTCATAACAACTTCAAGAATGACATGATTCATATTTTCAATCTTGTAAAAAAATTCGAAAGATTCCCTTTAACAGTAAGACATCCCAAAATTTCAACAACAAACCATTTTAACATAATTCAACAAAACTTACTAACTAAGGAAATTTTGAAATTATCAGCTATTAAATCCAATAATTTCATCAATACAAAATATAAAAATATAGCTAAGTTGTTGCACTTCCTTCTAACTTCATGAATATTCATGAATGTATCTAAAGCTCCATTAAACAACTTAATTTGCATGGTATTTTTGGAGCCTAGGTTGAAATATTAAAGGTGCACAAAGAGGAAGAAATTTAAATATGGGGCTGTTTTTCGAGCAGCCCCTCTACATATGTAAACTCAAAAATTATCAGCAATATCGAAACCAAGTGCCAAAACAATTATAACAATTAGCCAATAATTAACTTCAGTGTAGCTACAAAAACCAGCAGCAATATAGAAACCAAGTGCTAAAAGCAAACCCTTGATAAAAGCCTATTCAAGCCAAGAATGGCAACAAGCTAAGCAAAATCATTAAGGTTTTGATTGCGTACCGTTAGAGCCGACGGCGAGAGGGAAGCGAAGAGGGAAGAAGGAGAGGAGATCGACGGGCTGTCACGCAAGGGAGGGACGAGACAACGAGAGCCGACGACGGACACCGCTGCGAAGAGGGAAGACGGAGAGGAGATCGATCGACTTTCGCGCAAGGGAGGGACGAGACAACGAGAGCCGACGACGGACACCGCCGCGAAGAGGGAAGATGGAGAGGAGATCGACGGACTGTCGTGCAAGGGAGGGACGGCGTAAATCGCGATTAGGGGAGAGTGGCTGATAGCGATTAGGGCTTACGTCGTGAATGGATTTCGACCAAGATGAAGTGCAGAGGAAATATATAATAGATTAAGAGTGTGGCCGAGTAAGCGAAAAGAAGGGGTTTATAAGGCAATTTAGGCATCCTGAAATATGATTCAGGACTCCTAAAAACAAATTAAGGCATCCCTGATATATTATCAGGACGCCTTAAACTAATTAAGGCATCTTGATAATATATCAGGACGGCTAAAAATTAATAAAGGCGTCCTGAAATTATATCAGGACGCCAATAATTTAATTTAGGTGTCCTGATATAAATTTAGGACGCTAATAAAATACTTTAGGCGTCCTGATCCTCTGTTTAGGATGCAAAAAATAAATAAATAAAAAATCCCTAAAACATTTATTGGCGCCAAAAAAGTTCGCGAAATAGCGCCATGGCGATAATTTTTTCCGCTAAAAATTTAATTTTAGGCGTTCTGAAATGTTTTTAGGACGCCTTATTTTGTTATAAGCATCCTGAACATTGTTTTAGGACGTCACATGCTTAGAATTCAACTATATAATTACAAGAATGCCACTACGTTTACTTTTAACTTCCTTTTTTTAAAAAAAGGACGTTTTTTAGGGAAGTAGTAACCCTTTTTTGTAGTAGTGTCTTTCTTGTTCCTTGGGGCTTGCATGTCCAGTACGGCTTTGCATTTGTCCGGGTTAGCCTCAATTCCGCGACTGGTTAACAGGAAACCGAGGAATTTTCCTGTCAGGACCCCGAAGGCACATTTAACCGGGTTCAACCAGATTCTATATTTTCTCAATTTGTTGAAGGTTTGTTCCAGATCTCAGATATGGTCATTGGGGTCGTATGACTTGACGATCATGTTGCGATGTAGACCTCGACGTTCTAGCCGAGCTGGTCCTCAAAAACCTTGTTCATCATTCTCTGATACGTTGCCCCGGCATTCTTCAAACCAAATGGCATGACGTTATAGCAATAATTTGCTCTCTCAGTGATGAAGGTTGTTGCTTCTTGGTCGTCGGGATGCATCGCGATTTGGTTGTAGCCTGAGTAGGCATCCATGAAAGATAACAACTGAAAACCGGATGAATTATCCACGAGTTGGTCGATGTTGGGCATCGAATAGGCATCTTTTGGGCATGCCTTATTCAGATTCGTGTAGTCCGTGCATACCCTCCACTTGCCATTTGGTTTAAGGACCATTACCACGTTGGATAGCCATGTGGTGTATTGTATTTCTCGGATGAACCCTGCCTCTAACAATTCGTCGACATGCTTGTCAAGGGCTAGCTGCCTTTCTGGTCCTCTTTTTCTGAGCCACTGGTGATGACACTGGCCGAATGGCCAATCTATGGCAACAAAAATCTGGGTCGATCCCATGTATTTCGGCAGGGCTCCAAGCAAAAACATCTTGGTTAATTTCTAAGAACTCCTCCAATCTTATTCTTAAGTCCGAGCTCAATGTTCTGCCTATCTTTGTGACCTGGGTTGGCCCATTTCCCATGATCAGATCCATAGTAGTCGTGATGTCACGAGACCGTAAAGGATGCACGAGTTCATTACAATATACTCCATAAGTTTATAAAGCATTTCGACTACAATGAATCTCACTAGTTGCATTATCTAAAAAAAAAAAATTACAGAGAGAGGGGAGTGACTCGACCACTGACTCAGTGAAGGCATAAATAATAAAGTGCATGGAAGGGAAGCAAAGACGCATGAGAGTTTTTTCGCTAATAACTTTCACAAAAGGAATAAAAATATTTAATTGTTTATGTTGGAGATAGTATACGCTAGCTAGCTAAGAACAATAAACGTTTCCTCAATCCTTATTAATAAATCAAACTATTTGCAATGATCAACAAACATTCAATCAAACACTCTTACACCAAGTTTAGAGGAGAATAATCATTCTGCCTATTTAATACCTTATATATCATATACTATATAACTTATGAGGAATAACAGTCTCACCCATATAAATATCTCATATATCATATAACAAATAACTCGTGGTGAGGTATAACCATCTCACCTATATAGTTATCTCATATTTTATATAACTCATGTACAATTTCAAAAAACACTTTTAACATCCATTTTTATGCTCTTTCTATGTCCCTTTTCACGAGGACGCGTATGTGAGCGACATAATAAAATCTAAAAATAACTTCCGTTAAAAAAGGAATGCCGTAAGGCCTTTTTTTTTTTTTTAAAACCCCCAAAATAGACGGTGTCACTTAAATTATTCTTCAGCATCAAATTCAAATTTAGAGGAAGAACATGTTTATACCTCGCGCCAGATCCCGAAATCCTCCTCCTACTCCATGAAGAAGTTGTTGAACTTGTCGATCTTGTTGTTCAACAAATACACAAACTCCACCTCCACCTTCCCATACTCACTCACTCTATTTGGCAACGGCTCCGTTGGCGATATCAGCCGCACCAGCTTCTTCAACTCCTTGTACGACATGAACTTGTCTTGCCACTCCGTCACTGACTCCATAATCTGCTTCTTCAGTCGCTCACCAAACTTCATTCTAAACTCAAAATTAACAAAAAAACACAAAAACAAAATCTGTGAGAAATTAAATCGCATAAACAAAAATAGAAAGATAAAAATCCATGGAATCAAAGTGAAGAACAAAAATATATGAGTGAGGAAGGAGGATGAGAAGAAAGAAAGGAAGGAAAAGCACAGTTTCAGGAATGGAGTCCAAATGACAACAAATGCTAGCAAATCTTGGAAGACAGAGGTCTGATGGATCATTTGTCGAATTCTTAGTCTGCAGAGCCGAATTAGCTTCTTCGATGTACTCGATCTTCCTGGGTTTTCAAGAATCAAATCCTGACATGTGTCAATCGGCCTCTTCATCGGCCTCCACAACGATGGGATCTCGGAAGCCGTCATCGTTGAGCGACTTGTAATTATTGCAGCAAAAGGCTTGAGAGGCTTCGCTGCGAAGACATGTCATAGTGTTTTGGGAAGCATGATTAACATCGAGGGGAGAGCGGTCGGGCTCCAGCATGATGTGAAAGGCAGAGGCGAGCTCCGGCAAGCTAAGATCAAGGATGCAGAGAGGGGGGGAGTGAGATCATCGAGAGCCACAAGTGAAGAAAAAAGCAAATGAAATTGAGAGATCAAGAGTAGGTGAAGAAAAAAGAAAAAGAAATTGACTTTAGACCTTTTTTGACGTCCCAATTCTAAAAGGGATGCCAAAAGTAGTGCTCTCTTGGTGCTAAAAGCTCTACTTTTGGTGTCCGTTTTTGAGTTAGAACGCCATTTCTAAATTGGGACACCAAAAGTATACTTTTGACTTCTTTTTTTGTTAAAGGGACGGCCAATATGTCAATATTCCTCCACATAATTACAAAAATGTCACCGTCTTTATTTTTTACTTCCCTTTTTGAAAAAAAAGATATTTTTAAGGAAGTAAAATCCATTTTTGTAGTAGTGGTAGTGAGGAATAGCCGTCTCACCTATACACACACCTCTGTATATATGTATTATGCATTCCAAATTTATACATTGCAAAAGTGTATTTCCCATAAAAAAGACTCAATCAATTTAATTGCTTCACTTACATAAAGAAAAACGGAATCAAATTAATTATTATAAAGAAAAAAGTTAGAAAGAAAGTAAAATATAAAGCGTTGAAAAATGATATTTTTCTTATAAAAGATAAATCGATTTAACATAAAAGATTTGAAGCCAACCGTAAGTAATTTAAAATTAAAAAAAAAAACAAAAAACAGGAGAAGGTAATAAAATATATCAATTGAAAAATGGTTATGAAAAAATAAAATTAAGAGAAAAATAAAAGTAACAGTTGAAATACCAACACTAATAAATATCATCACAACTATTTTAAGGATATTTTAGGTGTCCCAGTTTTTAATAAGGACGCCTAAAATGGACTTTAGGCGTCCCCATTTTGAATTAGGGACGCCGAAATATTATTTTTGGTGTCTACTTTATAGTTTAGACGCCAAAATGTCTCAAATTTTGGCGTCCTTTTTATAAATTAAGACGCTAAATTTTTTTCTAAAGTGAGATGCCAAAAGTATATTTTTGACTTCTTTTTTTCTAAATTGGGACGCTAAAGCCTCCACGTAATTACAAAAATGACATTGCCGTTATTTTTTACTTTTCCTTTTAAAAAACAAACGTCTTTTGAAGAAATAAATGTTGGTTCTCGGTGTTTTGATGATTACAATTTATAAGTTATTAAATTGAGTTGAAAATGTGTAAGTCATGGTTTGCTCGAGCAGCCCATTAATCATGCCCGAGCATCATCGGGTTTCAAGGCTTAGTAAACCTTGCTCGAGCAGCACTTCCTGTTTTCCCGAGCAACATCGAGACAGAGGACATTTATATGGTTTGAGCAATCATGCTCGAGCAGGAGAATTTCCTTGCTCGATCAGCGTCAAGGCAGAAGCAAAAATAATGCAAGTCAAAGAGGCTTGCTCGAGCAGCAAAGAAGGCATGCTCGAGCACCATGCTCGAGCAGAAGAAAAAAGCTTGCTCGAGCAGCACTCCGCTATCATTCAAATAATGTTTCAAAATTGGAAGTTAACATTGTATTCTGAATGTTGGATATGCTTCAAACTTGTCTAGTTGAGATTTCCCTATCATTCACATATTGATCTTTGATATTCAATGTGTTGCTTGAACTCCTTTGTTTAATTCTCTAACTAGTTGGACCTCATGTCTAACAAATTGTTCATCTATGAGTTTCAAGCTTATTTTTCAAGAAAAGAACTCAATTTGTGAAACTGTTATTGGCCAAGTTATTCATAGATTTATAAATGTTCATTAGTGCATTGAATGATAATGCATTAACCATTAAATGAATAATTTACTAGGATAATATTCTGGAACTCTAGTCATTTGGATTAATGAGTTTGTGCTTCATCATCATGAATCCTAGTAGTCATGTTCTCAATTACATAAACTTTGTCTTCATCCATCTTTGAGTAACTATATTCAAATTCTTGCTTTGAATGTTCATATACTTTCAAGACTCCTTTCTAAAAAACAAGTTTATCTCTTGTCATAGCAAAGTCATTGTGCTTATATATCTCTATTGTGTCAAGCATGTTTCGTTAATGCTTTACCTTCATGACTTTTGCTGTTGAGGAAAATGTTCAACATGTTCTCTTAATCTTGAAGCATTCTGATTTATTCATTAAACATGTTGACTTCCACCATGTTTAAAGTGAGCATTGTTTTCAAGCATGTTTCGAAAATGAACCTTTCATACATTAAAATTTCAATTTCATAATACATCATCAATGTTTGAAAGAAAATTCAAGATTTGAAACAATTTGCATATTTCATTATCATTCTTGAAAAATCTGATTTCATTCATGAACTATGATTTGATAAATGCTTATCATTATGGATAAGATTTTCTATACTTATTGATCAAACTTACATGCATTCTATCAATGACATCTTTTCTACACAAAGTGTATTTCCAAATTGTCATTGAGAAATAACTTTCTTGATATCATAGAGTTGTTACCCTAGTCATGCATTCATTAAGGGGGAGCTTCACATTCTCATGTGTTTTATATCTTAAGAGCTCATCTCCTTTATTTGAAGAAAATCTATTTTAAGCATTTTCATCTGAATTCACTATGTTGTATCAGTTTTGATGATGAGTTAATCTTGTATTTGAAAACATATAATATTTTCCTTTCATTATCTTCATTTGAAAATTTCTTTTAGAAAGGGATATTTTAATATCATGTTGCACTAACAAATCTCTTTGGTAAAGAAAGTGTTCAATTTGTAGCAGGAGATTCTGTTATATGCTAGGACATTCCTCAACATACTACAAGGAGAAACTATTACATTGAGGAAAGATGTCTCAATCACACTGAAGTTGTGATTTGCTTTACAAAGAAGAAGAAAACTTCTTGAAGCAAGCTGAGACATGTTCTGCAGAAGAGCTGTATGAAGGAAAGGAGAATGATGGAAATGATCTCATACAAGAAGAAAGCAAGCAAATGGACGTCATTGATCATTCATCAATTTGCAAAACCTACATGAGCATTTCTGAACTTTATCCTTTTATATTCAATACATTCTGCACATGTTTGGTATTTATATGTGTTGGTTTTGATTAGTTTTGATGATGTCTTATATAGATGTCATTCTTAATAGCAAAAAGCTTGCATACTACATTTATCTTTTACTTTGACTAATTATTATATTTAATGTAGATGCAAAGTTTTATGATGGAGAATGTTGATTGAAGAAAGAAGCTCTTGCACAATATAATGGGAATATCATAATATTAAGGAAGCAAGAGGTGTTATCAAATGATTTTGGGGGATAATCTAGAAGGAGAGAAGAAATTGAAGAAGGAAGAACTTGCAATGCAATGGAATATCTTTATTGAAGTTCTTATATTGATGCTAGAAGTATCCAAGATCATATGGAAGCTGGAACGGATCAATTCGAGTTTAAACCATCAAAAATCAGTTCCGGGATGAGCAAACTCGAGTTCATAACTTGCAAACTCGAGCCCGTAATGTCCTCGGCAACTCGGCGCCTCGGACAAGTCAAACTCGAGCTTAGAACTCAAACCTCAGGTTTGGAACTCCAAACTCGAGCCCATCATTAGCAAACTCGAGCCTGTAGTGTCTTCAGCATTTCTGGTGTCTCTGGACAAGGCAAACTCGAGCCTATTAGTTGGCAAACTCGAGCTTACAGCGGTGTTCAACATTTCAGCTACTCTGTTCCACGTTTCACTCGGGCGATGTGTGGTCATTCGATGATATCTCCTAAAATACAGATCGGATTGAAGTGAAACCAGTGGCATATGAAACTAGACTCCCAATGCGTCATTTTGATATATAATGGAAGCCAAACGGAGTCAAGATGAAGGAGCTATGAATTTATGAAGTTGACAGTGATATTCACGTCACACAAATGACCAACCTTCAATGTTTTGAGTGTATCTCACAAACGGAGAATCCAATTGAGCTGAAATTGGTGGCATTGGAAAGTAGACTCAAAGGGCTTTAAAATAGATAGTTGAACCAACCAAAACGGAGTTCAGACCAGGGAGATATGGCCCCCGAAAATAGACAGTCTGTTCTGGGTGTTGCACAATTTGTTGAGAAGCAAACTCGAGCCTATTAGTTGACAAGCTCGAGTTCGCGGGTTACGAGAGCTACCAGGTCGCGAAAATCATCCAAACTCGAGCCTATAAGTGACAAACTCGAGCCTAGACAAGACAGAGAGCAAAAGATGATTTTGAAGAGACCCAAACTCGAGCCTATAATTATAGACTCGAGCCTAGATGCTGAAAAATGTTACAAACTCTAGAGTTTGCTCTGAACCTCCGGTTTGCACCTTGCAGAAGCTGAACATGACCCTTGCAAACTCGAGCCTACTTATCCAAGCTCGAGTTCATGACCCCGATTCAGAAAAACAGCATTTCGAAAGTCTCGTTTCTCATCAAAGAACATCCACATGATTACCCAAATGACTTATACTTCTTCTTAACATTATTTATATCATTTGTGTACATGTTTCAGATTATTAAAGCTTGAGAGAACATCAATCTTGACAAAAACGTGAGTCCCAACGACTAGAATTTCGAATGGAGAGAATTCGAATTGAGAAGCAACGGTCATATGAAGATTTGCCGCTATATATAGAGCTGCATACAAACCTTCAAAGATACAACAACAAGCGAGAGAACAAGCTTACATCTTCAACATGCTAATACTCGATCTTTATATCATTTACTCTCTGTTTTTCAATGTCTATATATCATAGAGAGTGAAATGTTTTGTATTGTACTTCGGTGTTCATCCATACACTTCGAGAGAGAAGATTCATTGTAAACATCCTATCTTTATATTCATGAGTTACTCAAGATTGGGTGATCTTGAGTGGGAAACACATTGTGTTGATTACGACTTGTAAGGGGAGTGAATCCTAGTGAGAGGATTACTTGAGTGCAGAGTGTGTAATCAAACAGTGTATTGATTACGGTTTGTAAGGGGAGTCAATCCTAGTGAGGGGTTTACTTCAAGTACGAACGTGTAATCAAGTTGAAAGAAGATAGTGGATTGAAATTCTCAAGTAGAGCTTGGGACTGGACGTAGGTCAAGGATTGGGCCGAACCAAGATAAATCACCGTTTGCATATTCTCTTCCCTTATCTCTTACATTCCAAAGATATATGTTTGAATGATTGCTTATCACTTTATAAATTATTATTGACATTCAAACTATTTCCAACAAGTGAAGAAAAGTTTTTAAAGTTCTAAGTTTTTAATCAAACACCCAATTCCCCCCCTCTTGGGTGATAGCCAAGTCTTTCATTTGGTATCAGAGCTAGGCTCTTGTTTAAAGGACTTAACAGTCTCAAGAGTTATCAAATGGCTAATTTTGGGTGCTGCTCGTTTTTGAAAGGTTTTGACTTTACCATTCCACCACTTTTCAAAGATATTGATTTTTGGTTTTGGAAAGCTAGAATGACTAGTTTTATCAAAGCAACTGATTTTGATATGTGGAAAGTCTTTACAAACATTTTTGACTTTACTCCAAGAAAGGATTGGACAGAAAAAGAAAAGAAAATGTTTTCATTGAATATTAGAGCAATGAAATTTCTTTACAAATGCATTGATGAAAAAATGATTTTGAGAAAATCAAATTGTTGTGCTCTTGTGCTAAAGAAATTTGGGATACTCTTGATTCTATTTATACTTCTAACATTTGTGTTGAAGTTGAAAGTGTTGTCGATCCATCTAAGACTATATGCTGTACATCTATGGTGATGAACAAGCTGGAGAATGAAGAACAAGAGAATGAGGATTCCCAAGAAGAGCTCATTGTGCACAATTGTGATCAATCATTATCTGGAGCTCAAGATGCACAAGTGGTAAACAATTCCAATTCTTCTTGTGTAGTTAAGAAAAATGATTCGAACATTTGCATAAAATTGTTTTTCAACCATTTACTAATTCTACTTTGAAAAACAAACATGTTTTCGAAAATAATCTTGGAAAATCATGTGGGAAAGAAGAGTATACAAATATGGGGAATTTGACATTACATCCTCTAGACCAATACAATTCTTGCAAAGCTGTTTATAATAAGCATCATTCTATTGTTTGCAATTATTGTGGTAGATCTGGACATATTTCTCATACATGTTGTATTAGGAGAAATTATAATGTGAGAAATAAATTTGTTTGGGTTCCTAAAGGACAAGTAAGGTCCACTACTAACAGTCAAGGACCCAAGTATAAGTGGGTACCAAAGTGTCCATCTAGTGCTCTATGTGTGCGGGATAATTTGAAATTCAATGGACATAAAGGTATTAAGAGAATGAAGAAGAATCCAAGAGTGTCTCATGAGCCTAAAAGGAGACTCACATCAAGCAAGAGAACTCTCAGAGCATCCATTGCTGGAATTACAGAATCAAATCGTAAGAAGCAATGGACACCTATAAGAAGAATACATTCTGCCTCAAGAAGAAACTACAATGAAGTACCATTCAACTATCTTGAGGAAAATAAGAAAAGAATGATCTCTCATGCACAAAGGAAAAGATTTTTGCTGTCTATGTCTTTTGAGAAAACTTTGCCCACACCCATAAGAAAACATATGAAGAACCAATGGGTAAGCAAAGGAAATACTCCAAGTACCTAAGGTAAAGGTATACAATGGTAAAACCTCCTTTCCTATCATTTTAAATATTCATTGAGGTTTTAAACTTTGTATCCTTAGGAATGAGCATTGTAAACTATCTTTGAAACTGGGCTTTCACATCCTAATTTACTTTTCTAAGGAATTGCAATGTTCAACAATCTAGTTCTTTATGCATACATGATAATCTTTTTATGCATAAAGTCATGTTTAATTCATTGTGCTCAACTATGCTGAATTGATTATATACATAAGAGCATGTGAATTTTTGATTTCTACAAGCTAACAAAGATTGGATCCAAGGAAGG
This sequence comes from Acacia pycnantha, assembly GCA_025563575.1. Lineage (NCBI taxonomy): Eukaryota > Viridiplantae > Streptophyta > Magnoliopsida > Fabales > Fabaceae > Acacia > Acacia pycnantha. The sequence goes on from JAMWYP010000112.1 coordinate 675,868, forward strand.
TTGGATACCAAGAAAGAAAAGGATTTATACAACTTTGTAGGATCAAGGAAAGCTTCTCAAAGATGCAACATAGAGAAATGATCCAAGCCTTGAGAAAGCTAAACAAGCTATCTTGGATGTTGATGGTGAACATTGGAAAAGGAGTTATCTACATCAATCCATCTCAACCAAGCAAGCTTCTATGAGGACAAGAGGAATTACGGTGATATCTAATTCTTGCCTCTTACTATGATTATATTTAAATTCATTCTTGGTTTGTCTTTGGTTAAGTTAAAAGATTTTAAACGATTCAATTTCAATTAGAATTTTTCTGTCAAAGCCAAAATCCAGTTTAGAAATGCAAACTCTAGCTTGAATCCTCCAAAAATGAGTTAAAAGAGTTTACAAGTATGTAAGCTCGAGCCTGCAGATGCAAGCTCGAGTTTGCCTCTGGCGGGAAAGTTTCCCAATTGAAAACCATTTCTTTAAACTCCAGATTTTTGTGTAGAGTTTGTTTAAACTCCAGAGTTTTGTGTAGAGTTTGCCCTTGGCAGAGAGCTTCCAATTTTTTTTTATTTTCGCAAACTCTAGAGTTTTCTTTTAAACCTCCGGTTTGCCACTATTCCAAAACTCAAACTCGAGCCTAAGAATTTAAACTCGAGTCTGAACTTTAAATTGAGTAAAGTTATTTTACGCCAAACTCCAGAGTTTACACCAAACTCTAGAGTTTACGCTAAACTCCGAGTTTGCACCAAACTCCGAGTTTACTCTAGAGTTTATATTTAAACCTCAAGTTCTCGCTAAAATGCTTAATTTTGTTTTGACATGAATAGTGTCAAACTCGAGCCTAAATTTCTAAACTCTAGCCTAAATTTTTGTGTAGAGTTTACTCGTGGTTTGAGAAATAAAAAGAATTTACAAAACATGTAAACTCGAGCCTGAATCTCTAAACTGGAGCTTGGTCTTTGAAAATGAGAAAAATTATTTTACAAACTCCAGAGTTTGTGTTTATGCTCCAGTTCACGTTTTTAAACAACTAATTTATTTTGGCATGAATAGTGTCAAACTCGAGCCTGCTCACTAATGGACTCGAGTTTGCCAATTTTGTGAAGTTTGATTTCGAGATGGCTTTCGCGATAAATGCTCTACGGTGATACGAACTCGAGCACATTTTTCATGAACTCGAGTTCGCCCTTTAAAAAAATAACAAACTCCGAGTTTACATTTAAACTCTAGAGTTTGCTCTTGCCGAAACTTAACTTTGACGTTTAAAAATAACAAACTCTAGAGTTTACAATTTTACTCGAGTTTGCTCTTCGCAAAAGCTGCCATAATTAACAAACTCCAGAGTTTACACTAAACTCCAGAGTTTGCACCAAACTCCAGAGTTTACGCGAAACTCTAGAGTTTACTTATAAACTCCAGAGTTTACTTATAAACTCCAGAGTTTACATCTAAACTCCAGAGTTTACATATAAACTCCAGAGTTTGCCTCTCCAAATTACACTTTGAGTCAACTTTGTTTTTGAAATGATCTTGCTCGAAATTTGTAAAATCTTAATGTTTGATCTTTATATTCCATATCACCAATCACTAATGTTCCTAACTTGATTTAATCAATTTGTTAGTGAGTTTTTTTGATCAAACAAGTGAAATTTGTGCATAACTTTATTAGTTCATATTTGTTTTGAAATGTACAAGTCACACTTGTTTTGTTTGGATTTCAATTCACACTATTTTGTGAAAATGCAAACAAATGTTTTGAAAACATATCCATACTTTGATTACATTCAAAATGATGTTTCAAAATTGGAAGTTAATATTGTATTCGAATGTTGGATATGCTTCAAACTTGTCTAGTCGAGTTTTCCTATCATTCACATATTGATCTTTGATATTCAATGTGTTGCTTGAACTCCTTTGTCTAATTCTCTAACTAGTTGGACTTCATGTCTAATAAGTTATCCATATATGAGTTTCAATCTTATCTTCAAGAAAAGAACTCAATTTGTGAAATGTTATTGGCCAAGTTATTCCAAGATTTATAAATGTTCATTAGTGCATTGAATGATAATGCATTAACCATTAAAGGAATAACTTACTAGGAAAATATTCGGAACTCTAGTCATTTGAACTAATGAGTTTGTGATTCATCATTCATGAATCCTAGCATTCACTTAGTTGCTCAAATACATCAGCATTTGTCTTCAATCCTTATTTTGAGTAACTGTATTCATAGTCTTGCCTTGAGCATTCATACTCTTCTAATCCTAAGATGCAAGATTATCTTTTGGTCAATAGCAAAGTCATTGTGCTCATACATTCCTATTGTGCTAAGCATGTTTCGATAATGCTTTATCTTCATGACTTTTGCTCTTGAAAAATTCTTCTACATGTAAACTTCAATGTTTCACATGTTCTCTTAATCTTGAAGCATTCGATTTATTCATTAAACATGTTGACTTCCACCATGTTTAAAGTGAGCATTATTTTCAAGCATGTTTCAAAAATGACTCTTTCATTCATCAAAATTTTGATTTCATAATTCATTATCATGATTTGAAAGAACATTCAAGATTTGAAACAATCTTCATAGTTCACTATCATTATTGAAAAATCTGATTTCATTCATGAACTATGATTTGAGAAATGCTTATCATTATGGATAAGATTTTCTATGCTCATTAATCAAACTTACATGCATTCATTAAGGGGAGCTTCACATTCACATGTGTTTTATATCTTAAAAGCTCATCTCCTTTATTTGAGAAAATCCCTTTAAGTATTCTCATCTACATCTACTATGCTGTATTAGTTTTGATGATGAATTGGTTATTTTAATTTGAAAATATCAATGGATATTTCGATATCATATTGCACTAACAAATCTCTTTGGAAAAGAAAGTGTTCAATTTGTAGCAGGAGATTCTGTTATGTGTTAGGACATTCCTCAACATACTACAAGGAAAAACTATTACATTGAGGAAAGATGTCTTAATCACACTGAAGTTGTGATATGCTCTACAAAAAATAAGAAAACTTCTTAAAGCCAGCTGACATGTTCTGCAGAAGAGTTCTATGAATGAAAGGAGAAGGATGGAAATGATCTCATACAAAGCAAACAAATGGACCTCATCGATCAATCATTAATTTGCAAAATCAACATGAGCATTTCTAATCTCTATCTTTTATATTCATTAGAAACTTTGCACATGTTTGGTATTTATATGCTTTAATTGTCAAAGATGTTTTTGAAAACCTCTCCAAACTCCATCAAACTTGTTTCCATAACAACATCCCAAATTGCATAATATTTAGAATGAAAACAATTTCAAATTGGGGAGAGAAAATCAATTCTTTGATTCTTTCTAATTTGCTTTCCTATTTGTCTCTCTACAAGTATCTCTTCTTTAAACTCAACTTTTGCTAATGACAAATAAGGGGGAGAGAATGAATGGCAAGAAAAATAAAAATATGCTGGGTCTATTAGTTTTCATATTCATACATATTTTTCTTAAAGTATTTGCCATCATCAAAAGGGGGAGAATGTTGGTTTTGATTAGTTTTGATGATGTCTTATATAGATGTCATTCTTAATAGCAAAAAGGTTGCATACTACATTTATCTTTTACTTTGACTAATTATTATATTTAATGTAGATGCAAAGTTTTATGATGGAGAATGTTGATTGAAGAAAGAAGCTCTTGCACAATATAATGGGAATATCATAATATTAAGGAAGCAAGAGGTTATCAAATGATTTTGGGGGATAATCTAGAAGGAGAGAAGAAATTGAAGAAGGAAGAACTTGCAATGCAATGGAATATCTTTATTGAAGTTCTTATATTGATGCTAGAAGTATCCAAGATCATATGGAAGCTGGAACGGATCAATTCGGAGTTTAAACCATCAAAAATCAGTTCCAGGATGAGCAAACTCGAGTTCATAACTTGCAAACTCGAGCCCGTAATGTCCTCGGCAACTCTGGCGCCTCTGGACAAGTCAAACTCGAGCTTAGAACTCAAACCTCAGGTTTGGAACTCCAAACTCGAGCCCATCATTAGCAAACTCGAGCCTGTAGTGTCTTCAGTATTTCGGTGTCTCTGGACAAGGCAAACTCGAGCCTATTAGTTGGCAAACTCGAGCTTACAGCGGTGTTCAACATTTCAGCTACTCTGTTCCACGTTTCACTCGGGCGACGTGTGGTCATTCGATGATATCTCCTAAAATACAGATCGGATTGAAGTGAAACCAGTGGCATATGAAACTAGACTCCCAATGCGTCATTTTGATATATAATTGAAGCCAAACGGAGTCAAGATGAAGGAGCTATGAATTTATGAAGTTGACAGTGATATTCACGTCACACAAATGACCAACCTTCAATGTTTTGAGTGTATCTCACAAACGGAGAATCCAATTGAGCTGAAATCGGTGGCATTGGAAAGTAGACTCAAAGGGCTTTAAAATAGATAGTTGAACCAACCAAAAGGAGTTCAGACCAGGGAGATATGGCCCCGAAAATAGACAGTCTGTTCTGGGTGTTGCACAATTTGCTGAGAAGCAAACTCGAGCCTATTAGTTGACAAGCTCGAGTTCGCGGGTTCTGAGAGCTACCAGGTCGCGAAAATCATCCAAACTCGAGCCTATAAGTGACAAACTCGAGCCTAGACAAGACAGAGAGCAAAAGATGATTTTGAAGAGACCCAAACTCGAGCCTATAATTATAGACTCGAGCCTAGATGCTGAAAAATGTTACAAACTCTAGAGTTTGCTCTGAACCTCCGGTTTGCACCTTGCAGAAGCTGAACATGACCCTTGCAAACTCGAGCCTACTTATCCAAGCTCGAGTTCATGACCCTGATTCAGAAAAACAGCATTTCGAAAGTCTCGTTTCTCATCAAAGAACATCCACATGATTACCCAAATGACTTATACTTCTTCTTAACATTATTTATATCATTTGTGTACATGTTTCAGATTATTAAAGCTTGAGAGAACATCAATCTTGACAGAAATCAAGATCTAGAAGATGAACTTGCTGCATAATCTCAGAAATGGGAAAGATGACTGAATCCAATGAGAAACTTGAAGAAACGAAGTTGTCTACTCAATTGTAATGCTTCTCCAAAGGATTAAATCATTCGAGATGATGAAATACTCCAACGGACATAAGCCAAACAGATTCAGCATTCGAATTAATGTTCATGACAGAATCAACCACTTTGTGACGAAACGGAAAATCGAGCATTTACTTTCACGCGTCAAACAGAGGAAAATTCAAGAAGAAGAAATCCTTCACTTGGAAACAATTGATATAGCCATTACTCGAATGATTCCCCGAACAAATAAAGGAAAGCCATTAAATGACATAACGGTCATAATCTTCAATGCGAGCAAAAGTTAGAAATCGAAAAGGCCGTGAGTCCCAACGGCTAGAATTTCGAATGGAGAGAATTCAGAATTGAGAAGCAACGGTCATATGAAGATTTGCCGCTATATATAGAGCTGCATACAAACCTTCAAAGATACAACAACAAGCGAGAGAACAAGCTTACATCTTCAACATGCTAATACTCGATCTTTATATCATTTACTCTCTGTTTTCAATGTCTATATATCATAGAGAGTGAAATGTTTTGTATTGTACTTCAGTGTTCATCCATACACTTCTGAGAGAGAAGATTCATTGTAAATATCCTATCTTTATATCGTGAGTTACTCAAGATTGGGTGATCTTGAGTGGGAAACACATTGTGTTGATTACAGGCTTGTAAGGGAGTGAATCCTAGTGAGAGGATTACTTGAGTGCAGAGTGTGTAATCAAACAGTGTATTGATTACGGTTTGTAAGGGGAGTCAATCCTAGTGAGGGGTTTACTTCAAGTACGAACGTGTAATCAAGTTGAAAGAAGATAGTGGATTGAAATTCTCAAGTAGAGCTTGGGACTGGACGTAGGTCAAGGATTGGGCCGAACCAGTATAAATCACCGTTTGCATATTCTCTTCCCTTATCTCTTACATTCCAGCATATATGTTTGAATGATTGCTTATCACTTTATAAATTATTATTGACATTCAAACTATTTCCAGCAAGTGAAGAAAAGTTTTTAAAGTTCTAAGTTTTTAATCAAACACCCAATTCACCCCCCCTCTTGGGTGATAGCCAAGTCTTTCAATATGCTTTAATTGTGAAAGATGTTTTGAAAACCTCTCCAAATTCTCTCAAATTTGTTTTCATAAAAACATTCCAAATTGCATCATATTAAGAATGAAAACAATTTCAAAATAGTAAGGAGAGAAAATCAATTCTTTGATTCTGTCTAATTTGGTTACATATTTGTCTCTCTACAAGAATCTCTTCTTTAACTTCACTTTTTGCTAATGACAAATAAGGGGGAGAGAATGGCAAGAAAAATATGCTGGGTTTATTAGGTTTGTTATTCATACATATTTTTCTTAAAGTATTTGCCATCATCAAAAAGGGGGAGAATGTTGGTTTTGATTAGTTTTGATGATGTCTTATATAGATACCATTCTTAAGAGCAAAAAGGTTGCATACTACATTTATCTTCTACTTTGACTAATTCCTATATTTAATGTAGATGCAAAGTTTTTTAATGGAGAATGATCAAGAAAGGAGACTAAAGAAAGAAGAACATGAAGTCTCTATGATCAAACAGAAGTTGGAAAGAAGCTTCATCATATTTGAGCTACAATGGAGTATACTTAAATAATGGAGAATGTTGATTGAAGAAAGAAGCTCTTGCACAATATAATGGAAATATCATAAAGCAAGAAGTTATCAAATGATTTTGGGAGATAATCTAGAAGGAGAGAAGAAATTGAAGAAGGAAGAACTTGCAATGCAATGAAATATCTTTATTCAAGTTCTTATATTGATGCTAGAAGTCTCCAAGTTCATATGGAAGCTGGAATGGATCAATTCAGAGTTAAAACCATCAAAAATCAGTTCCAGGATGAGCAAACTCGAGTTCAGATATCTAACCTCGAGTTTCCTACTTCGCTACAATGGTTTGCTCCTCTGGTATGAGCAAACTCGAGCCTGTATCCTCAAACCTCAAGTTTGGAACGCCAAACTCGAGTTCATCATTAACAAACTCGAACCTGTAATGTCTTCAGCAACTCTGGCGTCTCTGCACAAGGCAAACTCGAGCCTATAAGTTGGCAAACTCGAGTTTACAGCGGTCTTCAGCATTTCAGCAACTCTGTTCCACGTTTCACTCAGGCGACGTCTGGTAATTCCATGATATCTCCTAAACCAAATATTGGATTGAAGTGAGATCAGTGGCATATGAAAATAGACTCCCAATGTGTCATTTTGATATACAATTCAAGCCAAAATGAGTTCAGATGAAGGAGCTATGAATTTATGAAGTTGACAGTGATATCCACGTCACACAGCAGACCAACCTTCAATGTTTTGCGTGTATCTCACAAAGGAAAAATCCAATAGAGCTTAAATTGGTGGAATTGGAAAGAAGACTCAAAGGGATTTCCATCGAGAGTTGAACTAACGAAAACGGAGTTCAGACCAGGGAGATATAGCCCTCGAAAGTGGACAGTCTTTTCAGGATGTTGGATAGTTTGCTATCAAGTGAAGCAAACTCGAGCTTACCAAATATGAACTCGAGCTCGAGAGAATCAGGGGAAATGAAATTGTTGGAAAAAGCCAAACTCAAGCCTATTAGTTGGCAGACTCGAGTTCGCGAGTTACAGAGAGCTACTAGGTCACGAAAATCATCCAAACTCGAGCCTACTTAAGCAAACTCGAGTTCATGTCCCTGCTGCAGAAAAACATCATTCCGAAAGTCTCATTTCTCATCCACATGATTACCCAAATGACTTATACTTCTTCTTAACATTATTTATATCATTTGTGTATAATTATTAAAATGAAGGATTAGAAGCAAATCTCAAAATGACAGATTTGTGAAGATGATCTTTGCTGCAGAATTTCAGAAATGAGAAAGAGGACAGATTTCAACGAGGAACTTGCAGAAACGAAGTTGAATACTCAATTGTAATGCTTCTCCAATACATTCAAACATTCTGACGATGAAATAGAAGCCTCAACGGATTCAACATTCAAAGTTTCTGTTATGACAGATTTGAAATTGCTTTAAAGTCAATTAAAGCAAATGGATGACAGCCTGGAAAATTACCCAACCATTCTTCAAGGCAGACAACAAGGCTCTTGCCAATTAAAGCACCTGAATATCTGGGAGACATTCTTGAAGAAACAACATTCAAATATTTAAATTTGAATTGTTCCCAAAAGCTATATCCAACAGCTAGAATTTCGAATGGATTCAAATCTGATTGGATTTGCAACGGTTACTGTTCATAACGGTAATATTCTTCAACAGAAAAATGCTTCAAACGAATTGATTTCATTCGTCTACAAATAGAAGACAGATTCAACACAGAAAACGCAGAGAAACAAGCTTACACCTTCAACATGCTATTACTCTGATCTGCTTATCATTTACTCTCTAATTTTCAATGTCTACATATCATAGAGTGAAATGAGTTGTATTGTACTTCAGTGTTTATCCATACACTTCTGAGAGAGAAGATTCATTGTAAACATTCTATCTTTCTATTTGTGAGTTACTCAAGATTGGGTGATCTTGAGTGGGAAACACAGTGTGTTGATTACAGCTTGTAAGGGGAGTGAATCCTAGTGAGAGGATTACTTCATGTGCAGAGTGTGTAATCAAACAACTGTATTGATTACAGTTTGTAAGGGGGAGTGAATCCTAGTGAGGGGATTACTTCAAGTACAAAACGTGTAATCAAGTTGAAAGAAGATAGTGGATTGAAATTCTCAAGTGGAACTTGAGGACTGGACGTAGGTCAAGGATTGGGCCGAACCAGTATAAATCACAGTTTGCATATTCTCTTCCCTTATCTCTTACATTCCAGAATATATGTTTGCATGATTTTTTATCACTTTATAATTTATCATTGTCATTCAAACTACTTTCAATAAGTTGCAAAAAGTTTCTTAAAGTTCTAAGTTACTAATCTAACACCCAATTCACCCCCTCTTGGGTGATAGCCAAGTCTTTCAACAACATCTATAAATAGTCGAAGCATTGAATTCGCCAACAACCGAAACGATGTGCATTCATTTCGATTTATTACAACTCTACTGTTTCATTCATATCTTTGGATATTTTGTGTACTTCAGTGTTTAATCTTTATCTACTCGTGAGGAGTTATCATACTCTTATTTAGATTACTTTGTTGTAAAATCTTAAGGTTGTGGAACCTTAAGAGTGGGTGTAAGATTACAACTTGTAAGGGGGAGTGAGTCCTAGTGAGAGGATCATCCGAGTACAAAGTGTGTAATTGTATTGTGATTAAGAGTTTGTGAAATCTCAAGGTGTGCTTGGGGACTGGACGTAGGTCGTTGAGTTAGACCGAACTAGTATAAACTCTCTGTGTTCATTATCCTTTCTCTCGGTCTCTGTTTATCGTTCCTTCTGGGTGTGAATTTGTTTAGAAAGAAAATTTTTATAATCACCTATTCACCCCCCTCTAGGTGATATTCCATCTTCAAAAAAAATCTAAATTTTATAGTAGTGTTTATTGGTCGCCTCCTCTTTCTCTCCTTCATCATGTTAAGATCCAGGGAGCTTTTCCACCACCACCACCTCCTCCTCCTCCTTAACCTCCTCCTGAAATGGAGGCTCTAATGCAGTTGTTTGCAAGCATTGATCGCCACACAAGGCGTCTCATGGCATACACCAACAAGCTGAACAGGAAATTGAACCTCATGTTTCATCACAATGATGTTGAATATGACTTGTATTCAGACCCTTCATCTCTTTCCTCTGATGATGAGAATGAGGAGGAGGATGAGGAGGACAACAATAGTGGTGATGACTGAACGCCACCATTGTTTTTTCAAATATTAAAAAAAAATAAGTTCACAAAAAAAAAAACTTAATACTTCACGATTATTAATTAAAAAGGGTGAAGGTGCAGATTGGCCAATGAACTTTACCTGAGGAGCATCTGGCACAAACATTAATTGAGGATACCTTAATTATCAATAAACAATTAAAAAGTGAAAACAAGTACCAAATAACAATTTAAAAAAATATTTATCATAATTACGTTAAAATATAAGGCACTGGCGAAGGACGGTGGCGGAGACATTGAAGAAAAGAGTGGTTATGCCTTCTTGTTGGATAAGGAAAACACCAACAGAGATGGGACCCATGCGAGCAGGCGCTGTGGCGATGGCGGCTTCCTGTGGCATCAGAGGGATAAAACCAAGGTGCAAGGTGCATGCCAGTCGAAAGCTGTGGACTACTGGATTTGGTTTCGGTGCGTGATTCTCGCCCTGAAGCTGCATACGGACCTTGATGGGTTCAAGAGGGTCAGTGGAACACCCAGCAACAATGGAAGCTTTAGAGACACCGACGTCGCCTACACTATGACAGTCAATTGAAGACGGAGACACCAAGACAGTGACGGGGTAGTTTGACGGCATTGTGTTTTTTTCACTTTTTGTGTTTTTTTTCACTTTTTAATTGTTAATTGATAATTAAGGTACCTTCAATTAATGTATGTGCCAGACGCTCCTCGGGTAATAGTTCGTTAGCCAATCTGCACCTTAACCCTAATTAAAAACAGTAAAGTGTTAATAACACCAACATACTTAATGGTTTTAACTTAATAAACATTAACTAAAGCTGACTCTGGGTGCCTCCTTATAATCCGATGATTGTTAGGAGAATCGAGTACCCTTTCATTACGTCCTATTCATATCACACAATTCTTAGAAAACAATCGTCATGAAATAAAATAAGTAATAGTTCTTAAATTGTTCTTTTGAAACAACTATCATGAAGGTGAAGATAAATAATGGTTCTTATGAACCAACCGTCATGTAACTTATGGAGCGAGAAATATAACAATGATCGTCAAGAGAACTAGTTACCCTTTCATTAGGTTCTACTCATATCTCATGGTTCTTAGACAACAACCATCATGAAATAAAATAAATAACTGTTCTTAAACTGTTCTTTTGAAACAATCGTTATGAAGGTGAAGATAAATAACAATTCTTTTGAAACAACCGTCATGTAATTCATGGCACAGGAAAAAGAACATAATTTTGCGTGGTCTAATCCTCTTTAACTTACAATGGACACGTCACTTCCAGTCTATTAAACTCCTCATTTTCAAAAGTTTTCTTCATCCTCTTCCTCTATTCTCCTCATCATTGCGGTGAAGCGACGTCCTAGAGCATGCTCCTCCCCAACCTCTACCTACTTCTCCTCCTTGTGCTCCTCCTTCTCAACCTACACCTTCACCTACTTCTCTTCCTCTTCCTCCCCAACCTATACCTCCACTTGATTCTCTTCCTTTTCCTCCCTGGTCTCCACCTTCTTCTCTTCCCCTGGTCTTTCTTCCCATCATCATCCATATCCTCCTCCAGCCACAGCTGCCACTACTGCCACGTCTACAACAGGCTCGTCCTCATCTTCTAAAATGATTCAAATCACTCCTCTTAGGAGAATGGGTAGGTTTTATTTATTTAAGTTTTTTAGTTTTATTTATAAAAATATATTAATGTAATTATTACTCCAATATTAAAAAAATAATTACATACCTCACGATTGTTATTAAAGAACCATGATAAATCAAATAAATAACATACCTCATGGTTAACTAAAAATAACCGTGATAAAGTTAAAACAAAAATTAACAATTCTCACCAACTAACTATTATGTAGGACCTTAAAAAGTGGGGGTACCTCAAGGTTATTTCAACATAACTGTGGTAAAAGTAAAATAATTAGTGGTTCTTATCAACTAACTGCTATGTAAAACTTTAAAAACTACTTAACTAGGGTGTGCTTGTAAAACATCCAAGCAATTTGACATTTGAAAACGTTCACACTCGACCAAAATATCTAGCTCTTTTAGCTCTGTTAAAGGTGTTTGTTCAAGCTCAGAGTTTTCTTTCTTCAACTTCTAGGTTGACATAAGGTTCATGGTTTTTCTTTTATTATACATTTTGGTGAATTTATTATGGGCTCGAATGATTATTAGGTTTTGATTGGGGTTTTTGCTTTTAAATGATTTATGTTACATGGGGTCTTTGAATAAGTAGTGGATGTATGACGATTGATTAATGAAAGACTACTGGGATAGGGTAACAAATTTCCTTGAGTTTGCATGTGTGCATAATCTCCCAAAGGACAGTTTGATTCTTTTCCCCTATGTTAAAGTGTTGCAATGTACAGGGATAAAATGTCTTGACGTCTTTCTTTTATGACCGGATATTATTAACACCCAGCCTTAATGGTCTTTACAAATTTTACAACACAAACCTCTCTCCATTTTACTCCCCCACTTTAGCCAATACCTGCTATGCATTTACCACATGCTGCAACATGCATAATATCCCATACTGAGTCATTCATCTTTGTCTTCTCCTTTATTCCCTAATCCACTCTGCCCCAAACCCTAATCGTCCTTTATGAAAAAATAATGCTGAGCTACAAGACAGTCACGCGCAGGGTAAGCCTGCTACTCCAGTTGATGCCCCCAGATTCATATCCAGGGTGCCTAAAACGCGTTCTCAAGGTATTCTGTCAATAGAGTCCCAGGTCATTGGTCACGACGTTATTCCAGAGGATTATGCGATGTTCGCTCCCCCTCCAGCCTTCTGCTGATATTAGCCCTGCTCTGAGTGAGCGGCCGATAGACCAACTGCCTAGCCCCAACACACCTACCGAAGACCCCTTGTAGCCATCTACTGGCCCTCCTGTTTCTGACTATGATGTTTGCCTCGCCTCTTTTAGATAGAAAGTTGGTGATATCCAGTGGGACTATGATGCCTTCATCGCGGAAATGTTTAAGGAAGCCACTTCCTTGAGTGACACAACCACCATGGGGGACAGTTAGAGTGAGACCATCTGTCCTGTTTCATAGGCCCAATTAATCACTGACATAAATAAACTTGGACCAATTAAACTCCTTTAACAGGCCAAATTTATCTAATGACTATATAAGACACTAGCAATGCTCTACTGCCTCAGAACTAATTGAGTTGGTCAAATGATCTACCTTTCTAATTTAGATACCGTGCTAGCTAGCATCATCCCTCACATCGTTATTCACATTTAGTCGAAAGCAAAGATAGAGTATCATATCTCTTGGTTGACTAAATATAGTTTTTCATGGAGTAAGGAATCTTCTTTTATTAACTCTAAGATGAATCATGACTCTTCATAATGGCTTGCTATGCACACAGACTCTCGAATCAACTAGAAATCATCCAAGCCCTACCGGTCTTGTAAATAACTAATCCCTTGTAGGGTACTGTGAGTCCTTTCGACATGTTCGTCTATACTCATGTATTCGAGTTACACCCAAAAGTACATTGTTCTCCCCATTCTCAGGCTGATAGAGTTGTACAATTTAAGTATAACTCTAAGAAATAGTGTTCGATGACATCCTCATGTCTAAGACGATTCGCACTACCAAACGATGAGAGACTTTACATATCTAATTATACTCTCTACAATGAATCATTGTGGAGTCTCTCGGTGGGTCAGTTCAGTGTTATCTATTCTTCAACAGATCTACCCACAATATCAGCTAAGACATCACCATCCTATTTTTCCATGAGGTCCTTACCTTGTATCTCTAGACAAGTAGATGATGTCGTGCTAGTCTTATTGAAATCATTAATGCCCTTTCTTGGTGATTCAAGATTAGGAACAAGTTTCAAGCAATAGATCCTTGAGTGAACACATGTTCTATTCCTAGGGCTTTTATCTTCAAACTCATATTGACCTTAAATAAAGATGGGACATAAATATGATAAAGATAAAAATGTGCTCATTTATATTCATAATGAAATACTACAATGTAAAAAGGTGTTCATCTGTCAAAATATATTTTCTCTAGGACACCTAAATACTAACATTGGGAAGGGGGAGGAAGAGAAGAAGGCGAAGGAGCAGGTTGGGAAGGGGGAGGAAGAGAAGCAGGAAGAGGAGCAAGTTGGGAAGGGGGAATCCCCAGCATTTCTTCAGAAGTAGCATGAGGAGGGGAAGGAGGTGGAGTTTGGGGAGGACGAATCTCCAACATTTCTTCAACACGTTGCTTGACCTTGATGATAAGGAGAATAGAGTATGAGGGTGAAGAAAATGTATGAAAATGAGGAGTTTAAATAGATTGGAAGTGAAGCATGCGATGAAAGTTGAAGAGGAATCAATCTAGGCAATTATATATGGCTTTTTCCCGCGCTAAGTTTCATGACAGTTGTTTTATAAACACTATTATTTACTTATGAATTCATGACAGTTGTTTCAAAAGAATAGTTAAAGCACCATTATGTATGATATTTAATAACGGTTGTTTTATAATAACCAGAAGCATTATTCTGTATTTTTTTTTACAATAGTATAAATTGAAAAATAGAACAGTTGTGAGTTCATCAGGCTACTTGTCACGAGAAGAGTGGCTAAATCAAGGCCAATCCCATACTCATCAAGTATGAGATTGACCTTCCTGTTCATACTCGAGAGGTATAAAGAAAGCCTTCTCATAGCTTGGTCGGTGTGTTTTGCATGCCGCAACATTGCCTTCAGTTGTGGAAGTATATGATATGGAGGAGGAGGAGGCAGAGGCAAAGGCGGCGATGGCTGATGTTGGGGAGGAGAAGCAAGAGGTGGAGGATGGGATAGAGGTGAAGGATGACACCAAGAGCTTTATGGAAATTCTATTCCTCCACACGACATTTCATATTTGTGATTGAGAGAACAAAAAGAGGAGACAATAAAGAAAACATAGGAAAAACAAATGAAAATAGGGAGTTTAAATAGACGTCAGGAACAAATGAGAGATAAAAAAAAGAACCATAATTGTACGTCTTGGAAGTTGAGCGGGAAGTAGAGAAAGGGTACCTGGTTCTCCTAACGATCATAAGGTAACGAAGAGGCACACAGAATCAATCAACACAGGGAAGATGAAAAGTTTCATAAGCTTCAATTTACATTTATTAAGTTAGAACCGTCAAGTATGTTGGGTTTTTGGAACCACAGTAAATGAATACTTTACAATTATTAATTAATAATTGTGAAGTATGAAGTTATGTTTATTAACTCATTTCTTAAAATATTTTAAAAGTACAATAGTAGTGTTCTGTCATCATCACCATCACTACTGTCGTCCACCTCCTCCTTTTCAAACTCTTGATTCTCATCATCAAGAAGGAAATGGAGGGTCTGACTGCAAGTCATATTCAACCTTATTGTGATCGATGAAGTATAATGTTCAACTTCATGTTCTACCATTGGCATGGCTTTCTGTGGCGATCAAGGCCTACCAACAGCTGAAGCAAAGCCTCCATTTTAGGAGGAGCAAAGGAGGAGGTGGGGGTGGAGGTGGAGGTGGTGGTGGTGTTGGTTGTTGTTGTGACGGAGGAACTCCCTGGGATGCTAACATGATAGAAAGAAAGAGGAGGTCAATAAAGAAAAATAATAAAAATCCCAAGGAATATGAGAGTTTAAATAGAGGTTTAACAAATGTTATGAAGAGTTATGACTTATGAACTGGTACTTAAAGAAGCCAGATGGTTTAAAATTGTTACATGACAGTTGTTTCTAAAAACTGTTATGTTTTGTCTTCACTGATATAAGAGGTTGGAAGTCGAATTGTTTGTAAGTGTTACATGACAGTTGTTTTGAAAAAACCGTCACTTTTGACACTAAATAAATGACCGCCGTTATTTTTGGGTTTTCACAAATTCCGCCTCGCAATGTATGATAATGTACAAAATAATCATTACTATATATTCCCATGCTATTTCTGCCTCAACATACATATTAGCTGGAAGTGTTATGTATTAATTGTTATAAAAACTCAAATTAGTAGTATGTTCAATCTCCTCGAAAATCTAAAATATCTGAGGCGTTTTAATCAGTCTTGATCTGTCTAATCGTTGTAATCTAGTATTTTGAGATTGGTTTCTAAATGCATATTTGAGGGATTTTTACCAAAAAATTGCTTATTAAATAAAATATTACCGGATCATAGCACATTTCAAATTAATGTCCAAAGTAATGCTCACGCCAGTAGTGGCGTTTTTCTCTCTCACGTCAGTAGTGGCGTGAGACTGTCTCACGCCACTACTGCGGCGTGAGAGAAAAACGCCACACAGAGTGGCGTGAGACAGTCTCACGCCACTCTGTGCGTGATCTTAAAAAAAATTAAAATTATAAATAATAATTCTAATTAATTATAAATAATAGAAAGAGTATTATTTTAATTAATAATTAAAGGAATTAAAATATCTAAAATTTATTATAAACCTTAGTGTTACGGACCTAGTCAAGGCCCATTATCTCATTAGCCAGTGCAGGGGGCAACCCACGTAGTGGTCACAACCCACTAACCGTGGGACCCAGCCACGACCAGGGCGGTTGGCACGATCCCAGCCATGACCAGGGTGATTTGCACGATCCTTGGACATGCACAAGATGGGAGCCAAGGATCTAACCGACCAGGTATATTCTATATATACAGACGGAGGAGATAGGCGCCAGGTACACACATCTCTAGCCCAGAGGGTGTTACAATCGAACACTCTCTTCACCTAAAATTCCCAACCTCGAATAATCAAGCTGAGTACGAGGCCCTGATAGCCTGACTTCAACAGGCAAAAGAGAACGGAGTCACAAGAGTTAAGGTTTTCACCGACTCACAACTTGTGGCAGCTCAGATTGAGGGGTCTTATCAGGAAAAGGGCCCGCTAATGGCAAAATACCTCTTCAAGGCCAAGGAGATGTTGGTTGAATTCGAGGAAGCAAGTGTAACACATATCCCTAGGGGGAAAATGTAAGAGCCGACATCCTTTCGAAGTTGGCCATTGGCCGACCATGGAAGCCGACTCAAAGACTCTTGTTAAAACATGTGACGGTTGTCGAAGCACTCCCAAATAATTTGGGCACCCCGGCGGACCTCCACTTCATCTCGGCCCGTGGCCTTTCTACAAGTGGGGTATGGACATACTAGGTCCATTCAAGGCGCTCCCAGGACAGCTGCGATGGCTGATCGTCGCCGTCGATTACTTCACCAAGTGGATCGAGGCCGAACCACTTACGACAATTTCTTCGGCTCGCGTACAACGATTCTTTGAGTTCAACATCATCACATGATTTGGAGCTCCAGCCGAGATAGTCACAGACAACGGAACTCAGTTCACCGGTAGCGGATTCCGAGATCTGGCATACGAGTTTGGAATATAGCATCATTTTGCTTCTGTGGAGCACCCACAGTCTAACGGACAGGCCGAAGCTGCAAACAAGGTCATTTTAGACGAGCTAAAGAAGCGCATGTTGGAAGCAAACACCGCCTGGGTTGATCAAATGCCCTATGTTCTTTGGGGGATCCGGACAACAGCCCAAACGTCAACTCAAGAAACTCCTTACAGAATGGCTTATGGGTGCGAATCCATGATTCCGGTCGAGATAGGATTACCCTCATGGCGTAGGAGAAACATTTTGTCACAAGGGGAAGCGGCCAACAACCAGGCGTTGGCTGTCGAGTTAGACCTTGCAGACGAGGCCCGAGTAACAGCTCACTGCCGGGACATCGCCACAAAGCAACTCATCGCGGCTCGCTATAACAAGAAGGTCAGACCCCGGACATTTCAGCCAGGATCTCTCGTCCTTAGAAGGGCGGACGTCGGAAACAAGAATGCCAAAGACGGCAAGTTAGCGGCAAATTGGGATGGCCCCTATCGCATTCGGGAAGCACTTCAAAAAGGAGCGTATATACTGGAGACCCTAGACGGGAATCTAATCCAGCGAACATGGAATGCGGACAAGTTAAGGATTTATTACAGTTAGACTTAGCTTTTCCTGCTTTGATCATTTCTTCTTCTTTTCAGTTTATTCAGCATTTGGATTCAAATGTCGGCCATACGGCCTCTTTTCCCTTGTTAGCACTGCACTTGTTAAATAAAAGTAAGACTCTCGTTCGAGAGCATTTTAAATTGGGTCAAAATGCTCGGACGCTATCGGGACAAAACCGAACCCGGGCAGGTGGCAATTTTCATTTGCCTTTGGATGACCCGGTTAAAACACCCGGATTTTTCTAAGACAGTGTAAACACTAGCACTTTAAAACGAAATGGTTTCGACGCCAAATGCGCGTTCGCAGACTCAAACTTACTTTCGTATGACCTTGGCAGGTCAACCACGATTACTACCAAAGAATTCTTATCGCATGGTGATTACTAGGTTAGCGACAACCAATAATTACGTGCAAAAGGGGCCAAATTGGCCAATATATTTAACAGAGTTTAAGACCGGTAACAGAACCGGCCGGAATATACAAGTTTAAACAAAAAATCAACCCACAGGCTTGAGGACAGTCGAGACTTTTGCACCCTGCTCAGCCTCCAGCACGGTCGCATCACCATCTACCCAGGTCTCGGAGGCAGCAGTATGATCCACATAAGGGACAATCTGACCATCTTCAACGTAGGATCGAAAGTGATGCCCTGTGGTGTTGAGCTCGACCCCCGGGTTCAAAGCTTGGATCTGGCCAGAGAGTTCCTAAACGCCTCTACCACGGACCCTAGCAGCAACTCCTGAAGCCGGGTTACCTCCTCTGCCAGATGCTTTGAGGACGCCTCCCCCTCAGCTCTAATTCTGTCCGTCTCCGCCACCATGGCCTTCAACTCTTCTTCGCTCTTAGCTTGGGCCGCTTTCAAACCCTCAATTATTACATTGGAATCCGCCAAGATCCCCTGGGTTTCTTTCAGAGCAAATTCCACCTTCTCCAGCTGGACTTCACGAGCTTGGAATTCATTAGAAGCGATCTTCCATTGCTTTAAAGCGTCATCACGCTCCGTCCTAGCACGCTTCAGGTCAGTAGCTGCCTCCACATACTTGTGGTGAAGAGTAAGAAAAGCTTGGGTCAGGCCGGCACCTCTCAGGAAAGCATGTCCAGCAGCTTGAACATCTCGGACATCTACCTCCAGCAGGGGTACGGGCTCTTGATAGCGGGGAGGAGGCAAGAGTGCGACGCTCAGTTCTTCTATAATCCCCTTACTCCACAGAAGGGAGCGGGGAAGAACAGTGGGAGGACGAGGAATAACCGAGGTAGTTAGCACTGATGAAGGCCCAGCCTCAACCGACTTGGGAGGCGGCATGGCAGCGGTAGGAGAGGATCGAATAGGAGAGGCTGGTGTGGCGTCAATCGAGGGGCCGACCTTGTGTTTCTTTGATTCGGCCGGCTTCGATGACTCTCCAACCTTCGATTTGCTTGCATCACCAGCCGACCTCTTTCTCCCTTTGGCAGTCGGTTCCGGGATCCCAGATAGGTATTGCGGCCCTTTCATCTTGAGACCTACACAAAACAAAGACATCATTTTAGTTACTAGTAAGGGAAACACAGTACTTGACTAAAACACGGAGCGGCATCGGTATTAAGCAACGAAATGTCATACTCGGCGCGATACCGGCTCTTCCCGGTGCTGACCTCGTCCCGTCTTGGGCCACCAAGGACGCGGCCCCAACAGTACCGTGGGCCTTCATGTGGTCGGTTATGGCGTCAATGGCTTTCTTCTCATGCTTCATCAGAGTAGACCGCTCCACCTTATAGGCGCTAAGGGAAACATCATGGTGATCTTTACACCAATACAGGTTAAATTCCCATTCGACTTTTGCAGAATCTGGTCCTTTGAGGAACCAAGGTTGTACGCCAGACTTAGCGACCACCTTAAAAAAGTTACGTTTGAAGAACTTGAAGGAGTCAGAGACAGGGGGTAAATAGACGCCGATGGGGTATACCCGGATGGACGTCCAGCTTTTGAGCTCGGGTGGTTCCCTTCCAGAGCGAGTAGTGTGGGGGGTGAAGAAGTAAAAGAACATTGAGGTGGTGCAAGGCAGACCGAGGGTCTTGCAAAACCATTCAAAGGCAATCACGTACCCCCATCCATTGGGATGTAACTGTGAGGGAGCTACGCCAAGGAATTGGAGGATTCTCGTCTGGAATTCGGAAAATGGAAAACGAATTCGAGCCCGGTGATATAATCAAGGTAGAAAAAGAAAAAGGAGTTGTGGCTCCCTCCCTTATGGAGCACACAGGCTCTTCCTCTTCCGGGAGGCAAAAAGAGTAGGAGCTAGTTTCTCGAACAGGAAGATTTTCCAAGTCGGCCGTGGTCAGCTTCGACCGATAGGACAAAGACTTCGTGGGTAACCCAAGGGAATCGTTCAACTAAATCTGTGAGGGCTAGCACGGTTCGCGTTTCGGACCACGACTCTACGGTATGCGAAGAAGAGGATGACGCCATTATACCTACCACAAATAACAAAAAACGAACAAAAATAAACGATCGGAATCTTCCTAGCATACCCGATGTCAAAAATTGAAGGCGGGATTCCACAGTGAAGTAAGATTAAAGTCTAAGTCAGCAGGACTCAGCGATGCGGCTTGAGGAGCCGGGACAAGATTGTGTCGGCAGGAGCCCAAAAGGAAGTCGGCTGTGGAAGAATCCCCGACAGAAAGAAGTCGCGAGCATTCATACAGACAATCATAGCAGGGGCCGATGTAGGAATCCACCTCGGCCCTGGGACCCGAGCTTGCCACATCATCGTATGGATCAGTTGGGAGGACCGGAGAAGCAGACACGTCAAATTTCTTGGAAGGCACCCTCGGATTGGTACGGAGCGAGGGGGAAACGTTCGGACTTCCCCTTGCAGAGGAGATGCTTTCTCGAATCTTCGCCTGGCCGCCACCAGGAGTTACCCCCATGCTTCCACGGTGGTGATCGGCTAGCAGGGCGGGTTGTGCAGACTTATCGCCCCAAAGCCACCAACGGGTTGTTCCCGTGACGGTTTTGCGCAGTTCTTCCAGTTCATCGGGGGTCATATCCTTTATGTCCTTCGACATTTAGAACCACTCTCCTAAAGGATTTGGCAATCAATCCACCAACGGAAAAGGTTCACTCGAAGAACGGGGATTTGTGCAAAAAAATGTGGGAATTATGGACAGGATCACGCAGAAATTTACTTAATGAAGAAATCTAACCAGAGATTCAACTAATTACAGACGCAATTTAGTAGTAAGACAGAGATTATGGAGGCTTGAACGAATGGCCACAAACAGATTCAAGAAACCACAAATCAGAGCAGAACCAAAGAGAAAGGTAGGGAAACAATAATACCTGTGTAAGAAATGGGAGGTTGCTCAAGAAAGTTCGAAATAGAAGCGGATTGCTCGCAAGATTGGACTTCCTCGCGAAACCAGAGAATCAGCAGGAGAGACAATCTTCAGAACAAAAGGAGTGAAAGTGAAATATGGAAAAGATTTGGCGGGTATAAAGCTTTCGAAAACCCAAACGCTGGGGGCAAAAACGCCTTTTCACTCTATAGTAAAGGTCACGCCTCCCGCACATTTAATGCGCGTCGTCGGGCATTAAATACGCATAGGCTAGCTTCTCCTCGATTCGGCTTCACGACAGTCGAGGGATGCCAGCTGATAGAAACTAATGATGACTTAGAGAAGAGGAATCGACGATAGAAAACCCCCGGGAACAAGGGCGCTCATAGGAAATGAAAGGACACCTATACCACGGCGGCCCGCTAAAGTCAACTATCCCGGCTCGTAGGAAAGCTGATCCGCTACAGAAAGACCTCGGTCCTCGATCGCTTCCTCATATGATCTCGGCAACTATGATGGCCAAAAACCCAATCTGCTCCTTTTCGGAAAGACACTCGGATTTGGGGATCTTGACCATGCAAGAAAAGATCTGGATACCGGAAAATTGAAAAACAACGAGATCTTGACGATCGCAAAGGTAACCCGACCACGTGTGCAGGGGCAATGCAATCAGAAGACAAGTAATTCCGATGTTCTTTGAAGCTCGGATAGACACGTTATCAAAGTCAAACGAACGGTGGCAACTCCGATACGAAATCCGGATTCAACAACATATCAACCCCGGCTGACCAGAGACCTGGACAATCCAGCTTGGGGGGCAAGGATATCACGTTATTTCGCGATCAGATGTTATCTCGCGATCAACAAAAACTCGGACGTCCGTACTTTAGTCAAACAAACAACTAAACTCGGCAGTTCAGAGACCTGAACAACCGAGCTTGGGGGCAAGCATTACGGACCTAGTCAAGGCCCACTATCTCATTAGCCTGTGCAGGGGGCAACCCACGTAGTGGTCACAACCCACTAACCGTGGGACCCAGCCACGACCAGGGCGGTTGGCACGATCCCAGCCACGACCAGGGTGATTTGCACGATCCTTGGACATGCACAAGATGGGAGCCAAGGAGCTAACCGACCAACCGACCAGGTATATTCTATATATACAGACGGAGGAGATAGGCGCCATGTACACACATCTCTAGCCTCAGACTTTTACATACCGTTACACAGTGCACACACCCCACCCCTTAGGCGAAACGCCTGTTGTGTACTGTGATCAGCCTTCCTTCTGTTTGCTTGCACAATAAGCTCACAGGAGGGACACCTCGATCCTATATCAATCAAACGGCTTACCACCAAGCCGGACATCTGTGTTCTACATCAGAACACTTAGAAACAAGACTAATTAGTAAATTAATTAATTAGCAACTTTTAACACGATATTAAGTTGCTACAATTTAGGTTAAATGTTTCTACAATAGTTTTTCCCAAAAATCTCTCACTCTCTCTCAGTCGTGAATTAATTAATTAACACTTGCTACAATTTAGGTACAATTTTTGTTAAAAGTTGCTAATTAATTAATTTAATAAATTAACTACAATAGTGCTTTTTTCGAGAGTGTGAGATTCTCGGGAAAAGCACTACTGTAGCAATTTTTAACAAAAATTGTATATAAATTGTAGCAACTTTTAACACGATATTAAGTTGCTACAATTTAAGTACAATTTTTTGTTAAAAGTTGCTACAATAGTGATTTTCTCGAGAATCTCTTAGTCTCAATAGTGAATTAATTCACTAATTAATTAATTCACTATTAATACTGAGAGATTCTCGAGAAAAACACTATTGTAGAAACTTTTAACCTAAATTGTAGCAACTTATTAATATCGTGTTAAAAGTTGCTAATTAATTAATTTAATAAATTAACTAATTAATTAATTTACTAATTAGTCTTGTTTTTAAGGTTTATAATAAATTTTAGATATTTTAATTCCTTTAATTATTAATTAAAATAATACTCTTTCTATTATTTATAATTAATTAGAATTATTATTTATAATTTTAATATTTTTTTTAAATCACGCACAGAGTGGCGTGAGACTGTCTCACGCCACTCTGTGTGGCGTTTTTCTCTCTCACGCCAGTAGTGGCGTGGACAGTCTCACGCCACTACTGGTGTGAGAGAGAAAAACGCCACTACTGGCGTGAGCATTATTTTGGATATTAGTTTGAAATGTGCTCTGATCCGGTAATATTTTATTTAATAAGCAATTTTTTGGTAAAAATCCCCATATTTGATTTTGAATCTTTCACTGTTCTACCATGGCTGTCATCACGGCTTCGATAACCTCTCTATTCATATTTTGCATTTTTCGAATCTTTGTTGAATCTTGGTACATATCTGTCAAATTATTGTGAGCATCATAATTCGAAAATGTTTGACGTGATTATGGCGCTCAAATCGTTGCTTAAAAACGCCGAAAATAGAGCTACGGTCGTCGGAAAAAGGTGACCCGCATTTTGTATGACCGGCGGCTGGGTCGAGCTCCATCGGGTCGGATCCAGTAATGGGTCGGGTCCCAGGGCTCCAAATGTATTGAGGAAGACAATCCAACCGGTGCGTTTTGCCCAAAACACGCCGTTTTTGTGTTTGGCAGCAAGCCTTCCTCGTGCAGGCCGAACGACGACGTCCCATTTAATTTACCGTGGGCTAGACTCGCATTTGGGCCTGGCGTATTGGGTGTTTTTGTTTTTTTTTAATTTGTTTTTTTGCTTATCTTTCTAGGTCCTAGGCCCCTTCGTTTTAGGCCTATTAGGTTTAATTAAAAAAAAAAAGGAAAAGGCATTGTTTTCTGCCATATACAGTAGCGCTTTGGGCTCCATTTTCTAGGCCAATCTTTTGTTTTAATTCTGGGCCATAGAGGTGACCAAAAAAAGGAGGAAATATTCTCCCAGTCACCTTTTTTATGGGTCAGTTATGTGTTTATTTCAATTCTGGACGACCGTTGCGGTTCAATGTATTGGATTATTGATATTGAGGCCTTTAAGTTTGATTTTCAGAAATTATTTTGGCTCAACAAAGTTTCCTTGGCTCCATTTTGTACTTAATTCTTTGGCATTTTCCCTTCTTTGCAAGAAATTAAATATTTGACTAATTGTTTGTGTTTACTTTTTATTTCATCCCATAAATGGTTCGTTTGATCAAAATATTTGAATGCTGATTTATTTTTATGTGCCATTTTAATTGTTTCAATATGAAAAAATTAATTTTGGCTATTTTCACATTATGATAATTTTCAAAACTTCTTTTTGTATATCATTTAAGGGAAAAACACTTCTCATGTTGTAGGAGAAGTGTATTCTTATGTCACACACACATGAAATGGTAGGACCCACACACACACAAACAGACACACACACACATATATATAATGCTTATATGTGGGTCCTACCATTTCATGTGTGTGTAGGAATCTTCTTCTTCTCATGCAACATGAGAAGTTTAAACTCCATCATTTAATTACCTCAATATGTATGTAATTAATTTTGGACAATTTTTCAACTGTTTGAATTTTGAAACATTATATTTGAGTTTAAATATGTTGAAATTGATTTCTTGAACAATTTCAGAATTCAAAAAACAGTGGAGGGTTATTAATTCAATTTTTGGTTGATCTTTATTTAGTCAAACCCTTCATTAAGATGTGCATACATTAGATTTAATTTACATGAACAAATAGTGGGAGAATTTTTGTATCATGATTATTTAGTCACATTTTATTGACTAAATTAATCAATAAATTACTTATCATTAAATATTCATGCATATTTGGAATTTAAATCCACATAATTGATATTTGCGATTGGCATGTTTCTCAAGGAGTAGCCATAGCATCGTCAATGTTGCATGTGTAAATAATCACTTATGCATTTTAAAACTTCAACTCAAATTAATGAGTAATTAATTTAATCAAAGTGGGAGAATTGCGGTTATTTAGTCACTCTTGCTGATTAAATTAATTGTTTAAATTCTCATGAGGTTATTGATGCATATTTGTTTTAACTGCACATAATATTTATGATTAGCATGCTTGTTTCCTGAGGAGTAGCCATAGCATCCTCAATTTTGTTGCATGCACATTTTTAATCACATATGGCATTATAGAGTATCAATTGTAATTAAATATATGGTTATAATTAGTCTTTGCCCATAGGTAGATAATTATAATTGGATATTTAATTAGGATGAAATATAATGGCATTATATTTTCTAAGTAGCCCACATGTATTGAGAAATATAATTGTGTTCTAGATTCAACAATTCAAGATAAATTCATATTATGCTAATGTCTTTACCCACAGGTAGACCATAGTGATTCGCATTTATAATTATTTGATTTACATTGGTAAACATTATATGCTTGTTAGTGATAGTTTTTTCTTTGCCTCTTATATTTATTTTATAGGCATGATTAACTTTTCTTTTTTGACTTTGTAGCATGTTCGTTAAAGCTTAGTTTAATTTAATAGAATTTATTAGGGATAATTGTTGAGGCTATAAGGTGATAAATTTATCTTCATCTATTAGGATAAGACTGACATCAAGAAAGTTCTTGTACTTGATGATACTAGCATGAGAAGTGAAATAACATAATGAGAAGTAATTATCTTATTAAAATAATCTCAATTAAGAGCTGGTCATCATGGTACATAAAGAAGGGACCAAAGTCAAAGGTTGTTTATAGACTAAAAAGATTAACTTAGAAATTCTCATAAAAGTCGTTGCATAATGTGTGGAGTATGAAGTGCTTTTTTATGAATTAGAATGGCATGAGGCATCTCCATTAATTTAGGTGGAAGGGATCTTCAACCGTTTTCTCATTACAATGAGTCATTATGGTTTTTTCATAGATATTAATTATTCATTGAAACTGTGGACATTAAGGTTTGACTCAAATTTGAAAGATAATGATATTATAATTGAGGGCTATAAGGCTACCATAGTTAAAGGCTTGATTGGAGATAGTAATGGATAAGCTTTTGCCGTTGGTACATTTGAAACATCATTCGGTTTAAAGTTATCATGAGAAGGATTTCTTCAAGCTATGTAGTGAAGGAAATCATAAAATATTTCCATTTAAAGGGTTAAAGGGTTTATAAAGAATGAGATTTAAAGATCTCTTAATCTTATTAACTCTAGTTATTGTATGATTTACATTAAGGACATGTAGACCATCACACCATTTGAAGAAACTTGAATGATCGTGATTAGCTAGAGATTACATGTACCATTATTCTATCTATGTTCTAATTGATGAAATAATTCATCTTTCCTTATAGTTAACTTTTCACAATAACCAAATGCTATTTTCTTTATAATCAAGTAATGTCATTTGACGTATTTGGAGTATATAAAGCAAAATTGGGTGGTTAATCTGACAAACAAATTAATATAGTGAAATTACTTGGAAGAGATGGATGACATGATAAGTACATCATTGATGGATCGGAATGGAACATATAGTCTATATGCTACGTATCTTCATACTTGAACTCATCTAATGTTGATGGTATTGCTGTGAGAAGAAACTTAATGTTAATAGACATGTTGCATGATACTATTTTCCTCTTGAAGCACACATAGAAGATAATTATGTATATTTTAAATGAGATTCCAACAAAATTTTGTTTAAATCCATTTAAAACCTCAAAGGTTGGAAACTCGGTTTAAAATATACTCTTGTATAGAATTTTCTTAAAACAAAGAGTGTGAAGGAAAATATTCTAGCAGAATGAGTCTGCATATTTTGGTGAAGATATAGTGAGATGTCCATTTCATTTTACAGTTTTGTGTAGTATTTTGAAATGCCAGATTATTTGGGAATGTCAAAATTAGTGGAAGTTATCAAACTCATTAAGAGTGATCACATATGGGAGATTGACATCATCTCTAATTATGGTAGAACATTGATTTTACATAGGACTCACCTTTTTGAGCTTCAATCTATTAATAGATTGAGTTGAGCCCAATGGTGATTAAAATTGGACAATTCATGGGGGCTACGTGATGTACTTCAGGAAATTATACAAGAACATAAATATTGAGAGTGACCACAAATTTCAAATGAAAGCATTAATTCATGATAGATGTAAGTAAGTAATAACATAAAGTTTATTCGTAAAGTTGTTAGTATGCAACATTAAGCAACACAAATAAAGTTGCTTGTTGTAACTTCTTTATGAAAAATGAATTGACTTAGAGAGGTATTTCCTCCTATATTCAAGTATAATTCCTTTCCTATTTTCATGGTAGTTAAATGTCTATATCTTGATTTGGGATGTCATTGCTATCTTTCCATTTAGTGATAGTTAAGGTATCATGACGTAATCACATACAAGACCATCTTGAGAACATCATAAATTTTATTATATCACTGGATTAGTACAAGTTGAGTAATCTATATTTCTTGTGCATTTTGAGTTAAGTTGTTACAAATCACTAAGGCACTATTGTTCAAAGTTGTGATATGACTACCAAAATATTTGAAAATATCATAAGTAACTTACGATTACAAGCATTTGAAAATTAATGGATAATGTTAGTTGTCGTGAGTAACATATATTATGAGAATATGATTAAATTGTCCATGTGTCTCTAGTATCATCTCATTCCTTCTAATTCAATTTCGAAGGTGTAAGCTTGCTTAAATGTGCTCACAAATCGGCAATGACATTGCAAAGGAATTTTAGGAGTATTACCAAATACACAATAAGTTTCATGCTTTATATATTGTAGAATGATTAGCTTGTTTAGTTTTGTAAGATGTGTTAACTATAAAAGAGTTAACATTATATACATGTTTACACTTGTTGAACAAGTTGTATCATTGAGGGGTATAAGATCGCTAAGCAGTCACTGATTGTTTAGTTCCACCGTGTTGTCATGAGCCCAATAGAGCTAGGTTCAGGAAATAATGAAGCTACAGATCCAAAAGAGATCAATCCAATGAACAAAAGCCCAATAAGAAGAAGCCTCAAAGTTAGAAGAAAAACCTGGAAGCTGCGTGAGTTGGGAGGGATTGATAATTGAATATTTTATACACTTTTTTTTGTCTCTTGAGTAATAACTTAGGACCCTTTATCTAATAAATAATGGCTTTTATGTTTATTTGGGCATTGGGCCTTTTATTGCATTTTAGCCATTTTTAATAATAAAATTCCAGTTTTGTATTACTTCACTATTTCTACCATAACTCTTGAACCAGACATCGGATTTGCCTCATTTTTGTCTCATATTTCAGATGATTCAGAGAGCTACAATTGTTATGAAGACATCAAGAGCCAATTCGGTCAAGAGGGCGGTCGATTTTGGAGCCGAAGTCGGATGCACAATTCTGGATATTATTTGGACCCGAATTTTGTAATTTAAGTCCAGTTTTATTTTATTTCTGTTTTGGGCTAAAACTATTAGGGCCCATTTTCGTTTTAGGTTATTTTTAAGTAAGGCAGCCGCCAAAGACAGTAGGCATTCACGAATTCACGATTTTGACATTAGGGTTTCACGATTTTATGCAAATTCTCTCTACTGATTTTCGCATTCGCATGTTCTTAGGGTTTTTCGCGTTCTTCATATTTTCTTCAGTTTTTCCAGCCATGCTCGGCTAAACCCCCTGTGATTGACCCAACGATGAGGATTCCATGATTCATCCAGAGAATTTGTGCCTAATCGGTAACTTAATCAATTCTGTTTTCATCTTATCGGATTCGAATTCTGGAAATAGTTCGAATATTAGATTTAATATTCGGTTTGGTTCATCCCAAGGACTAAATTCGGACTAGGTTTTAGTGTTGCTGTGCGATTGCACAGTGAGACGCCACTGTTCGGATAAATTCTAGGCGATCGTCTAGGTGAGGATTCTCCGGATGAATGCGAGAGATTTCGATTCATCCGAACCAAACGTGATTAGTTATATTTCGTTCAATGATGCATGATTCTGGGATCTGATCGTTGGGTTGGTCGTTTTTAATCTGTTTAAGTCTATCAACGTTTTTCTATCTGTTTCTACATAGTTCTGTTTATTTCGATTTATTTCGTTTTAATCTGCTGAATCATAAAACCCTAAAACCCCAATTTACCATTCTGTTTCACTATTGACATTAATCGAGCCCGCTGCAAATTCATTGGGAAACGACCCAGGTTCCCTAATTCTGCAAATCGTTTTCGAACTTGGTTTATTTTGGGAGACACGGCAAATATCTTTCAGGGACCAAGGGAATATAAATAGCTATAAGAAAATGGGAAAGGGTGTGATTGGATAGCACGTTTGAGAAACACCTAAACCGTGATGTCAGGAACCATTTTTCGCAAGTGGAGACAAAACTCCTCTCATATACTTACCTCGTAAATCGTAAAAGTTATTCTCTAAAAGTTAATCCAAATATACAAGTACTACTAGTGGAATCTTTCTCTCTCTCTCTCTCTCTTAGGTATTGACTCCTTCTCTCATTTCTGTTGTTTTCTCTCTGCATATGCTTTGTAATTTTGTTTTCATTCTCTGACAAGCTTGTACATTGGATTGGGTGATTGAATTATCTAGATATATATACAGAGTTTATTGATCATTTTCTTAGTTTCCTATGTTTAATTTAGCTACCATTACACATGGATTGGTTGACCTGGTCATTCTTGAAGACAAGTTACAAGATTTCCAATTAAGGAATTTCATTAGAGTGTTTTGGAATTCTTAAATTAATTTAAACCAATTAAGGGTGTTGCATGACCATAGTCAAATAGGTCATAAACACATAAAGCATATATCCTTTCAATGAAGAGCATGGTTTTATAGGAATCAAAAGGATCAAATATCTCATTAGGGATTTGTGATCTATATGAGGCATTATTTAAGTGATGAAATTTAAGTTGAAGTTTGTTGTCTCAATTATTGGTACCTAAATTATGAGATTTTAGCAAACATTTGAGTTGCAACCGAATAAACATTTTGATTTATTCATTAAGTTTTTTACCCATTAAGTAAATATACTACTTGTGATACATCAAAGGTAATACTCGATGAAAGAGGTCTTATCACCATGATTCCTATAGTATTGTTTAAATGAACCTTGACGCACCAAATAGCATTAGGTTGTAGGCCAAGTAGTAGACTGATAGATATTTTAATATTTATGATTACATATTTTTAAAACATATTATATCTAGATATTATCTTATCATTGTTTGGGATAAAATATCTCCTAATTGTGGCCCACATACGACAAAAAAGACGTGGATTAGTAGCGGTTAAAATTGCATATTTGTAGCAGTTTTAGGCACTACTAATGCCATTAGTAGCGGTTGCACAAACCACGACAAAATCTACCGTAGCAAGAGTATTTGTAGCAGTTAAAAAAACCACTACTACATATATAATAACCACTACTGTATCTGTAGCGGTTTCAAATGACCGCAACTATATAAGGTTGTTCTTATGTCTTGTTGGAGACATTAGTAGCGGTCAGGGGAGGACATAGAGGGGGGCGAGGGGTAGCCCCCGCCCCCCTATTTTTTTTTTTTAAAAAAAATTGTATGTATTCGTTTGCTTGCATACACACACACGTTGGCTTTCTCGTATATATTAACTGAGACATAAACACATGAAACTTTAGTGACCGTCACCATATCGCATCCCACCGTTGGTTTGCTTTCATGTAGAATAATAATAATAATAATAATAATAATAATAATAATAAGGGGCCCTCCAACCTGTAATATACCCCAACCCCATTTATTTTCCTCTTTTCCGGGAACGCTTCTTCCACTCCTAGTCGCCAATTTTTTTTTAACAGCTTATAATAAATTTTGAGAATGAATAAGGTTTTTAAAATCACTTATTTTTATTAAATTTTCTTCATGAAATTTTTTATACATGATTTTATCTTTTTAATGATACTACATTTATACTGATTAGAGAATATTTTAAAGTTAGGATTTTGGGCAAGTTTTGAGTTTTGTAATAGATGATTATGTGAATATAGATTATGACTAATAATTAATTTTAATCAGTTTTCTTTTATTATTAATAATATTCTTAAAATCATATTGGTCATGAAATAATCTTAATTTATATAATAGATTTCTTTCAATTTTTTGTGTTAGGTCTGTATCGTATTTTAGATACTTTTATTTATAATATACATTTCTTATTTTCGCCCCCCGTGAGTAAAATTCATGGGTCCGCCCGTGGTAGCGGTTACAAACCGCTACAAATAGACTCGACAAACTTGTAGCGTTTATCTAACCGATACTAATTAAGTAAAAAAAGTGCGCTAAAATTTGAAACTATTGTGTAGCGGTTATATAACCACTACAAAATGTTTCCACCATTATTTTGGTTTTGCGCTAGTTTCGGTTCTTTTTATTATTTGTAGTGGTTGTAAACCGCAACAAATAACTCCCGACTTTTCTCCGCCTGCTTCAGATTTTTCATATTTGTAGCGGTTTACAACCGCTACAAGATGTTTCCGTCAAATAAGTTTTGGTGCGTTGTTCAAATTTTTGTAGCGGTTATTAAGCCGCTACAAATGAAACAAAATTGAAAAAAAAAATTATAAATTTTTTAAATCATTATAGTGATTAATAATTTATATTTTTGTAATCATTAGTAATAAAAAAAAATTAATAGTACTATATATTGAAATACTAATAATATATTTTTTAGTGGAAATAAATGATGTTAAAATATTATATTTGATTATATAAGGTTATTATATTGGTGAAAAACATTGAAAATATATATGTAGGTATATTAACAACTAATTATGATTTGATTAAAATAAAATTTAATTCTAAAAAAAATATGTGTGAAAGTAATTGGAATAATGTATGTGAAAATAGAAAGAAAGATGATAAATATTCGTAACATGAATTGTAAATTAACAAAAGTTAGTCTCACCAAGGTAGAAGAAAAAAATATATGTTGATACTCATCCTAGTTGATCCAGTTGAACACCATATAGCTGCTTCAAACACTTAACTTGTTGGAGAAAACGTGTGTAAAAAGTATATTAAATGTGGTTTGGTGGGGTATATTTATATTGATCTCTGCACATAACTTTGTAGCAATTGAGATTACTCTTTTTCTGTAGTTGTTGTGTTTAGTAGCGGTTAAGGATGTGCTTTTTGTAGCGGTTGATGTTTTTAGTGGTTTTTTTTCTATTTGTAGCGGTTTATAACCGCTACAAATACTATTTTGTTTTTTTAAAAAAATTATTATCTATATAAATAATATTATTATTAATTTTGAATTTAATACACACACTTTCTAGATTAAATGATGTATTCATTAAATCTTAGACATATCTAAGATTCAATGAATCTGGACACTATTGTTCGTGTTGGGCTATTCTAGTGTGCGACCCTGCAGGCTCACATGAGATTGGCAGCGAGCCAATACTGTACTAGCCCACAAGTCGCAAGCGGCCTCTAGCAAGACATTGCGACTACCCAATTCATATGGGAATCGTTGATACGACACAACCTATCATACAACCATGTCACGTCCCTTTTGTCACGCGATAATTTGGTCAAGGATTAGGCATGGATAATGTCAACCTCCTGTTCTTGACCATTACTTTCTCGATTCTTGAGTAGTCTAATAACTGAAATGGAAACTCCTTTCCATCGTAGTATGGCCATACATTTCTCAGACTCACTCATCGAGAGGCCCAGTATTATCTCTCTACAAATGTGAGGGACAAATTTCATCTTGACCATTCACATTCCTCGACATGAAAACCACTGATCCCGATCCAAGCCTTTATCATCACCCGGTCAACGGTGACTTTTGACTAGGTCAAAGATCAGTGACTCATCATGTAGGAATCTATGATGATCTCAGGCCAAAGGGCATTGTGACGCGGTTATACATGAGAAAAGCTTAAGACTTAATCCATGCAGCTTTCTCATAGTGGGTCGGTCCAGCACCTTGTACTCTTACAAGTGCCTATGACTTTGATTCGTATCCCCATACCTCATCAAAGTCATACTGGTCTTATTTCATCTTCGCTCCCGCGTAGATGACCAACCAGGGACATTTAGGATAATCAATAAGATATATCCAAGGATACAATTATCACTATAAACATGCAAATGAAAATGATAACTAAATGAAGAATACTTTAAATGACATTCACGTTTAAAGTACAATGACTTTCCCCTAGGGCATAATTTCCAATAAGCATCTCGTAGTAATTCCAGCAACATCGACATTGCTTTATTAGTGATCCCACACAAGCACTTGTGTAATACCCTAAAAATCTCACTTATGATAAGTATCATAATTTAGTAAATAATACCTATTGGAAATAGGTGAATATATGGTCTCAAATTTTATAGTGTATTTTATGGGCAATTTCTCTTGACATTAAAAGGGATAAAGTGACAAAAATCCCTAAATACATTTATGGGTCATAAAATACCCTGAGAATATTATAATATATCTTAAGAGGCAGTTAAATATTTATTAAAAATTGGAAAGTATGTTGTCTCTAATTTAGGTAATTTATGGGATTATTTTCGTTGTAAATAAAAGAGGCAAAATCCAATATTAATTTGGGGAACATAAGTTGCCCCATGATTTTTAAAATAATACATAGAGCATAAATTACCAATGTAAATAAAATAGTTGTGAGAAAATAATTAATCTTAATTAAGAAAATTATCAACAATTAGTAGGTGATTAAATAAATAATTTATTGCTAATTGTTTAAGCTTGAATAAAGGAAATGTTTGAAGTTAATTGTGTGCAAACCCTAATTAAAGATTAGTGACCAGTGAAGGGTCAAGATTAGCAAAAAGGTGATTGCTAATTAATTAGACATGATTAAGTAATATATAAGATGAATTACATAAAATCCCTAAAGCCTAATTAACCAACAAAGGATAGGATTAAGACACTAATCAAACTTATTGATTAACTTTGACAAGTCAACATTAATCAAGGGTTAGGATTGAATCTAATAAAGTGAATCTAATGGTTCTAATTAATTAAAGCCTAAATCCTTGCCAAATTGAATCAACCAATGGGAACACATGAACATAGGATATTTGTGCAAGTGGGAAGCATATTCCTTGGTCAAAAATCCTCCATGAATTTCGAAATAGTAGAAGAAAAAGAAGAGAAATATGTCTGTGTATGAAAAGGGTTTGAGCAAGTGAAGAAAAAATGAAAAAGTCGAAAGATATTTTGATAAAATCAAATAGGATAAATGAGAACCGATAGAAAATAAATCATATCTTAAAATCTGTGAACTAAGCATTAAACATCAGGATATATTGTGAACGAGTGAATTTTTGTCCCGAAGTTGGTATTACCCGAAGTCATTTCCGTAACCGACGGGATTTATCTTAAAATGACAAAAAGGCTGGAAAATATCCTTAAAGGGACCATAATCTTTGTTAATCCAAATATTTCTCAAGTGATACCATAGACCTCCAAAGTTACCTCAAGAAGTATTTGAGATTATTTAAAGATTACGCGATTGGAACGCTGAGCAGGAGGATTTATCGGCTAAATCCATAAAGCAAGGGAGATGACATCACTTGGATGACATCATTTTTGGAAGGGTGAGGTAAGGGGTGGTCGGCCAACTAGCTTGGAGGGTGAGGATTGGATGTTGATCAAAACCCTAGATCCTAAGGCCATTATCCAAGGAGGAAAAGTTTGGGAAAATTGCAAAAATGCCATAATTTTGCCTATAAATAGCCATCACCTCC
Organism: Acacia pycnantha; assembly: GCA_025563575.1. Lineage (NCBI taxonomy): Eukaryota > Viridiplantae > Streptophyta > Magnoliopsida > Fabales > Fabaceae > Acacia > Acacia pycnantha. Next base: position 710,848 of record JAMWYP010000112.1, read on the forward strand.
TTGCAAAATTTTCACACCAAAATCGTCTCAAGCAATTCGAAATTTGTAGAGAGAAGAGAGAAGGAGGAGCTCTTGAGGAAAAGTAGCAAAGCTCTGGGTAAATTCTTCGGTCCCTAGTTTAGGTTCTACTCTTTTGTTTAGTAGTTCTTAGTATAAATGTTAGTTTGATCTTTAATCTTCCAAGTATAATTTTGATATCATGTTTTAGGGTTAGATATGATATTTATTTCGAAAATATGATGGAGATAGAGATATGGCAAAATTTTGGAAGATTAGAGTCAAAATAGCGAAGCTCTGACGAAATTTCGTCGGTTAGCAAAGTCAGGGGTAAAATGGTCATTTATGACTAAAATATCTGTTAGACTATTGTTTGATTAATAAATATGATATTATCCTTATAGGATATCTGTGATCACTTACCGACCGTCAGACGTATCGTATTCGTCAACGAAGGTACGTACGTTCGCGTACTAGTAACACTGACTCTGATGTTTATCGTATGCGTATATGTGTTTGATGGTCTGCTATATGTTTATGTATTGTTCATATGTTTACGTTTTCCTAGGGGGAGACACATCTGCCAGGGGGCTTAGTGCTATTGTTTACGTTTGCCTAGGGGGCGACACATCTGCCAAGGGGCTTATGTGCTATTGGAATACGTTTGCCTAGGGGGCGACACATCTGTCGGGGGGCTTATGTGTTATTGAGGTTAACCGTTACCTGAGGTCCGGTGCATTGGACCTCAGCTCTTAACGTAGCTTCAGGGTCAGGAGGACCGAGGGCCGAAGAGAAGGGCAAGCAGCACGCTTAGAGACTCGGCTGAAGACTTTCTTTTGTTATGTACTTACGTTTATGATAGACACAATGATTAATGTACCGTTATTGCGATTAGTCAGACCTACACAGTTGGTATTTTGAATATATGTATCAGTTACTATCTTGCTCCGATGCTCTACTCTGATGATATGATGAAAAAAAAATTTATTCCGCTTTTGAAAATGGGATGTTACAACTTGATATGATACAATTTCGATCAGAAAATATAATTTTGAGTATTTCCGACAACCTTGATACAAAGGACGATCACTCTCATCCATGAGGCTGGAAAATTTCCGAGCTGCATCATTCTTAAAGAAAACAGGTTTTGCACCTTGAACTTCTGCTGAGAAGTTGTCGTCTTGAAAACCAAAAGCACCGCGAACAGCTTCATTAACCGGATCATCTTGATCTACTTGATTTGCTACTTGTAAGCTTCGAGGAAGATGATCCCCATATCTCATACCACGTTCCTCACCATGAACTTCCCAGAATGTATATGCTTCTGGGAAAGGCTTTAGAAGAAATAAATAATTAATTTAATTATCAATTAATTAAATTAATTTATTAAGAAATATAATGTATCATAATTTAATTATCAATTAAGTAATTAACAATTAATTAAGAAATAATTAATTAATTTAATTATAACTATTAAACTATAATTTAATTAAACAACGTAACTTACCTGCATAATGTTTGCAAACGCTTTGTCCTTGTTCCCCTTTGGAACATGCTTCCAATCATGCAAGTTGAGTGGAAACCATGCCCAATTCCGACAGGAATCGGTTCAATAGGTGACCACCATTGCTGATCGGTTGGTCCGTGTCCTCGTTCCAAGGGACTACCATGCGAGGCCCGTCCATCAGAGTGACCCCGGCAACATCCAGCATCCTATTGTTGATGTGCCCCTGTGCATCTGCACAATTATAAAAATATGTTTGTATTGCATTTAAATAAAATTCAATAAAACGTAAGGAATTTAAATTTTGACAAAAAACTAATTACACTTACCTTCAACATCCACCACAAATCCGATGGAATGCGAAGACGACGGTCGAGGGTTCTCTTGGTCCCACTCATTCTCCCGGTCCATAAATTGTTCCGCCTCGCTCAAGGGAAAGTTAATAAGTATCTCCTCATTTTCATCGAGGTCGCTAACCAAAAGACCTGCGCCTCGTTCTCCCCCTACAGTCTCAAGGGTTTCCGGCGGAGGGATTAGCTCATCGGCAAAGAGATCATCAAACTCGTTCAGCGTCAGAGGGGGAGGAGGGATACTTAGAGCCCCACGCCCTCTCATACGGCCCCTTCTACTACTACTGCCTCTTAAACCCACTTTACCCCGTTGAAAGAGATTTGTCGTGCCTCTCAAAATAACCAGATTCAATAAAAGATTTGCAGTAATAGGGAACCTGGATCGTTTCCCAACGAACTTGCAGCGGGCTTGATTAACAACAACGACGAAACCCTAACAGTGAAAAAAGGGGATTTTTTTGTGATTCAACAAACTAAAACGAAATAGACAGAGATAAACGAAATATTGAGAAACAGATAGAAAAACGTTAATAAACTGAAATAGATTAAAACGACCAACCCAACGTTTAGATTCCCAGAAACGTCCATCCTTGAGCGAAATATTAACGAACTCGCGTTTGGTTCTAGACGAACCGAGATCTCGCATCCGTCCAGAAATTCCCTCGACTAGACGATCGCCTAGCATTTATTCGAACAGTGGCGTCTCATTGTACGATCGCACAGCAACACTTTAAACCTAGTCCGAACTCAGTCATTGGGACGAACCAAACCGAATATTAAATCTAATATTCGAACTATTTTCGTAAATCGATCGATAAGATGAAAACAGAATCGAGAAACCCTAATCCGATTAAGCCTAGGCTCTCGGAAGAATCATGGAATCATCACGTTGGATTAATCATAGAAGTTTAGCCGAGCATGGTTGGAATAGAAGAAGAAAAGACGAAGAACATGAAGAACATTTGAGAGAAAACTAAAACTTTCGTCTTTAATCCAAAACTGTGTAAAACGTGAATGAATTAATGCGTAGAATGAATGTGTGACGGCTGCCTCACTTAAAGATAACCTAAAAACGAATTAGGTCTAATGGTTCAGCCCAAAACGAAAATAAAATAAAGATGGGCTTTAATTACAAAATTCGAGCCCAATTAAAATCCAGAATTGTTCATCTGACTTTGGCTCCAAAATTGACCGCCTTCTTGTCCGAATTGGCTCTTTATGTCTTCATAACAATTGTAGCTCTCTGAATCATCTGAAATATGAGACAAAAATGAGGCAAATCCGATGTCTGGTTCAAGAGTTATGGTAAAAATAGTGAAGCAATACAAAACTGGAATTTTATCGATAAAAATGGCTAAAATTACAATCTAAGGCCCAAAGCCTAAATGCACATAAAAGCCATTATTTATTAACTAAAGAGTCCTAAATATTGATCAAGAGATAAAAATAAGTGTATTAAATATTCAATTATCAAATTCCCCCTCAATGATGCTAATCACAAAAGATGGTCTCACAAATGATGCGCTCAATCAATCAGTCTCTCAAGTGTTTAAGGTAAATAAGTGTATCGCTCAAATTCTACTCAAGAAAATTGTTCTACCATAAGCTTGCTCAACTTCTACGTCTCCACTACTCACAACACGTACATGCACAAATCAAGAGAGCTTGTAATTAAAGGTTGTAACGGGGCTAGGGTGAAGGTAGGTAATAGTATGGAATGAGAGGCTAAGCACCAAAGAAATCAAAAGGAAGAGCACTGATTAACACAATCATTCTCTATGTATGAAATTTTTATTCTACTAATATATCCATTCCTTTCTATGTATTTTCTTTTCTTTTCTTTTTTTTTTCTTTTCTTCTTTTTTTTTTCTTTTATTTTTTTTTATTATTTATTATTTTTTTCTTTCCTTTCATTGTATACGTAATTACAATGTCAAAATCAAATATCTCCCCCCCACACTTAAACTGTTGCACTCCTGAGCAACCCCACACTTAAACACAAAACAAGTTGAAACCAATGCTCAATAAATCTTCAAGGTGCGGAATAAAATGGTTTTACGCTTAGGCTTGTAATGTGGCTTAGAAAAGAATGGGTCAAAAGGCACAAAGGGGCTAGCAAGGGAATCATAATGCAAGGGAAAGCTATTTGGCCAAAGTGAGGAAAATAAAAGAAAGAAAACAAGCTTCCATCATACTTATGCACGTAAGTGAAAAATGTAGTTTCAAAAAGAAAAGGAGCAAGTTCTAGAGAACAAAAATCATGAGAGATGCACACATGAAAGAAAGAATGGCAAAAGATGAATTCCATTCATGCAGGCCCAAAACCTCACAAGGTCAATACCAACTTAGGCAATCAACAACATCAAATCAACTATCAAGACTTGTAATCGAAGAGTCAAGAATTGTAGACCAACCATTCAAAAATCAAGGTAGAAAAAAAGAAAAAAAATAAGAGAGAAAGAGGGAGAAGGAAGAAGAATACTCCCCAAGGGTTTATGGAGGAGAAAGAAGAATCCTCCCCAAGGGTTTATGGAGGATAGATGGCGTCAATGAGGAGAGTCTCGCTTCCTCAGAGCCGCGTGGGGATCCCTCATGAAATGGCTTGAGGCGATGCCCATTAACCTTAAAGGTACTTCCCGTGGTTGGATCACATAGCTCAACAAAGACCAAATGGAAAAATGTTAGTGATCTCAAAAGGGCCATCCCATCTAGATCGAAGCTTACCCGGCATAAACTTCAAACGGGAGTTAAATAGAAGAACTTTCTCGGCCCACGAAAATTCTTTCCTCGAAATATGCTTATCATGGAATGCCTTAGTCTTCTCCTTGTACAACCGTGAACTCTCATAGGCATCCAATCTCAACTCATCTAATTCTTGCAACCGTAGCTTTCTCTCCATCCTGCATCGAGCCAAATCCATGTTACACTGCTTAATGGCCCAATAGGCTCGATGTTCCAACTCAACCGGAAGATGACATGCCTTACCAAAGACAATCCGATAAGGAGACATCCCAATCGGAGTCTTGTAGGCGGTGCGATATGCCCACAAAGCATCCTCTAATCGCTTACTCCAATCTTTCCGGTAGAGTTAACAGATCTTCGAAGGATTTGCTTAATCTCTTTATTTGAGACTTCACTTGACCATTGGTCCGAGGGTGGTATCTTTGTGGAGACCTTGTGTAGCACTCCATACTTGCGTAACAAGGCACCCATGCTTCGATTACAAAAATGGGAACCCTGGTCACTGATAATAGCTCTAGGAATGCCAAACCTGCAGAAAATGTTAGACCTAACAAAGTCCACCACCACAGAAGAATCATTAGTCCGGGTGGCTTTCGCCTCAACCCATTTCGAAACATAATCAACAGTCAATACCCCAAACATCAAAGATCTCACAAAACAATATAGGGTTCTGGGGCATCTCATGCCTACGAGAAATACTCCTGCTCTCGACGGTTATCACATGACTTACAAAACATATGGGAATCACGAAACAAGAAGGGCCAAAATAATCCACTATCTAACACTTTCCTAGCAGTTCTTTGGGGTCCAAAGTGACCACCACAAGCGAAGCATGAGAAAAATGCAATATGGAGTGAAATTCATGGTCGTATACATCTCCTAACTATCTGGTCACTACAAAACTTCCACAGATAAGGGTCATCCCAAACATAATATTTAGACTCACTTTTCAATTTTAGGTTTTGGGCCCTAGTGGAGTCTACAGGAAAAATACCAGCTACCAAATAGTTAACTAGATCAAAGATACCATGGGGTCTTACCTTGCAGTGTAGAAGGCTGCTCATCGTGGAAATCATCCCGAATAGAAGAGGGGTGAGAGGGAGAATGGGTGATGCGACTCAAGTGGTCGGCTACCCGCTTTGCGCCCCACTTCGTCTCGAATCTCAACATCAAACTCTTGGAGCAAGAACATCCACCGGATGAGTCGTGGCTTAGCATCCGCCTTTTCAAAAGAAACTTCAAAGCAAAGCATGGTCGAGAAAACAATGACTCTACTAGCTAGCGAGATATGACCTAAACTTATCAAAAGCAAATACAATGGCCAACAACTCCTTTTCGGTGGTGGTGTAATTAGATCGAGCGAATCCAAAGTCTTGGAGGCATATGCAATGACATGAGATGCTCTGTCTACCCGCCGTGCCAAGATAGCACCAACCGCATAATTGGAAGCATCGCACATCAACTCAAAAGGAAGGCACCAATCGGGGGCTTAATCACTGGGCCGTAGTCGCAACGCTTCAAATGATCGAAGGCCGCCTTGCAAGTATCATCAAATACAAATTCAGCGTCCTTATGCAAAAGGTTGGACAAGGGTCGGGCAGTCTTGCTGAAATCTTGAATGAAACGCCGATAGAAACCTGCATGACCAAGAAAAGAACGAACTTCCCGCACAGAAGCGGGGTAAGGCAACGCAGAATTACATCTATCTTAGCAGGGTCTACCTCAATCCCTTTCCTAGACACTATGTGTCCCAAGACTATACCGACTCAACCATGAAGTGACACTTCTCATAATTCAAAGACAAGATTAGACTCGGTACATCTATGCAAAACTCTAGACAAATTAGCCAAGCAGAATCAAAACTAGACCCATATACGGTGAAGTCATCCATAAAAACCTCCATGCAATCCTCTAGAAACTCGGAGAAAATACTTACCATACAACGCCGAAAAGTGCCAGTGCATTGCAAAGGCCAAAAGGCATCCTTCGGTAAGCATATGTCCCAAAGGGGCATGTGAAGGTCGTCTTCTCCGATCCTCGGGAGCAATATGGATCTGGAAATATCCGGAGTAGCCATCCAGAAGCGTAATGAGACTTACCACCAAACGCTCTAACATCTGATCAATGAAAGGTAGAGGATAATGATCCTTGCGAGTGGCTTGGTTGAGTCTCCTATAGTCGATGCAAACTCTCCAACTATTCTCGAACTCGAGTAGGAATGAGCTCATTCTTCGATTGGCTACCACGGTGACTCCGGATTTCTTAGGAACGACTTGGACTGGGTTAACCCACTGGCTATCAGAAATGGGATAGATGATGCCAGCCTGTAGGAGCTTAGTGACCTCCTTCTTTACCACATCAAGGATAAGAGGATTAAGGCGTCTCGGGGTTGCCTCACGGGCTTAGATTCCTCTTCCAAATGAATACGATGCATGCACATAGAAGGGCCGATGCCAACTATGTCGGCTAATGTCCACCCAATGGCTTTCTTGTTCGCCCTCAATATGCTTAGCAGCTTCTCTTCTTGATCATGCAAGAGATTATTTGCCACAATGACTGGCAACTGTTCATTCACCTCCAGAAATGCATACTTCAGGTGATCTGGAAGGGATTTCAACTCTAGTTTGGGCGGTTTCTCAGTGGAGGGAAGAAGCTTGGGTGGTAACAACTCGATGTCATCACACTAGAAATCCTCGAAACCACATTCAAAGAAGCACAAGCAAAAGGACTGTGTCTATACACTCAATGTTAACATCGAATTCGAGTTCATCAAAATCGAAGTAAGCTCATCAAAATCGAATCGGGATGCACGTTAGGATCGGGATGAAGCTCAAACTCGGAATCGATATCGAATCGACAAGTAATGCGTAATCACTAAGCAAGTCGAATCACCAAATAATGCATCATTAATTTCGGTGCAAATAGGACACCATTCATTATTAGCACATGCACAAATGAGAGAATCACTCATAGATGCAAAATCAGGGTAAGCAGCACACCAATCAGCAAGAACATCATCCACAAGATCATCAATCACATCAATACGAGAAAACAGAATGCTCTTCCCTAGGATATTTCATGGCATCAAAGATATTGAAATTCACAGATATATCACCAAACTCCATGGAAAGAGTACCTGAATGCACATCTATCTTAGTCCTAGCTGTTTTCATGAAAGGTCTCCCTAGAATGATTGGTGACCTACTACTAGGAGACTCACCCTCCATATCCAAGATGTAAAAATCAGCAGGAAATATCAAGTCATTAACTTTGACTAATACATCTTCAACTAAACCAGAAGTATGAGCACTACTTCTATTAGCTAACTGAACAATAACACCAAGTAGGACGCAAAGGACCAAGACCAAGAGATCTATAAACGAGATGCGTGCATGACATTAATAGAAGCACCTAAATCTAGCATGCAATCATCAAATCTATAGTTACCAATGAGGCAAGGGATAGAAAATGTCCCTGGATCTTTGCATTTACGAGGCATAGTAGGTTTGGATGAGTGCCGAGACATTCGATTCAAACTCACTCGTTCATTCCCCTTCGCCGCCTCTTGTTGGTGCACAACTCCTTCGAAACTTGGCATATTTAGGAATTTGTTTGACCGCATCTAAGAGAGGAATGTTGATCTCTACTCTTCCGAATGTCTCAAGTATATCCTTCTCTTGTGCTTTACCCGCCAACTTCTTGGGCTGAATTGCTCTCGAGGGAAGGGAAGAGGAATAGGAATGTCTTCCTCTTCACCTTGCTGTATCGCCTTTTTCTTTTCGAGTCAATCTTCACATTTCCCGACTCGTTTCTGATGTGGAAGTCACATCTCGTAGCGTGCTTAGGTTCCTCCAATTGCTTGCCGGATCAGTAGTGATATAGCACTCACATTTCCCTTAGGATTGGGAATTGTTTGTGAAGGAAGGGAGTTGGATCCCCGAGGTTGAAGCCGGTTCAATGATGTTGCCAATTGCCCAATCTGTGTTTGCAAACTCGAATGGAAGTGTCGGTTCTTGTTGGAACCGCATATTGGCCGTGACAAATTGCTTCATCATATCTTCAAGTGAGGAACCACCACCACTACTACTAGCTGCGTGTTGTGCCGCCCGTGGAGGTGGACATATGGCTGGTCGAGGAGGTGGCGCTTGCAAAGGCAAAGGGGTGCAGATTGTTCTTTGGAAAGTCCGTGGCATGTACTGTCTCTGCTGGTAATTCCCAGCACTCGTTGATACCGGTTACTCGATTCGATTCGATTCGGTTACTCTGGTTCGATTTTGGTTCCAGCGAAAGTTGGGGTGATTTCTCCAACCAGATTATAAGTATTGGAGAAGGCATTATTCTGTTGGTATTGTGGCCTTCCTGGAAAACGCCCACTGAAGCTACTGACTGGTCTTGGTAAGCGGGATCATGCAAGGTAGGGCATGAGTCGGTAGAATGATATGGGTCGAACAAAACCCACAGGAGTACCCACTCGAGGAGGTGAAGACCGCACCGTCGTATTCACGCTAACCGCCTCACAAGGGAGGTCGATCATCAAGTCTAGTCTCTAATCTCTGGGAATCATACTGGTTTGGCGGTCTTTGCTTGAATATGGTAAACAGGGGTACTATTGGCCCTGGTGCCAAACTGCTGAGAGTTATCTACCATAATGGATATCAAGTCCCGAGCCTCTTCAAGTGTCTTGTTGCTCATAGCACCACCGCTAGAAGCATCCACCAATCCTTTGTCTACCGGTAGCAGACCATCATAGAAACCGTTAATCGTGTCTTTTCATTTATCGATGGTGTGGACAGCTTGCACATAACCTTTTGAATCTCTCCCAATACTCATGCATAGTCTCCCCGGTGACTGTTTAATGTTGCCAATTTCCTTCTTGATCGCAGCTTGCTCTTGATGAAGGAAAATATTTGTCTAGAAATAACCTCTCGAATATCACCCAGCTCCCAATAGATGAGGGTGAAGGTACAACAACCAATCCTTAGCTCCACCGTCCAATGAGAAAGGAAAAGCTCTCACTTGATATGATTCTCATCAATGGCTTGTGGTTTCATTGTGCCGCACACTACATGGAATTCCTTCAAATGCTTAATGGGGCACTCACTGCAAGACCATGAAACTTAGGCAACAAGTGTATTAGACCAGATTTAAGCTCAAAGTTAGCAGCAAGGTTAGGATATTGGATGCACAAAGGTTGATAATTAACATCAGTGCACCCAATTCCTTTAAAGTAGCATGATCTGCCTGTCTTTCTGCCATAACGTCTGAGTTAGCAAAATTGCTACTAGAATTAGTGAAAACAACAAGACTATCAGAAATACTATCAAATGATTTTTTTTTTTAAAAAAATTATTTAAAAATAATAATAAAATAAAATAAAAGATAAAAGAAAGATAAAAAAAGTAAAAAAAAAAAAGATAAAAATTCACGTTAAAAAAAAATAAAAATAAAATAAAAAATAAAAAATAAAAAAATAAAAAATAAAAATAAAATAAAATCAAATAAAATCAAATCAAATAAAAAGATAAAATAAAAGATAAAAAAATCAAATCAAATCAAAATAAAAAAAAATAAAATAAATAATAATAATAAAAAAAATTTCCAATACTGTTACTAATCAAACCGATGCAAATTCCCCGGCAACGGCGCCAAATTTTGAAAGAGATTTGCCGTGCCTCTCAAAATAACCAGATTCAATAAAAGATTTGCAGTAATAGGGAACCCGGATCGTTTCCCAACGAACTTGCAATGGGCTTGATTAACAACAACGACGAAACCCTAACAAAGAAAAAAGGGGGATTTTTTTTGTGATTCAACAAACTAAAACGAAATAGACAGAGATAAACGAAATATTGAGAAACAGATAGAAAACGTTAATAAACTGAAATAGATTAAAACGACCAACCCAACGTTTAGATTCCCAGAAACGTCCATCCTTGAGCGAAATATTAACGAACTCGCGTTTGGTTCTAGACGAACCGAGATCTCTCGCATCCGTCCAGATATTCCCTCGACTAGACGATCGCCTAGCATTTATTCGAACAGTGGCGTCTCATTGTACGATCGCACAGCAACACTTTAAACCTAGTCTGAACTCAGTCCTTTGGACGAACCAAACCGAATATTAAATCTAATATTCGAACTATTTTCAGAAATCGATCTGATAAGATGAAAACAGAATCGAGAAACCCTAATCCGATTAAGCCTAGGCTCTCTGGACGAATCATGGAATCCTCACGTTGGATTAATCATAGAAGTTTAGCCGAGCATGGTTGGAATAGAAGAAGAAAAGACGAAGAACATGAAGAACATTTGAGAGAAAACTAAAACTTCGTCTTTAATCCAAAACTGTAAAACGTGAATGAATTAATGCGTAGAATGAATGTGTGACGGCTGCCTCACTTAAAGATAACCTAAAAACGAATTAGGTCTAATGGTTCAGCCCAAAACGAAAATAAAATAAAGATGGGCTTTAATTACAAAATTCGAGCCCAATTAAAATCCAGAATTGTTCATCTGACTTTGGCTCCAAAATTGACCGCCTTCTTGTCCGAATTGGCTCTTTATGTCTTCATAACAATTGTAGCTCTCTGAATCATCTGAAATATGAGACAAAAATGAGGCAAATCCGATGTCTGGTTCAAGAGTTATGGTAAAAATAGTGAAGCAATACAAAACTGGAATTTTATCGATAAAAATGGCTAAAATTACAATCTAAGGCCCAAAGCCTAAATGCACATAAAAGCCATTATTTATTAACTAAAGAGTCCTAAATATTGATCAAGAGATAAAAATAAGTGTATTAAATATTCAATTATCACCCGTCCAACTTGTTTACCTTTCCCTTTATCTTTCTCAGAAACCATAATGATGACTAAGTTTTACCGCTAGTAGAAAGAAGATGAAAAGTTAAAAGGTGAGAAATCAAACCTCGGTAATTCAAAATGAGAGAGTCGTCGCTTAAAGAGCGCATCATTTTGTAGCGGTTATCATTAGAAAATGCTACAAACTTGTTGCGGTTACCAATAAACCGCGTCATAAACCGCTACAACATATGCATTGTTCCTCGTGATACTTTGTCGCGGTTAGTTAACCGCTACAAAATCATAGACCATTGAGATTCTGTTGTGGTTACCAATAAACCACATTATGAACCGCTACAAAACTTTTGGCCTTTGAGCTTCTATAGCAATTTCCTTTTTAAACCGGTATAGAGTTTTGTATTTTGTAGCGGTTACTCTATAGAACCGCTACAAATATATTTTTTGGCAAAAAAAAATCCCAAACTAATTAGTTTGGTGAAAAAAATTAAATTAAAAAACTCTCAAATAATTTAATTAGTTTTTTAAAGTTCTCGAAAGATCTCGTGATTAATAAATTAAAAATAATAAATTTACTGAAAATAATCCAACATGTCCGTGAAAATGCGGATTCAGTATAGCCACCGATCTCCCAAGAAAAACTCAATGACTCATTTTCATCAGAGATATTTTTCAGAGAGAAAGGTGGCAATATTGGAATTGAATCTTCGGTTGTATGTTGGACAACCTTTAGATGAATAGAGGTCTTCACGTCAAAGAAATAACTAAATCTGGATTGTCACTAAAGGATCTGCCTCGACTTCAAGGATGAGAGAAGCAAATATCTACAGCCCTTATCTCCCGAGATAAGAGATTAGAGCTACAAATATCTTCATGCCTTCGACTACCAAACCGAGATAGTTCATTCACTTACAAGCCAAGATTTAGTGATTTCTAAATTTTTATAATTATGTACAAACAGAGTGACGTATATATATATATATATATATATATATATATATATATATATATATATATATATAGCGTTAACATTTGTAGCGGTTAACGGAAAAACCGCAACAAAATTATATGATTTGACGCAGTCAAAGCGGCTCTTTACCCTGACCGCGACAAAAATTGTGTCGTTTCGCTTTTTGTAGCGGTTATTTTCATCCAACCGAGACAAATTACCCGTGACAAAGTTCGCGCCATTACTCGCCAACGTTGGCACCAAATTTGTAGCGGTTAACATTTCAGTAACCACTACAAATGTCATTGCAAACAAGCCCGCTCTTTGGCGGCAATGCTACCACTACTAATTTGTTGCGGTTTATGCTAAAACCGCCACAAATTCATGAATTTGTCGCGGTTATTTATGACCGCTACAATTTAACCGCAACAAATGATGTTTTTTTTTTTTGTAGTGGCACGTGATTTGGATCGAGATCTAGTTTGGAGTTACTTGTCTGGCTAGTATGTTGTTACAAGCTTTGATGAGTGGTTATAAATAGTATAGATCATGTCTTAGAGTAGTAACGCTGAAATACACTTACTTGCTTCTTGAGGGTTCCTGACGGGTGATGACTATTCCAGACCATCACTGTACCTCATCTTCTAAAGAAGCCCTGACCTATTCTCTTCTATTTAACTATTTCTTGTTTTCTACAGTTCCAGATTTGTGAGATACTACATGATTTGTGAGATACTACATGCAGAATCATGACTAGAGGTATTTCATCAAGTTCCGCTGCTGTTTTTTCTTGTAGAATTATACATTATATTTGGGATCATTGTTAGATTCTTACAACACGTTTTACACATGTGTAAGTTGATTTCTTCTGATCGTCTTGCCTGCCTTCACCCTAAATAACGAAAGATAACAATTGCGTGTCAACAATTGACAATAAATAAGGAAAGAAAGAAAGAAAAAGGAAGTGTTACTGCAAACGAGAATTCTTCCACTTCCTGTTTTGCTATCAAGTTTCCACCATTATTGCCTATTGGTTCCAAGTTCCAACATTGACTCACCAATCTTTACCAAATCAATCGTTTCCAGACAATAACCTGAACATGCCACCGAAAATAACTAACATATTTACTGTTTATTTTCCCGCTGCCTAAGGAAAACGATTATTTCAACTATCTCAAAATGGTCTTTGATTACTGTAATAGATAATATAAATTAAAACTAGTAAACTTATAATTTATTTACTAACTATTGGTGTGATTGTTGACTCTTTTTTTGTTAGAATAATTAAAGAAGTTGACTTCTGCATATCTAATAAAGATATTTACGCTTCAAAGAGGCGCTCATTTTAATTCAATAACATAAGGTTAAATATGAAATACATTTGAATAAATGATAGATAAATAAATAACATAAAGATATAATAGAGAAATGGAAATGGGTTCTATGATATTTCATGTCACTCAATAAATAGGACATATTTTTTTTATAATTTTTGAATAATATAACTTGTTATAATTCTTACATGTGATATTTATTTTGATTGATTATTTGATACTTTTGAAGTTCTGTGTTTATTATTTGACCAATAAAAATATATAATTTAAACCAATTAATACTTTTTTTTGTATCCCATATGGTTCATCAGAACCGAAGACTAATCTGAATTTGGGTTTTGCAGTGGTAAGGACGACCCTCCCAACTAGTGGTAGTTTCATACAAGACGGATTACAAGTGCGTTACCGCAGCTCGAATCCTAAACCTCTTAAGGAATCCAGCGCCACATTCTGCTAGACCAATTAACCACCTGTTGGTACGTAATTAATACTTTTGAGTTAACCTATTGTATTTGCTGTAAAAAAATATTTATAACCATCTAATAATTATTGGACTAGATTCGAATATTAGCAGGCCCAATTGAAGATAGTTTTTTCTTATATATATTTTTTGTATCTAATAACCTGTTTTTTTTTTAAAGAGAGAATGTAATTTGATGAAAAGAAAACGAAAGAAGAAAATGAAGTATTCAATGCGTACAAAGTACAAAATCTCCAAATTGGAGGGTAGATAAGATATTATCTACATTATTATAGAAAAAATATTTTCCTTCCATCGTTCGATGAGCCAACTACCACCTGAAATAACTGCCTAGCTCAAGTTTCTGCGCAACACTCTCCTTAATTCCATGCACCGCCGCCGCTCCGCCCCCACATTTCTAACTTTAACCGTTAATTTGAAGAGTACCATTGAATAATAATGCTCTTGCTGTCCCTATATATTAAAGCTAAATAACTAACTTTTAAATATTAAACAATTGGAAAAACTACGCACAGGTCCCAAGGAAGAGATTTTATTACAATAAAGTCCCTTAAAATCATGAAATTACATAGAAGTCCCTTAATTCATATTAGTAAAAGACCTTATTGCCCAGAGGCTATTTACAACAGGAAAAATATTGATTTACAACAGACAAAGTATATATTTACAACAAAGTTTCAAAACCAGGGTTTTTTCCATTTCTGACTTCCAGAGGCTATTTACAACAGGAAAAGTATAAATTTACAAGAGACAAAGTATATATTTACAACAAAATTTCAAAACCAGGGTTTTTTCTATTTCTGACTTCCAGAGGCTATTTACAACAGGAAAAGTATAAATTTACAACAGACAAAGTATATATTTACAACAAAATTTTAAAACCAGGGTTTTTTCCATTTCTGACTTCCAGAGGCTATTTACAACAGGAAAAGTATTGATTTACAACAGACAAAGTATATATTTACAACAAAATTTCAAAACTAGGATTTTTTCCATTTCTGACTTCCAGAGGCTATTTACAACAGGAAAAGTATTGATTTACAACATACAAAGTATATATTTAAAACAAAGTTTCAAAACCAGGGTTTTTTCCATTTCTGACTTCCAGAGGCTATTTACAACAGGAAAAGTATTGATTTACAACAGACAAAGTATATATATTTACAACAAAGTTTCAAAACCAAGGTTTTTTCCATTTTTGACTTCCAGAGGCTATTTACAACAGGAAAAGTATAAATTTACAACAGACAAAGTATATATTTACAACAAAATTTCAGCCTTAAAAGGTGAAATTTTCCTGTTCAGGAACCATTATGCCTTATTATCCCTCAACATACAACCCATGTATAGCTTTAGTTCACAACCCAACAGCAAATAAAAGCCCAGACATATATTCCATTACCCATTTTTTTACTTCCTCAGAAACCTTTGCTTCACGGAAGTTTCAGAGGGAAAATGTTAGAGGAAAACAAGTTAAAAGTCCAAACCTCACGGCCCAACAGAACCTAACCTTCAGTGTCTTATTAATATCCATTAATCAATTGCTTATCTCAGTCACCAAAAACGTAGAAGGAAATCACGCCAACAGATCACAACGTCTTCTTCGGAATCTCAGAATCAGCGTGAAATCTGCAGCTCCATGCTTCTCACGTCATAGCAGCTGAGGGATAAGCTTCGAAAAGGAAAAATTTCCTGAAATCCAAACCTTAAAAGGTGAAAATTTCAGCCTCCAACGCAACTCAAAATCTAACATCCCCGTTTTCCAAAAGCAGTATAAAATTTTTTCATCAGAGTAGAGCATCGGAGTAAGAGTATAACTAATATATTGATATAAAATGCCCACTTGCTATTTACAGAAACAGTTCAACAACCGAGAGTTTTCAAAAAGTAAAGGACAACATCAGAAAGTCTTCGGCCTCATCCCTAGGCTTGCTGCTTCCCTCTCTCCTCGGTCCTCGGTCCTCCCGACCCTGACGCTATGTTAAGAGCTGAGATCCGCACCGGATCTCAGGTAACGGTTAACCTCACATTTACATACACAACATATGCATTACAGATAATCATACAGCAAACAAACATATCCCAACAACACATAAGCCCCTAGCAAATGTGTCACACCTAGCTATCGTGTCACACCTAGCAGTCGTTCCATGTAATACCCTAAAAATCTGTATTATAATTTAGTAAAATTATACCTATCAAAAATAGGTGAATATGAGATATCAAATATTAAGTAATAATTAGCTTATTTTCTAAGGAAAAATCTCTAGGAAATTAGAGAGTTTAAGGGCCCAAGTGCCAAAATGACGGAAATACCCCTAAGGGACATAAATGACTTAGAAAATTTGTGAAAAATCCTAAAAGGCAGTAAAATGGTTAATTGAATTGAGAGAGTATGCTATCTCTAATTATTGTAATTTGATAAATTATGAACTTGGAGAAATTGTTGGAAAATACTCAAAAAGAAGTGAAATGACCATAATACCCTTGTAATTTATAAAAAATGCAAGAGGCATGAAAATACTAATATTAATACAAGAATATGAAGGTAATGAGGTGTTGTAATTTGGAAAATTATCAACAAGTGATAAAACAATAATTAAGTAATATTGGGCTAATTACTTAAGCATAAGCAAAGAAAATTCAGAAATAATTATGTAAAACTCAAAAATTAGTAGAAAATGGTTGAAAATTAGTAAAAGTATATTTACTAATTAATTGGATATTTTTGAGAAAAATAGTTGAGTTTAGGTATTTTTTAAGCCTAAATGCAAAAATGGACCAATAGGAAAAGTTTGTAAAAAAATTATGTAAAAATAATTATTTAATAATTAAATAATTAATCAAAAAAAAGGGGAATAAAAAACGAAAAAAAGGGCAGAAAAAAAAAGATAATGAAATGAAAAATAAATATATGCAAGTGGTATTATTTTAATATTATAATTAATTAAAGCAAAAAAATGTGAATAGTAATTTTGAAATTAGGAAACAGATCCTATCTAGAGATCTAGGAATAGGAATTCCAAAGTCAGGGTAAAATATTGCTCAGTGAGTTTTTACCTTCAAGTGACCTATTCCGGAAGTTAATTCCGACGTCGATTGTTCTTTTCCTAATAAGACGAAATAGGGAAAAATGCAGATAGGCACATTTTTGGATATGAAGGAAATAAATTCTAACTCAACATCTAGGAATGAGTTTGAATTTATATGAACATATTTGGAATCAGTGAATTTTTCTGAAGAAGTTGATGATTCCAGAAATACGTTTCGACACCGGACACGTTCGGACACGTTTCTCGAGAAAACTTCAACTGGACTGTTGGAGCCCTATATGAAATCAAAATTTAGGTTAACTTGGACATTTCTAGTAAGTGAGAACATGTCTTCAAAGTTGTAAATCCAGAATTTTGAGATTTCTCCGAAATCATGCGAATCGGGTACCGATCGGGGAAATTTTATTAGACCGGGCTATAAAGCAACATAAGTCATTACTTTTGGACCACTCCCTTGCAGCCACATCACCCTAGATTTCGGCCAAAACAAGCTTCCATGGACCAAGATTAAACACCATTTTGTGTTGAATTTTCCATGGTTATGATCAAAGTGAAAAATGACATTTAGGTCCTCAAGTTTTTCTATAAATAGGTAACCATGGTCTTCATATTTCTTCACATCCAATTCTCCTTCCTCTTGGCCGAACCTAGAGAGGGAAAGTAGAGAGAGAAGCTCTGGGAAAAATTGTGCAGAAGTCTTCAACGGGTAAGTCCTTCGGTCCTTAGTCTTTAGTTTTTAGTTCGGTAGTTAGTAGAATTGTTAGATAGTTTTAGTGAGTAGGGAATGAGATTCCTACTATTGTTTTTTAGGCCTCATTGCATTGAAAAATGCCTGACGAGGTAAAAAACTTAGTAGGGATCGAGTACCTGAAAAGTTGAAGCTTTTATAGCTCTTTCAAGAGTAGGGGTAGGGGTTGTAATGCTAGAATAGCCTTTAAATTTTCAAGTATGATTGGATATCATATGGGAGGGCTATTTTAGTCTTTATTTTCGAAAATCAAAATGGCGTCGAAGTTCTGGCGAAATTTTGCGAAGAAAATTAGTCAGAGTAACAAAGTGCTGGCGAAATTCCGCCAATAAGGGGTATAGGGGCAAAATGGTAATTTTTACCTAAAATGCCAGTTATGATGTCAAATCGCTAATGAAAGTGATATTACTCTTATAGGACATCAGACACTTTGATCTGCTGCCGTTACGCTGCCGACGTGCCGCTGTTTCACGTTTTCCCGTAAAAGTACGTTTTCCGCCAGAAGTACCTAACGTCGTCAACGAAGGTACGTTCGCGTACTGTAACACTAATCTAGTGCTGCTCATATACATATATGTGATGGGTACATTCACGGATAGAGATTCATTAGGAGTCACGAGATACATTCACGGTTAGAGACTCTGTTCAGGGTTACCGATTATACATACAGTTCACACGGGTTATAGATGTAGTAATACCGTTAGAGTTTTCCTAGCGCTGAGGACACGACCGATCATCGTGGCATTGGTGAATAGTGCAGGCACTTTATAGGGCTTACATACTGCTTTACGCTTATGTACTGTCATTATATTGATCATTCTTGTTATTGTATGAATGTACATTGTCTATATACTTGTTTTATTTGAGCATAAGGTTAACCGTTACAGGGTTCGATGCATGGACTCCAGCTCTTAACGTAGCGTCAAGTTCAGAAGGACCACGGATCGGAGATCGAGGCAAGCTGCACGAGTAGGCTCATGGTTGGAGGGCATGTAGCACGAGTGAGCTCTGAGACGGAGATGTCACTTTATCATTTTCCGTAATTACCTATGAGAACAATAGGATGCTGTATCAACACTGTATTACACTCTGGTTATCGTTTTAATGGGAATCAGTTACTCTTACGCTCCAAGGCTCGACTCTGATTTAAAAAAAAAATAAATTTGGCTCTGGAATTGGGATGTTACATTTAACACCTAGCAATCGTTTCACACCTAGCAATCGTATCCCAATACCCAGCAAGCATAACAACAGTATATGAACATAACACAGAGCTAACAACTACCTCACATAAGCATACCATACACATAGCACATACACGCATACAATAAACATCATATTAGTGTTACAGTACGCGAACGTACCTTCGTTGACGATATACGGTATTTCTGTCGGTATACGGCACGACAGTAGGTCAGAACGTAATCAGGGATATCCTATCAATATAATAACGTACTTGTTAAGGATCTATCATTAGGACGGAAATTTTTAGTCAAAATGACTATTTTACCCCTGACCCCCTAATCAGCGGAATTTCGACAGCACTTCGTTACTTTGACTTTAATTTTCCAAAATTTCAACATAACTCCTACTCCAATATCATTTTCGAAATATAAATCATATTAATTAATGATTTACATCATAACAGGCATTTTAGGTAAAAATTACCATTTTGCCCCTGATGCCCCTATCAGCGGAATTTCGCCAGAGCTTCGCTATTTTAACTCTAATCTTCCAGAATTTTGCCATAACTCCGACCCCATCATGATTTTCTAAATTAATGACTTAAATACCCCTAACATATGATATCTAATCATACTTGGAAGATTAAAGACTAATATAGCATTTCTACTCTAACTACCGAAAGAACTACGAAAGCTTAAGTACCGAAAAATTTACCCAGAGCTTCACTGCTTTTTCCCCCAGAGCTCCTCTCTCTAAAACCTCTCTCTAGAACCGAAATTATCTTCTTGAAATGGTGTGAGAATTGAAGAGAAGAGGGGGGTATTTATAGGAAAAGCCCTGGAATTTCAACCGTCGGATCAACTTTATGAGAATCAATCTAAGCCCTCCATTTGGAAACTTAGAAAACAAGTTTTCCCTTCTCCCTTCCCCTTCTTGACCAACCTGCTCCCCCTCCATAAGCCAACCAAATGATGCCACATGTCCTGCTTCCAGAAGCCTAAGCCGGTAGAATTTCTCAATCGGCGTGCAAATCGCGTAATCGCGTAAAATCCCAGAAATCTGGAATTACAACTTTGAAGACATTTTCTCACTTATTAAAAATGTCCGGGCTAAAGATCTTTTTGATTTCATACAGGGTTCCAACGGTCCTCGGAAGTTTCTCGAAAAACGTGCCCGTTTACGGAATTCACTTCTGGAATTGTCAACCTCTGGACAAAAATTCACTGATTCCAAATATGTCTAGAAAATTCTGAACTTATTCCCAGATGTTGAGTTATGATTTATTTTGTTCAACTCCTAATTTTATGACTATCTGCCTATTTCTCAGATTTTCTCTATTTCGTCTTATTACTAACTTCTTCTACCGATCTCGGAATTAACTTCCGGAAAAGTCTAACTGAAGATAAAAATCCACTGATCATTAATATACCTTGACTTTAGAAATCCTATTCCTAGTTCTCTAGATAGGATCCGTTTCCTATTTATTTTTTTACTATTTTCTTTAATTATATAATAATGCAACTTGCTTTGAAATATCATGATATTTTTTGATAAATTCTTATCCATTCTTGGCACCAAAATTTCGGTCAAATAGCTGGCCCATTTTTATTATTTTTGTTTTTATTTAATTAATAATTAATTAATATTTATATAAAATAATTATTTTATAATTATTTTATATAATTTTTTCACAAAATCTTCCTATTGGCCCATACTTGTATTTAGGCTTAAAATTACTCAATTTCATCAATTTTTCTCCATATTTTCCAGCAAATATATTTATGCTAATTTTCAGCCCTTTACCACTAATTTTAGGGTTTAACATAACTATCTTTGGATTTTTCCTTTGTTCATGCTTAAGTAATTAGCCAATAATTACTTAATTACTTCCTTAATATTTGTTGCTAATTTTCTTAATTAGAATGACTCATTACCTTATAACTTTTACACTGACATTAGTGTTTTATGCCTCATGCCCTATATCATAATTCACGGGGGCATTTTGGTCATTATCATACTTTTTGTTTATTCTCCCTTTATTTTTCAATGGTAATAATTTAATAAATTACCTAAATTAGGGACAGTATTATTCCCTATTTCAAATAAATATTTACTTGCCTTTTTAATTGTTGGTTTTGATTAGTTTTGATGATGTCTTATATAGATGTCATTCTTAATAGCAAAAAGGTTGCATACTACATTTATCTTTTACTTTGACTAATTATTATATTTAATGTAGATGCAAAGTTTTATGATGGAGAATGTTGATTGAAGAAAGAAGCTCTTGCACAATATAATGGGAATATCATAATATTAAGGAAGCAAGAGGTTATCAAATGATTTTGGGGGATAATCTAGAAGGAGAGAAGAAATTGAAGAAGGAAGAACTTGCAATGCAATGGAATATCTTTATTGAAGTTCTTATATTGATGCTAGAAGTATCCAAGATCATATGGAAGGCTGGAACGGATCAATTCAGAGTTTAAACCATCAAAAATCAGTTCCAGGATGAGCAAACTCGAGTTCATAACTTGAAAACTCGAGCCTGTAATGTCCTCAGCAACTCTGGCGCCTCTGGACAAGTCAAACTCGAGCTTAGAACTCAAACCTCAGGTTTGGAACTCCAAACTCGAGCCCATCATTAGCAAACTCGAGCCTGTAGTGTCTTCAGCATTTCTGGTGTCTCTGGACAAGGCAAACTCGAGCCTATTAGTTGGCAAACTCGAGCTTACAGCGGTGTTCAACATTTCAGCTACTCTGTTCCACGTTTCACTCGGGCGACGTGTGGTCATTCGATGATATCTCCTAAAATACAGATCGGATTGAAGTGAAACCAGTGGCATATGAAACTAGACTCCCAATGCGTCATTTTGATATATAATTGAAGCCAAACGGAGTCAAGATGAAGGAGCTATGAATTTATGAAGTTGACAGTGATATTCACGTCACACAAATGACCAACCTTCAATGTTTTGAGTGTATCTCACAAACGGAGAATCCAATTGAGCTGAAATCGGTGGCATTGGAAAGTAGACTCAAAGGGCTTTAAAATAGATAGTTGAACCAACCAAAACGGAGTTCAGACCAGGGAGATATGGCCCCCGAAAATAGACAGTCTGTTCTGGGTGTTACACAATTTGCTGAGAAGCAAACTCGAGCCTATTAGTTGATAAGCTCGAGTTCGCGGGTTACAGAGAGCTACCAGGTCGTGAAAATCATCCAAACTCGAGCCTATAAGTGACAAACTCGAGCCTAGACAAGACAGAGAGCAAAAGATGATTTTGAAGAGACCCAAACTCGAGCCTATAATTATAGACTCGAGCCTAGATGCTGAAAAATGTTACAAACTCTAGAGTTTGCTCTAAACCTCCGGTTTGCACCTTGCAGAAGCTGAACCTGACCCTTGCAAACTCGAGCCTACTTATCCAAGCTCGAGTTCATGACCCTGATTCAGAAAAACAGCATTTCGAAAGTCTCGGTTCTCATCAAAGAACATCCACATGATTACCCAAATGACTTATACTTATTCTTAACATTATTTATATCATTTGTGTACATGTTTCAGATTATTAAAGCTTGAGAGAACATCAATCTTGACAGAAATCAAGATCTAGAAGATGAACTTGCTGCAGATTTTTAGAAACACGAAAGAGGACTGAATCCAATCAGAAACTTGAGGAAACGAAGCAAAATGGGCAACTTGTCGGAAAGGAGGATAATTATCCTCAAACGGTCGAAAAGCAAAGAGACATGATTTGGTAAATCTATTTTAGGAAACACCACATCATGGGCAAATATTTAGGACGCTCCAACAGAAAGTCTCCAACTAAATAAAGATTATGCAGAAATGAGAATTATATAGAAAGGCTCCCAACAGCTATAATTTTGAATGGAGTCAAATCGAATGGATATGCAACGGTCATAATCTTCAATGCGAGCAATCATCAGATATTCAAGAAACATTATGACCCAACGGCTATATTCCTCATCCATGACCACAACAGCTAGAAATTCAAATGGAGACAATACAGAATTGAGAAGCAATGGTCATATGAAGATTTGCCGCTATATATAGAGCTGCATACAAACCTTCAAAGAGAGACAACAAGCAGAGGAACAAGCTTACACCTTCAACATGCTATTACTCTGATGTGATTATCATTTACTCTCTGATTTTCAATGTCTATAAATCATAGAGAGTGAAATGTCTTTTGTATTGTACTTCAGTGTTTATCCATACACTTCTGAGAGAGAAGAATCATTGTAAACATCCTATCATTATATCTGTGAGTTACTCAAGATTGGGTGATCTTGAGTGGGAAACACATTGTGTTGATTACAGCTTGTAAGGGGAGTGAGTCCTAGGGAAAGGATCATCTTCGAGTGCAGAGAAAAGTTTTTAAAGTTCTAAGTTTTTAATCAAACACCCAATTCACCCCCCCTCTTGGGTGATAGCCAAGTCTTTCATTTGGTATCAGAGCAAGGCTCTTGTTTAAAGGACTTAACAGTCTCAAGAGTTATCAAATGGCTAATTTTGGGTGCTGCTCGTTTTTGAAAGGTTTTGACTTTACCATTCCACCACTTTTCAAAGATATTGATTTTTGGTTTTGGAAAGCTAGAATGACTAGTTTTATAAAAGCAACTGATTTTGATATGTGGAAAGTCTTTACAAACGTTTTTGACTTTACTCCAAGAAAGGATTGGACAGAAACAAATATGAAAATGTTTTCATTAAACACTAGAGCAATGAACATATTATACAAGTCTTTAACCGAAAAAGATTTTGAGAAAATCAAATGTTGCTCTAGTGCTAAAGATATTTGGGATACTCTTGATTCTATTTATGCTTCTAACAATTGTGTTGAAGTTGAAAGTGTTGACAGTTCATCCGAAACTATCACCGTGTGTGTCCACATTTGATGAACAATTGGAAGTGAAGAATAAAGAAGGAGAAATCTTAGAACACTTCCATGATCTAGTCAATACGAAAGAACAAGAGAGTGAGGATTCCCAAGAAGAGCTCATTGTTCACGACAGTGATCAACAATTACTTGGAGCTCGAGATGCATATATGGTAAACCATTCCAATTCTTCTTGTGTAGTTAAAAATATTTATGAACATTTGCATAAAATTGTTCGCAACCATTTACTAATTCTATGTTGAAAAATGAACATGTTTTCGAAAATCATGCTGGAAAAACATGTGGGAATAAAGAATATACAAATATGGATCATTTGACATTACATCCTTTAGACCAGAACAATTCTTGCAAAAACTGTTTATAATAAGCATCATTCTATTGTTTGCAATTATTGTGGTAAATCTGGACATATTTCTCATACATGCTGTATTAGGAGAAATTATAATGTGAGAAATAAATTTGTTTGGGTTCCTAAAGGACAAGTAAGGTCCACTACTAACAGTCAAGGACCCAAGTATAAGTGGGTACCAAAGTGTCCATCTAGTGCTCTATGTGTGCGGGATAATTTGAAATTCAATGGACATAAAGGTATTAAGAGGATGAAGAAGAATCCAAGAGTGTCTCATGAGCCTAAAAGGAGACTCACATCAAGCAAGAGAACTCTCGAGCATCCATTGCTGGAATGAATCAAATTGTAAGAAGCAATGGACACCTATAAGAAGAATACATTCTACCTCGAGAAGAAACTACAATGAAGTACCATTCAACTATCTTGAGGAAAATAAGAAAAGAATGATCTCTCATGCACAAAGGAAAAGATTTTTGCTGTCTATGTCTTTTGAGAAAACTTTGTCCACACCCATAAGAAAACATATGAAGAACCAATGGGTAAGCAAAGGAAATACTCCAAGTACCTAAGGTAAAGGTATACAATGGTAAAACCTCCTTTCCTATCATTTTAAATATTCATTGAGGTTTTAAACTTTGTATCCTTAGGAATGAGCATTGTAAACTATCTTTGAAATTGGGCTTTCACATCCTAATTTACTTTTCTAAGGAATTGCAGTGTTCAACAATCTAGTTCTTTATGCATACATGATAATCTTTTTATGCATAAAGTCATGTTTAATTCATTGTGCTCAACTATGCTGAATTGATTATATACATAAGAGCATGTGAATTTTTGATTTCTACAAGTTAACAAAGATTGGATCCAAGGAAGGTTGGATACCAAGAAAGAAAAGGATTTATACAACTTTGTAGGATCAAGGAAAGCTTCTCAAAGATGCAACATAGAGAAATGATCCAAGCCTTGAGAAAGTTAAACAAGCTATGCTGGATGTTGATGGTGAACATTGGAAAAGGAGTTATCTACATCAATCCATCCCAACCAAGCAAGCTTCTATGAGGACAAGAGGAATTACGGTGATATCTAATTCTTGCCTCTTACTATGATTATATTTAAATTCATTTTTGGTTTGTCTTTGGTTAAGTTAAAAGGATTTGGAATTTATTCAATTTCAATCAGAATTTTTCTCACAAAGCCAAACTTCAGTTTAGAAATGCAAAATCCAGTTTGAATCCTCCAAGAAAATGAGTTTAAAGAGTTTACAAGTATGTAAACTCGAGCTTGCAGATGCAAGCTCGAGTTTGCCTCTGGCGGGAAAGTTTCCCAATTGAAAACCATTTCTTTAAACTCCAGAGTTTTGTGTAGAGTTTGTTTAAACTCCAGAGTTTTGTGTAGAGTTTGCCCTTGGCAGAGAGCTTCCAAGTTTTTATATTTTCGCAAACTCTAGAGTTTTCTTTTAAACCTCCGGTTTGCCACTGTTCCAAAACTCAAACTCGAGCCTAAGATTCTGAACTCGAGCCTGACCTTCAAAATTGAGTAAAGTTATTTTACAAACTCCAGAGTTCATGTTTAAACCTCCGGTTCTCTCGGGAATAATTAATTTGGTTTGACATGAATAGTGTCAAACTCGAGCCTATTTTTATGAACTCGAGCCCGGTACTTTAAAATGAGTAAAATTGATTTTCAAACTCCAGAGTTTATATCTAAGCTCCAGTTCACGTTTTGAAGAACTAATTTATTTTGGCATGAACAGTGTCAAACTCGAGCCTGCTCACTAATGGACTCGAGTTTGCCTCTTTTTCAAAATGTGATTCCAGATAGCTTCCTCGACAATTGCCTTCCATTACTCTGAACTCGAGCCTGCTTTCATGAACTCGAGTTCACCTCTTTAGAAAATTAACAAACTCCAGAGTTTACATTAAACTCCAGAGTTTGCTCTTCGAAGCTATTCCTGAAAATTTTACAAACTCCAGCTTATTTCTTTTTAAACTCCAGTTTGCCTTTCCAAACTCCAGTTTGAATCAACCATGTTTGTGAAATGATCTTGCTCGAAATTTGTAAAATCTTATTGTTTGATCTATATATTCAATATCATCAATCACTAATATTCCTAACTGTATTTAATCAAATTAGTGAGTTTCTATTGATCAAACAAGTGAATTTGTGCATAACTCTTTGAGTTTATATTTTTGAAAAAGTACAAGTCTTAAATTTGCTTGGATTTCAATTCACACTGTGAATGTTGGATATGCTTCAAACTTGTCTAGTTGAGTTTTCCTATCATTCACATATTGATCTTTGATATTCAATGTGTTGCTTGAATGAGTTATCCATATATGAGTTTCAATCTTATCTTCAAGAAAAGAACTCAATTTGTGAAATGTTATTGGCCAAGTTATTCCAAGATTTATAAATGTTCATTAGTGCATTGAATGATAATGCATTAACCATTAAAGGAATAACTTACTAGGAAAATATTCTGGAACTCTAGTCATTTGAACTAATGAGTTTGTGATTCATCATTCATGAATCCTAGCATTCACTTAGTTGCTCAAATACATCAGCATTTGTCTTCAATCCTTATTTTGAGTAACTGTATTCATAATCTTGCCTTGAGCATTCATACTCTTCTAATCCTAAGATGCAAGATTATCTTTTGGTCAATAGCAAAGTCATTGTGCTCATACATTCCTATTGTGCTAAGCATGTTTCGATAATGCTTTATCTTCATGACTTTTGCTCTTGAAAAATTCTTCTACATGTAAACTTCAATGTTTCACATGTTCTCTTAATCTTGAAGCATTCTGATTTATTCATTAAACATGTTGACTTCCACCATGTTTAAAGTGAGCATTATTTTCAAGCATGTTTCAAAAATGACTCTTTCATTCATCAAAATTTTGATTTCATAATTCATTATCATGATTTGAAAGAACATTCAAGATTTGAAACAATCTTCATAGTTCACTATCATTATTGAAAAATCTGATTTCATTCATGAACTATGATTTGAGAAATGCTTATCATTATGGATAAGATTTTCTATGCTCATTAATCAAACTTACATGCATTCATTAAGGGGAGCTTCACATTCACATGTGTTTTATATCTTAAAAGCTCATCTCCTTTATTTGAGAAAATCCTTTAAGTATTCTCATCTACATCTACTATGCTCTATTAGTTTTGATGATGAATTGGTTATTTTAATTTGAAAATATCAAGGGATATTTCGATATCATATTGCACTAACAAATCTCTTTGGAAAAGAAAGTGTTCAATTTGTAGCAGGAGATTCTGTTATGTGTTAGGACATTCCTCAACATACTACAAGGAAAAACTATTACATTGAGGAAAGATGTCTTAATCACACTGAAGTTGTGATATGCTCTACAAAAAAAAAAAAAAGAAGAAAACTTCTTAAAGCCAGCTAACATGTTCTGCAGAAGAGTTCTATGAATCAAAGGAGAAGGATGGAAATGATCTCATACAAAGCAAACAAATGGACCTCATCGATCAATCATTAATTTGCAAAATCAACATGAGCATTTCTAATCTCTATCTTTTATATTCATTAGAAACTTTGCACATGTTTGGTATTTATATGCTTTAATTGTCAAAGATGTTTTTGAAAACCTCTCCAAACTCCATCAAACTTGTTTTCATAACAACATCCCAAATTGCATAATATTTAGAATGAAAACAATTTCAAATTGGGGAGAGAAAATCAATTCTTTGATTCTTTCTAATTTGCTTTCCTATTTGTCTCTCTACAAGTATCTCTTCTTTAAACTCAACTTTTGCTAATGACAAATAAGGGGAGAGAATGGCAAGAAAAATAAAAATATGCTGGGTCTATTAGTTTTTCATATTCATACATATTTTTCTTAAAGTATTTGCCATCATCAAAAGGGGGAGAATGTTGGTTTTGATTAGTTTTGATGATGTCTTATATAGATGTCATTCTTAATAGCAAAAAGGTTGCATACTACATTTATCTTTTACTTTGACTAATTATTATATTTAATGTAGATGCAAAGTTTTATGATGGAGAATGTTGATTGAAGAAAGAAGCTCTTGCACAATATAATGGGAATATCATAATATTAAGGAAGCAAGAGGTTATCAAATGATTTTGGGGGATAATCTAGAAGGAGAGAAGAAATTGAAGAAGGAAGAACTTGCAATGCAATGGAATATCTTTATTGAAGTTCTTATATTGATGCTAGAAGTATCCAAGATCATATGGAAGCTGGAACGGATCAATTCGAGTTTAAACCATCAAAAATCAGTTCCAGGGATGAGCAAACTCGAGTTCATAACTTGCAAACTCGAGCCTGTAATGTCCTCGGCAACTCGGCGCTTCTGGACAAGTCAAACTCGAGCTTAGAACTCAAACCTCAGGTTTGGAACTCCAAACTCGAGCCCATCATTAGCAAACTCGAGCCTGTAGTGTCTTCAGCATTTCGGTGTCTCTGGACAAGGCAAACTCGAGCCTATTAGTTGGCAAACTCGAGCTTACAGCGGTGTTCAACATTTCAGCTACTCTGTTCCACGTTTCACTCGGGCGACGTGTGGTCATTCGATGATATCTCCTAAAATACAGATCGGATTGAAGTGAAACCAGTGGCATATGAAACTAGACTCCCAATGCGTCATTTTGATATATAATTGAAGCCAAACGGAGTCAAGATGAAGGAGCTATGAATTTATGAAGTTGACAGTGATATTCACGTCACACAAATGACCAACCTTCAATGTTTTGAGTGTATCTCACAAACGGAGAATCCAATTGAGCTGAAATCGGTGGCATTGGAAAGTAGACTCAAAGGGCTTTAAAATAGATAGTTGAACCAACCAAAACGGAGTTCAGACCAGGGAGATATGGCCCCCGAAAATAGACAGTCTGTTCTGGGTGTTACACAATTTGCTGAGAAGCAAACTCGAGCCTATTAGTTGATAAGCTCGAGTTCGCGGGTTCTGAGAGCTACCGTGTCGTGAAAATCATCCAAACTCGAGCCTATAAGTGACAAACTCGAGCCTAGACAAGACAGAGAGCAAAAGATGATTTTGAAGAGACCCAAACTCGAGCCTATAATTATAGACTCGAGCCTAGATGCTGAAAAATGTTACAAACTCTAGAGTTTGCTCTGAACCTCCGGTTTGCACCTTGCAGAAGCTGAACCTGACCCTTGCAAACTCGAGCCTACTTATCCAAGCTCGAGTTCATGACCCTGATTCAGAAAAACAGCATTTCGAAAGTCTCGGTTCTCATCAAAGAACATCCACATGATTACCCAAATGACTTATACTTATTCTTAACATTATTTATATCATTTGTGTACATGTTTCAGATTATTAAAGCTTGAGAGAACATCAATCTTGACAGAAATCAAGATCTAGAAGATGAACTTGCTGCAGATTTTCAGAAACACGAAAGAGGACTGAATCCAATCAGAAACTTGAGGAAACGAAGCAAAATGGGCAACTTGCTGGAAAGGAGGATAATTATCCTCAAACGGTCAGAAAGCAAAGAGACATGATTTGGTAAATCTATTTTAGGAAACACCACATCATGGGCAAATATTTAGGACGCTCCAACAGAAAGTCTCCAACTAAATAAAGATTATGCAGAAATGAGAATTATATAGAAAGGCTCCCAACAGCTATAATTTTGAATGGAGTCAAATCGAATGGATATGCAACGGTCATAATCTTCAATGCGAGCAATCATCAGATATTCAAGAAACATTATGACCCAACGGCTATATTCCTCATCCATGACCACAACAGCTAGAAATTCAAATGGAGACAATACAGAATTGAGAAGCAATGGTCATATGAAGATTTGCCGCTATATATAGAGCTGCATACAAACCTTCAAAGAGAGACAACAAGCAGAGGAACAAGCTTACACCTTCAACATGCTATTACTCTGATGTGATTATCATTTACTCTCTTTGTAAACATCCTATCATTATATTTGTGAGTTACTCAAGATTGGGTGATCTTGAGTGGGAAACACATTGTGTTGATTACAGCTTGTAAGGGGAGTGAGTCCTAGGGAAAGGATCATCTTCGAGTACGAGTGTGTAATCAAACAGGTGTATTGATTACGGTTTGTAAGGGGAGTAAGTCCTAGTGAGAGGATTACTTGAGTACGAAACGTGTAATCAAGTTGAAAGAAGATAGTGGATTGAAATTCTCAAGTGGAGCTTGGGGACTGGACGTAGGTCAAGGATTGGGCCGAACCAATATAAATCACAGATTGCATATTCTCTTCCCTTATCTCTTACATTCCAAAGATATATGTTTGAATGATTGCTTATCACTTTATAAATTATTATTGTCATTCAAACTACTTTCAATATGTTGCAGAAAGTTTTTAAAGTTCTAAGTTTTTAATCAAACGCCCAATTCACCCCCCCTCTTGGGTGATAGCCAAGTCTTTCATTAATAACTTTCACAGGGTATTTTATAACCCGTAAATGCATTTAGGGACCTATTTGCAAACTTCCAAACGTTTTAGGGACCTAATTGCAAATTATTCCTTTTCAAGAGAAACTACCCCAAAAATAAGATAAATTCTTCACAAGATCTTTGAGATCCCATATTCACCTATTTTCAATAGGTATTATTTACTCAATATGATACTTATCATAAATGAGATTTTCAGGGTATTACACAAAACCACCAGTTTTTTATCGCAGCTCTCATCGCTGTCGCCCCCGGCGTCAATTCACTCCTCTTCATCAAGTCTCAGCTGACGGCGGCGTTGCAGCACCGAACTCCTTCACCGAACTCCTTAATCAAGTCTCATTTCTGAAAGAGAGAAGAAAAAGGGAGGGAGGAGAGAGAGTGGAATTGGAAGGAAGGTCAAATTGGTAATTGTACATTCACAAATAATTACAACCAGGTCCCTTGGGACTTATGTGTAATTTCATGATTTTAAGGGACTTTATTGTGATAAACTCTCTTCCTTGGGACCTGTGCGTAATTTTCTCTAAAAAAGTTAGTTTAGTTATTGGTTTAAAAAAAAATCTTTTTTAATAAAATAACCCTAAAAATATAAAGTGATTTTTTGGGATTTACAAGAAAAAGTGTCATAATTTATTATAAAGATAAATTTAAAAAATAATTCTATTTTGATATATTTTAATTAGCTTAATCAACGTTAATTAATTATTATTTTGTGTGAGGTAGGTTTAATTTATACAGGAAAAGTAGTATTATGTCTTGGATTTGTTGAGTACAATTGACTAATTTAGATAAAATAAGAAGTAGGCATGAAAAAATGGATCGACCATAATTTTAATCTTTAGTAATGTGAGTTATATACATTGGGGGATCCGCCTTCTTATGCCTATATTTCTATAATTTTTTTAAATGAAGTGTATTATTGTTTTACGGATCTAAAAGCTCACACTCGTTTTTTTAATTTTTTTTAATCATGCATCAACATTCAACGACCAACAAGGAAATAAAGGAGTGTGTCCGGTGTCCCCAACTAACTTTTCATTTCTTTCTCTTTACTCAACTTTATATATATATATATATATATATATAAAGCGGGTTTTAAAGTTTCAAGACATAATTAATTAATCACATTATTAAGTTAACTTTTAATTGTTAACTGATTTTTTTTAATGCATGATATATAGCAAACCAACAACTACAAGGATCCAAAATATAATATTATATCAATGTCGTGAACATTGTTGCACCTCCTTCCAATATAATGTTGTTGAACCCCTAGTTTCGTTTTTTTTAATTTCTCCACGGTATCCAATGCTAGCTACCAACAACTAAGTAGTACTGATCGCAAAAATATAAGCTCACAATGAGAAAAAACCTCACTACCTTCAAATAATTATTCTAGTTATATATCTAGAGTAGACCATGATAGAAAAGTAACCAACTAGTCGATCTTAGTATAACACTCTCTACTAATGCCTAACTTAGCGCGTATTTTCATACAAGGCGTGACCCAACATAATTTGGATCTTAACCATGATAGAGAATTGAAGTAACAGACTCATTCTTTAGTCTATCATGATTAAGTAAAGCTTTATTCCATCATCACAATAAAAATACCCCAGTATTTATTATAAATACGGAGCTCTGCTACTGCCTCCTGCCCACAATTCACATAGGTAGAATTAGGGCTTTTTGACCTAAATAATTTTTTTTAAAAAAAAATTACCAAACTAAAGCTCTTTTTAAACTATTTTCCAAAGTAAGTCTCACGCCATTAATGCCGTAAGGAATTGTTGCGCCATAGGTGAGTCACGCAGAGATTTCGTACGCCATCAGTTACGAAGCTCACTGATGGCGTGAAAAATTTTCACGCCACCATCAATCATGGAATTAGACCCACTCAATTAGTGGGTCTGATTCCATATATATAAAATAAATAAATAAATAAATAAATATAATAATATTATATAATAATAATAATAATAATAATAATAATAATATGATAAAAAAGTGGAATAATTTAAAGCTCTACTTCATTTAATTTAAAGTTAAAAGAAAGAAAGCAGGGAGCTGAAATAACTCATTAAGAATGCCTTTTAAAAGATTACGCGGTACAATTTGGTTATAACAACAGATCCCAATACAGGGGGATCTATATATTTTGGGATCCCCTGTATTGTGATATGTTGTTATAACCAAATTGTACCGCGTAATCTTTTAAAATGCATTCTTAATGAGTTATTTCAGCTCCCTGCTTTCTTTCTTTTGACTTCAAATTAAATGAAGTAAAGTTTTAAATTATTCCACTTTTTTATCATTTATTATTATATATTATTATTATTATTATATTTTATATATATATATGGAATCGGACCCACTAATTGAGTGGGTCTGATTCCATGATTGATGTTTCACGCCACCTTGTGGCGTGAGGTGGCGTGAAAGATTTTCATGCCATCAGTGACCTCCGTAACTGATGGCGTACGAAATCTCTGCGTGACTCACTTATGGCGCAACAATTCCTTACGACATTAATGGCGTGAAACTTACTTTGGGAAATAGTTTTAAAAGAGCTTAAAGTTTGGTAAAAAATTTTTTTAAAAAAATTATTTAGGTCAAAAAGCCGCAGAATTAGTCTCAAAGTTTCAACCCATAACATAAATAACCATATATAACTCATAATCATGCAACTACACATAATTAAACCTAGGTATCATGCCGTCCAATACTAAAATCCGTGAATAAAATAATAAATGAATCCTAGGCCTCTCAGCCAGGAGCGGATCCAGAAATTTACGGAAGGGAGGCAACATTTGCGGGGGCATTCGGGGGTTCAGGGGCAGCGCCCCCGAATTTTTTTTTTATAAAAAAAGTTTAAAATACATTAAAAAAAATAAAAGAATATAATGGGAAAAACAAGGTTAGGTACGGTTGGAAATAACAAAAGTGTTGTTAAAAATAGCAAGGCTGGGTACTAAATAAGCTCAAGTACATATATTTTAATAACAAAAGTATATTACAATAAAAATAATTACAATGTCATCCTTCTAAGCCTTATTTTTTGAAATTCCATCGTAATTGTCTTATTATCAATGCTATCAAATACATCTCTTTCAATATAAGACATTAAATAAATGGTGAAAATTTGATTCAGAGAAGCTGGCTATTTGATTCTGCGATGTGAAAGGATTCTCTAGTATTTGGATTTAACCCTAAAATTTATAATAATAGAAAAACACGTCGTTTTAAGGGGGGGCACTTGCCCCCCAAGTCATATACCTGCGTCCGCCACTGCTCTCAGCATCCACTACTCAATTCAGAAAATAATTCTTAAACGAAACTTAGTATAATAAATCGTGATGCATGTCGTAGCTGTAGTAATAAAAGGAAATCAAATAATTGCAGGGTGGCTAATCATAGCCGTAGTCTTAGGCCTCCAGTGCCTTCTCACTTGTATCTCCCCTTGAGCTCTCACTTGAAAAATGTAGAGAGTAACAGAGTAAGACTACTATCTCAGTAATATAATTCTTACCCACCTACCTACAGACACCACCTGTGGAATGACAGGTGGGGTTAACAAGTACATATATCAACAACATAAAGAGACAACAGTTATATGAATAAATATAACGAAAGTCATATAATATAACTTGTCACTTATTCAGTTATTCATTTTCTCTCTGCTCAAAACCATTGATCATCCTTATATTCTCCTTATTTTCGCTGACTAAACTCATGGCTAAGTCTACTCATGTAACTATAACTCTCACAAGCTCTCCACAAGTGTGGTGTAGACCGGCCAAAGTCCTACAGAACACACAAAGGACCATGGGTTCCTCCAGTACGAAATACTACCCAATGCTTCAGGAATATTGCCTGCTTGCCATTGGAGTATGGCGTTAGGGAATGCTGCCCTCTTAACTAGTGTCAACTGTGGTGTGCAATTAAAACATAGCGGCATGCCACGAGGTCATATCATTCATATACACAAAATTCTCCATTCATCCTCCCTCAACATATATCACTCTCACGAGTTATCCATAGGCAGATCCAAGTGTATGATAAGGCAGGTAATTGCCCACTCTTGAAATCTGATGCGAAAAAATACGAAAAATACCATTCTCTTAAATTTCAAGTTTCCCCAATTTAATTTCCTTCCTTCTATTTTATTTTCCCGTGGTACGAAAATGCCTTATATTGAAAAAGATGTATTTGATAACATTGATAATAAGACAATTATGATGGAATTCCAAAAAATGAGGCATAAAAGGATGGCATTGTAATTATTTTTATTGTAATATACTTTTGTTATTAAAATATATGTACTTGAACTTATTAAATGATCACCCTTCATTAATTTATGTACTTGAACTTATTGAGTGCCCACCCTTCATTAATTTCCTGGATCTGTAACAACCCGTTTTTCAAAAGCAGTATAAATTTTTTTCATCAGAGTAGAGCACCAGAGCGATTGAGTAACTGATACTTGTATTTCAAATGCCGTAAGTCTGGCTAATTACAACAACGGTACAGTAACCAAGTGTTTTAAAAGTACATAATGACAAAAGAAAGGCTTCCGCCGGAACAACGAAAGGAAGTCCTCAGCTGGATCTTTTATGCGGGCTGCTTGCCTCTCTCCTCAGCACTCGGTCCTCCTGACCCTGACGCTATTTTAAGAGCTGAGGTCCATTGAAATCGGACCTCAGGTAACGGTTAACCTCATATTTACATATAACAGTATATGGACTACAGACAATCACAACAATAACAGCACATATTCATTCAGTAGATATAGCACAGATAAACATATCCTGACAGCACATAGGCCCTACCCCTGCAACGTATCTCGACAGCACATAGGCCTCTGACAGCATGTAGGCCCCCCCAGACAGCACATAGGCCTCCGACAGCACATAGACCCCCTTGAAACGTATCCCATATATCCAGCAAGTATAATCATAACAACGGTACATAATCATACCACAGAGCATACAATACACATAGCACATATATGCATACCATAAACATCAGAGTTAGTGTTACAGTACGCGAACGTACCTTCGTTAACGATATACGGTACTTCTTTCGGAATACGGTACGTCAGTAGGTGAAAACGTAATCAGGGATATCCTATCAACATAACAATGTTTTTGTTAAGGATCTATCATTACGACGGACATTTTTAGTCAAAATGACCATTTTACCCCTGACCCCCTAATCGGCGGAATTTCGCCAGCACTTCGTTACTCTGACCCAAATCTTCCAAAATTTCAACATAACTCCTACTCCAACATAGTTTTCAAAATATAAATCATATTAATTAATGATTTACATCATAACAGGAATTTTAGGTAAAAATTACAATTTTGCCCCTGATGCCCCTAATCGCCGTAATTTTGCCAGCGCTTCGCTACTTTGACTTTAATCTTCCAAAATTTTGCCAGAACTTCAACCCCACCACGATTTTCGAAATTCGTGACTAAAATACCCCTAACATATGATATCTAATCATACTTGGAAGATTAAAGACTAATCTAGCATTCCTACTCTAACTACCGAAAGAACTACGAAAGCTTAAGTACTGAAAAACTTACCCAGAGCTTCGCTGCTTTTCCTCCAGAGCTCCTCTCTCTAAAACCTCTCTCTATGTTTCGAAATTCTCAAGAGAGAATGGTGTGAAGATTACAAATGAGAAAGGGGGCATTTATAGGGTTTTGGAAGTTACTATTCATGCTTTACCAGACCGGATCTCAGCCGTCGGATCAGAAACTTTTGAAATGGCAAGATCTTGACCATTGGGGATCTTGGCCGACCTGGACCCTTAGGTGGCAGCCTTGTGACATCATCTTTGATGATGTCATGGGTTGCTTTATGCCCTTGATCCGACAAAAATTCCCCAATCGGTGTCCGATTCGCGTAATCGCGTAAAATCCCAAAATTCTGGATTCACAACTTTGAAGATCTTCTCTTTCTCATTAGAAATGTCTAAGTTAACTTAATTTTTGATCCCTTCCAGGTCTTCTCCTACTGACCGAAGTTTTACGTAAAAAACGTGTCTGCTACGAACGAACTTCTGAAATCATCAACCTCTGGACAAAAATCCACGGATTCCAAATATGTCCAGGAAATTCTCAACTCATCCCCAGATGTTGAGTTATGATTTATTTTCTTCAAATTCTAAATCTGTGACTATCTGCCTTTTTCACAGATTACCCTATTTCTTCTTATTATCAAAATGATCCACCGATCTTGGAATTAACTTCTGGAACAGTCTATTTCAAGATAAAAATCCACTCTTTCATATTCTTTACTGACTTTAGAAATGTTGTTCCTGGTTCTCTAGATAAGATCCAATTCCTATCGGTGTTTATTTTACTTTCTACTTTTTATTTAATTAATTTTAAATTAGGAGTTTATTATTTACACTCCATCTTCATTTCTTTTTTTTTCTTTTTCCCTTAGGATGCCGGCACACACACATTTAATTTATATATATTTTTATTTAATTTTTTAATTAATTAATTAATTATTATTTTAATTATTTTTACATAATTTTTCACAAAATTTTCCTATTGGCCCATACTTGTATTTAGGCTTAAAATTACTTAATCTCACCAATTTTTCTTCATATTCTCCAATTAATTAGAAGATATATTTATGCTAATTTTTAGCCATAAACCATTAATTATAGAATTTTACACAATTTATCACAATTATTTCATTGTTCAAGCTTAAATAATTATCAAATAATTATTTAATCAACCACTTATTATTTGTTGATAATTTTCTTATCTAGAATTAATTACTTCCTCACAACACTTGGACTTACATTGATATTTTATGCTTTACATAAAATATTAAAAATCACGGGGTCAATAATGATCCTGGAATACTCTTTAATTTTTCCCTCACCATTTTCCAAGGAAATAAATCCCAAAAATTGTCTAAATTAGAGACAACATACTCTCTAATTTTTAATAATTATTTTATTGCCTCTAAGGATTTTTCATAATTTTCCTAAGTTATTTATGTCCTACAAGGGCATTTTCGTCATTTTGACACATTATTATTTTTCTCCTAAATTCCAAGAGATGTTTCCTTTAATTTCCACAGTACTTTCCTTAGAAAATAAGATCATTATGATATTTTCCCTAATTCAAATTTTAGGGTATTACAGGATCCACCACTGGGGTTATCATTTATCATTACATGTCATATGTATCACAAACCATGCGTCATCATAGTAATTAAACATCACAAATCAAATACCAGGTTATCATCCTCATGGGACATATCACAATTATATGTCATCATAACCATTCTAACATGCAGTAGTTCTTATCATTATCCAGCATGGCAACACAATCATACTATCATGCATCTCAATATATACAAGGGGACAATTAGGTATCCGTTTATTCAAGTCAACTTGCCTCAACGAGATTACTGCTCGCCAAGGTAAGATTCTTCATTACTTGCCTCAACGAGTGATTTACCCACCGGGGCGAGTATGGCCCTGACTTGCTTTGGTAAGCCATTCCTTCACCGAAGGGAGGCGTCAATTTGTGAAATTCCAACTAAAAGCATATTCAATCATATCCAAGTTTTTATCCTTAAAATTCATAGGCTTTGGTCACAAACAACCCACAAGGCTCAAGATTTTCATAAAAGGGTATGGAAAATAAATATCAAAAGTAATCCAAACTATTTCTTACGCTTGAAAGTTTTCTCAAATTTCCCACGAGCAGATAGAAATAAAAAAAGTGGATAGAAATCACGTTACCTATATCTATGAGTTGCAATCAAGGGAAAATTACTTTTGGACTATGAATCAACTCTACTGAGTACGAGAAACATTAATTAATGCAAAGTCATTTAGCAACACTAACTACTTTTAATCTTCCTCCATTTAGCTGTTCAGAATTTTGTATGAGTAAGCCACGATAATAGAGAATCAAGCTAGAATTGAGAATTTTCTTCAACGAGGTGTTAGACTAAGTTAGTCGAACAAACTTGTATCATCAATTTGGGGTTTGGATCTTTAAAACTCAATTATATAGAAAATCCCCAAATTGGGATTCTCAAATCCTAGCTTAAATCTCTAGAACATCTTAATCGAGGAAGAAGAAGAATGAGAGAGGGTTAGGGAGGCTTACCAAATGGACTAGAACCCTCAGGACTCTTTTTCACTAAACCCTAGCTCTACCCTTTCTGTGTTAAAGTTTCTTAAAAATAATTTGTTGTCACATGCCCCTTATATTTATAAAATTTTGATGACTTGTCTCAGCAAGTGCATATACTTGCCGAAGTGAGTGATGCAGAGAGGGAAGTCCTTTCTATGTGTCATTCACCTCGGCGAAGAGAGTGACATAAAGAGTAGTCCCTCCTTGGGATTCTGCTAACTCGCTTAGACAAGTGACCTACTCGCTGAGGCCAATTACCTAGATTTTGGGTTCTAATTTGTAGGATGTACGTAGACTAAGGGCCCTTTTGGATGAGCTTTTTTCATAAAAAAAAAAAACTTTTTTAATTCAAAAAAAATTAATTTATGTGTTTAGATAATTTGCAATTAGGTCCCTAAAACATATGAAAATTTGCAAATAGGTTCCTAAACACATTATGGGTTATAAATACCCTGTGAAAGCTATAAAGGAGGCAAGTAAATATCTATTTGAAACAGGGAAGGATATTTTCCCTAATTTAGGTAATTTATTAAGTTACAAACTTGGGGAAATTGTAGAAGAATACTGAAAAAGTATTGAAAAGACCAAAAGGCCCCTGTAAATTCTAAAATTATGCAGGAGTCATGGAATTCTAATGTTAATACAAAAGTTTGAAGATAAAGAGTTATCTTAATTAAGGAAATTAACCACAAGTGATAAGAAGGTAATTAGGTAATTACTGGCTAATTACTTAAGCATAAGCGAAGGAAAATTCAGAGATAATTATGTAAAACCCTAAAATTAGTGGTTTTTGGCCAATAATTAGTAAAAATATATTTGCTAATTAATTGGAAAGTGTGGAGAAAAATAGTTGAGTTTAGGTATTTTTAAGCCTAAATACAAGTATGGACCAATAGGAAAAAGTTATGAAAAATTATGTAAAAATAATTATTTAATTATAATAATAATTGAATAATTAATTAAAAAATAAATAAATAAATATATATTATAATTAGGGCTGCCGAATTGGACCAAAGAGATAGGATGAGAATTTGAATATATATATATATATATATATATATTAAAATACAACTTGCAATATTATATATTATAATTAATTGTGATGAATAGTAATCAAATAAATAGGAAACGAATCCTATCTAGAGATCTAGGAATGGGAATTCCAAAGTCAAGGTAAAATATTGATCAGTGAGTTTTTACCTTCAAGTGACCTCTTCCGGAAGTTAATTCCGAGGCCGTTAGTGCATTTTCCTAATAAAACAAAATAGAGAAAAATGTAGATAGGCACATTTTTGGATCTGAAGAAAATAAATTCTAACTCAACATCTAGATATGAGTTTGAAATTATCTAGACATATTTGGAATCAGTGAATTTTTCTGAAGAGATTGATGATTTCGAAAACGAGTTTTGTAACCAGACCCGTACGGACACGTTTTTAGAGGAACTTCAGACTAACAGTTGGAGCCCTATATGGAATCAAAATTTAGGTTAACTTGGACATTTCTTCTAAAGTGAAAGTATGTCTTCAAAGTTGTAAATCCAGAAGTTTGAGGTTTTTCCGAAATTACGCGAATCGGGTACCGATCGGGGAAATCGCTGCACTGTGCATAAAGTGAGCAAGAGTCACCATTCTTGGAACCACTCCAAAGCAGCCACATCACCCCTTATTTCGACCAAACAAGCTTCCATGGACAAGAATTATACACCATTTAAGCTTGAATTTACATGGTTTAAGATCAAAGTGGAAAATGACATTTATGTCCTTACAAATTCCTATAAATAGGCATAAGGTGCTCTTGGATTCTCACATCCATTTCACTCCTCTTGGCCGAATCTAGAGAGGGAAAGTAGAGAGAGAAGCTCTGGGCAAAATTGTGCAGAAGTCTTCAACGGGTAAGTCCTTCGGTCCTTAGTCTTTAGTTCTTTCGGTAATTTTAGTAGAACTGTTAGTTAGATCTAGGAAGTAGGAGATGAGATTCCTATTCTTGTTTTTAAGCCTCATTGCATTGAAAGATGCCTGACGAGGTAAAAACATAGTAGGGATTGAGTCTCTGAAAGTTGAAAGTTAAAATAGCAAGCTTTAAGCTTTCGTAGTTCTTTCAATAGTTAGAGTAGTACTGCTAGTATAGCCTTTAATTTTTCAAGCATGATGGGGTATCATATGATAGGGCTATATTAGTCTAGGATTTCGAGAATTATCATTGGGTCGAAGTTCTGGCAAAATTTTGGGAAAAATCGGAGCCAAAGTAACGAAGTGCTGGCAAAATTCCGCCAATTAAGGGGTCAGGGGTAAAATGGTCATTTTGACTAAAAATGTCCGTCGTAATGATAGATCCTTAACAAGTATATTGATAGGATATCCCTGATTACGTTCTGACCGCTGTCAAACGTACCGTTTCCGTTTTCCGACGGAAATACCGACGACCGTCAACTAAGGTACGTTCGCGTACTGTAACACTAACTCTGATGTTTATGGTATGCATATATGTGGTATGTGTGTAGGAGTGTTATACTGTTTGAGTACATATAGTGGTTAGAGGATATGTCTGTATGCTGGGTGCAACTGTTCGTATGCCGGGTGCAATCTGCTCAGATGCCGGGTGCAATATGTCTCGCATGCCGGGGCAATACATATGCATGGGTTGTGATAGAGTGATGTTAGTATTATTAATGTTTGCTGTCTGTATACATAAACATGAGGTTAACCGTTACCTGAGATCTGGTGCGGATCTCAGCCCTTAACATAGCTTCAGGATCGGGAGGGCCGAGAGCTGCAGAGAAAGACAAGCAGCCTGCGTAGAAACTCGACGGGAGACTTGCTTGAAGATCCGGCGGAAGATTTCTTTCTGTTGTTATACACTTTTGAACCACACGGTTTCGTACCGTTGTATCCAAATGACTTACGGCACTATATATATACATATCAGTTACTCAATTGCTCCGTTGCTCTACTCTGATCATTTTGAAATGATGTTTGATGAAAAAAAAAATTATACTGCTTTTAAAAGTTGGGATGTTACAGTCAGTAACAAAAATTTAACTGTCAACATTTTCGGTTAATGAGATTAATGTTATTTAAAGTAAATTAAGCGACTAGAATGAAAAAAAAATATAAATTTAAAATACCAAAGGTATATTTTAAATTAATAACATTCCCTTTTCTTTCAAAATTAAGAACATAAATTTATAAAATAAAATAAATTTACTACTTTCATAAAACTTGCTTGAACTTTGACCAATTACAGATAACCTACCTAAACTTTCATCAGTTACAAATAACCCTAACATTTCAAAATTTAAATTTAACTCCTTTAAAATTTTGATTTATAATATTAAACCACATATATAGTTACTTTTATCATTTTAATAAATTTATTAAAAATTTTACTGTCATTTATCAATTAAAATATGTTTTTGTATGGTCAAAACTAAAACAATAATTAAAAAAAAAAAGCTATTTTAATTGACAAATCATAGTAAAAATATTAATAAATTTATTAAAATGATAAAATAACAACAATGGGTTTAATATTAAAATTCAAAATTTTAAGGTATTTAAAATTAAATTTTGAAATTTCATGAGGTTATTTGTAATTGCTGAAAGTTTTGGGGGTTACCTGTACCTGGTTAAAGTTTAGGAGGTTTTATGAAATTAGTAATTTACATAAGATGTCATGTATCATATATTAATCTGACATGACAATTTTTGTTAACAAAATAACGGTTAGTTAACGACAAAGTGTTAATAATAATAAAAATAAAAGGTTAGAGAGTTAAATTTAAACTTTAAAATGTTTAGAAATTATATGTAACGAACTTAAAATTCAGGGAGTTTTGTATTATTTAATCCAATCACAACAAGCGTGGGTGAGTGCCTTTAATAGTCCCATTAAAAAAATAATAATAATTTGTTCAATGCAATTTAAAATCAATTTAGCCACCTCACGTTCAGTGCTTGTGACTGACATACTCCAACTTCTTACTCACATATGCAAGCATTTGTTTTAAGGAGGCCAATATTTGTCAGGATGGTACCTGTGTCTCTGAGCAGGTGGTGTTCGGTGACTGATGTTAGTTTGTTTTGTTATTAGACTTGTTTGTTGTATTTTGTTTTCGCTGTAGATTTAGACTTTATTGGCTTTGTATTGCCTAGGCTGGTCCCTTTATTTTCTGTCTGTGAACGCTTAATTTGTATGTTTGTGATGGTTTAGTTGGCAGTAATATATCCTATTTCGATCAAAAAAATGCAAGCATTTGTTTCGTTGTTTTCCAGCCTCATTCATTCACGTGCAAACGTTCTCTGCTTTCTTCTTTGTTTTTGTTTTATTTTCTCAACATTCTATAAACAACTTTCATTTTTTCTTCTTCAAAAGTACTTGTATTAATATTTTATAGGTCCACCCAATGAAAATACATCAAACGGGAAACTAACATGGCTAAGAAAATAAAACAAAACAATTCAAATATAAGAAAAACAAATCACCATCCACTGAAGATGTGAGAATAGAACTAGGATCAGTGATTCAATCAGCCTCCTGAACATTTAAGGTTTGAAGT
Source organism: Acacia pycnantha (assembly GCA_025563575.1). NCBI lineage: Eukaryota > Viridiplantae > Streptophyta > Magnoliopsida > Fabales > Fabaceae > Acacia > Acacia pycnantha. Next base: position 754,495 of record JAMWYP010000112.1, read on the forward strand.
GACATTAAAAGAGGTGTTGGTTGCAAAACTCACCCTTATCAGCTTTCATTTTGAAACATTCATATTTCGTCACTTTCTAATTTTTTGACTCAACTTATATTTTAAAATGAGGAAAAGCATGCGGATGACCGAAATATAATAATATCAAAATAGTGTAATTACTATGTTGTTCATTATTTTGAAATTATATATTTTTTTTTAAAATGACCTAGTTATCTTTGTATGAAATGATTTTTTATTGTCTTAGTTGTTAATTCCATTTGATAAATTAAATTGTTACTTGTTAAATTGTTGTTGTTATTGATGTTCAGCAAGTTTCGTCAAAAAAGAAAAAAGAGAGAGAGATATTCAATAAGAAATTTCACTGAAATTAACTGTCACTATTTTTATTTTTATTGTCATTTGGTAAGTTATCTCTCTCTCTCTCTCTCTCTCTATATATATATATATATATATATATATATATATATGTTAAATTATTATTGTCAATTTTTTTAAAATTACGGGATTTTTTGTAATTTTACCAAAAAGCTAATCATATACCAATCTTTAAAGACTTCACAATAATTGGAACATTTTGGAATACTAATTTAATTAGGATTTACATATTTCAGAGGAAACTTTTTTATCATTTCCCATAGTTAATAACTTTTTTTTTACCAAAAAAAAAACTTGTCTTGTTTATCAGCAAAATTTATTGGGAAAATTACGTTCAGGTCCCAAGGAAGGAAACAAATTACAAAAAAGTCCCTTGAAATCACAAAATTACCCAGAAGTCCCAAGGGAATTTTTGTTGTAAATACATGCATTTCCTGTTGTAAATACATATATTTCCTATTGTAAATGGTTTGGGACTTTTTTGATATTATTTGTACGGAATTAAAATCCAGATTTTTAAATGTTGTTGTAAATATATACATTTTATGTTGTAAATACATACATTTCCTGTTGTATATAACATCCCAATTTTTAAAGCGGACTTTTTATTTTTTTCAATCAGAGTAGAGCATTGGAGCGTAAGAGTAACTGATTCACATTCAAGCATTAACCATAGTGTAACATAGTATTGATACAGTCATCCTATTGTTTCAAAAAAGTAATTACTAAATAAACAAAAGAAACATCTCCGGCCAACGGTCTAATCGTGTTGCTCGCCCTGCTCTCCAATCCTTGGTCCTCCATACCCTGAAGCTACAGCTGAGATCCAATTTACCCCATTGGATCTCAGGTAACGGTTAACCTTATGCTCAAATAAAACAGTATATGGACAAAGATATTCATGAACAAGACAAAGAAGATATCACTACATAAGCACAGAGCAGATGCATGATCATAACAATGACAGAACATAAGCACAGAGCAATATGTAAAGTCCAACAACAATAGTCTGCACATAATCAGTGCCATGATCACAACACGTGTCCTCAGCGCTAGGAAAACATAACGGCATTATTATGACTATAACCCGTGTAAGGCTGTATGTATAAATGACGACCTTAAACAAAGCCTCAACCTATGAAGGTATCTATCACATATATGTATATGAGCAGCACAGAGTTAGGGTTACAGTACGCGTCCGTACCTTCGTTGACGGTATTCTGGTACGTTTGACGGAAAACAGAAAACAACACGTCGACAATGCATTTGACACGGTTTGACAATGGTAGGTGATCACAGATATCCTATAAGGATAATATCACGTTTATCAATATCTAACATCATAACAGGCATTTTAGGTACAAATTACCATTTTGCCCCTATCTTTACTAATCGGCGAAATTTCGCCAGAGCTTCGCTACTTTGACTCCTAACTTTCAGAAACTTCCCTACTATGTTTTTACCTCGTCAGGCATCTTTCAATGCAATGAGGCTTAAAAACAAGAATAGGAATCTCATCTCCTACTTCCTAGATCTAACTAACATATCTACTAAAACTACCGAACAAAAGACTAGAACTTAAAAGCTAAGGACCGAAGAACTTATTCAGGGCTTCACTACAAATTTCTCCGGACTCCTCCTTCTTCCTTTGCTCCTCCAAATTTTCGAACTAGCAAGTGTTCTTGGATGTGAGAATTATGCTTGGAGGTTCCATCTATTTATAGGCAAAAATGTGGGTACTATTCATGCTTTATCTTATCGAATTTCATCTATTGGATCGAAGGTGTTTGAAAAGGCAAGATCTTGGCCCTTGAAGTGCCTTGGCCGTCCTTCCCCCCCAAGTAACTCTTCAAAATATGACCTCATGCAAGTGATGTCATTACTTGCTTTATGGGTTCCTACCGATAAAGTTCCCCGATCGGTGTTCTAATCGCGTAATCTTGGAAAATCTCAAAAATCCGACAACATAGTCCTGAAGGTCTATTCTTCCTCCTTAGAAATGTCTGGGCTAACTAAATTTTTGTTCCCATCCAGAACATTTCGTTGCCTGCCAAACATTTTCGGATAAACGTCTTCGGTTACGGAAATCACTTCGGGTAACGTCATCTTCGGGACAAAAATCCACTGATTCATAATATGCCCAGATGTTTACCACCTCATCCCTGGATTTCAAGTTCTGGCTTTAGCTTTACGAGATTCACGAAGGAATCAATGGTCATCACATGGGAGCTAAAGCTTTAGCCAGAAAAGCAGTGCGGGCTGGTTATTTCTGGCCCACCATGGCCGCAGATGCTAAAGATCATGTTCAAAAATGCGATAGCTGCCAGAAACATGCTAACACCATCAAGTCACCTCCAGCTCGGCTTCAGGTAATTTCAGCACCATGGCCATTTTTTAAATGGGGGATGGACCTGCTAGGACCGTTCAAACGAGCCGCTGGGAAATTACGATGGCTCATTGTGGCAGTCGATTACTTCACAAAGTGGATTGAGGTAGAACCTGTCGCGACAATCACATCGGCTAGGGTGCAGAAGTTCTTACAGAAGAACATTATATCACGGTTTGGTATACCAACCGAGATCGTCACGGATAATGGAACCCAGTTCATTGACAAGGGCTTTCAAAAGCTAGTGTCGGACTTCCATATTCAGCAGTACTTCGTGTCTGTGGAACATCCGCAATCTAATAAGCAAGTTGAAGCAGCGAACAAAGTCATAGTGGACGGATTGAAAAAGAGGATGGAAGATGCTACGTCTAGCTGGGTAGATCAACTTCCTTACATCTTGCGGGGATACCGGACAAGTGTCCAATCATCAACGGGAGAAACACCTTTCAGATTAACATATGGATGTGAAGCGATGATGCCGGTTGAGATTGGAGAAGCATCTTGGCGAAAGGTCATAGCCCTTCAGAATGAAGAGGAGAACAATGATGCAATCGCGGTTGAGTTAGATCTGGTAGACGAAGTTCGGATTGCGGCACATTGCCGGGATTTGGCAGCAAAGCAACTTATTTCAACCCGATATAACAAGAAGGTGAGACCTCGGTCTTTTGACAAGGGAAGCCTTGTCCTTTGGAGGGCTGACATTGGCAACAAAAATGCCGCGGAGGGAAAGCTGGCTCCCAACTGGGAAGGCCCTTACCGGGTTGCTGAGAATCTCGGGAAGGGAGCGTACAAGTTGGAGACGTTGCAGAAGAAAGCGGTGAAGCGAACGTGGAATGCAAACAAGCTGAAGGCCTATTATAGTTGAAGCCTAGAGCTCGACTAAGGGTAACGTCAATAAAAAGTCATGTAATGGAATTGTTCGTAGGAATCCGACATTTTTCTTTTTCTCGTGTAAGACGTTTTACAATTATGAATCCAAAATCGAAGGGGTAGTGTGGCCCAATTTCCACAAGCTAAACTAACGTCCACCTTTTGACGATAAAACATGTAGAGGTCAGGGTAATGAAACCCGTCCTCCAAAATCATGTACAAGTTAAACATGATGAATTCAGGGTAATGAAATCTGTTTTCACAAATCATGTCCAAATAAAACATGTAGAGGTAAGGGTAATGAAACCCGTCCTCCAAAATCATGTACAAGTTAATCATGATGAATTCAGGGTAATGAAATCCGTTTTCACAAATCATGTCCAAATAAAACATGTAGAGGTCAGGGTAATGAAACCCGTCCTCCAAAATCATGTACAAGTTAAACGTGATGAATCAAGGGTAATTAAACCCGGTTTCGCAAATCGCGTCCCAACAAAACGTGTAGAAAGCAGGGTGACGAAACCCGTTTTCCAAAATCGTGTACGACTTAAATGGTGTTCTAATTCTGAGCAATAAAGCTCGTCGTTGAACATTGTGGCAAAGGTACTTGCTGTTCAAATCACGATTTTCGTTAAAAATCATGCAATAGACATGCGCACATAGGTCCAGGGGTAACATATAGAACTCGGTGATGCAATCCTGATAAAATGAAAAGTGTACGCGCAGAGAAATAGTTATCCATACGAAAAAGGACTTATATACAAAAAGTTATGGCCTACGGCCAGAAACATACAAAGCAGGACGAATAAACAGTCCTACAGAAAGCACCAGGCAAATATAGAGTTAAAGCTGGGATTGCGTTTCAGTGGCTGACGAAGAAGGTGCTCATCTTCACTTTCCTCACCCCCAGGAGTCTCCTTGTCGCTAACATAAGCCTGGAGATTCAACCCAGTGGTGTTTAGAGTGATATCGGGATTCAGGACCCGGATTTGAGCAACAACATTCTCAAAGGACAATCTGCCGATTTGGCTATATTTCACAATCTTGGATTTGGCATTGACAAGCTCCACATCCTTTTCTCTGAGAACGCCGGTCAAATGATCATTATCCGAGGTCATTTTCTGCATTAGGAGCGCATCTTCCCGATGGAGACCTTCAAGGCGTTGCAACTCGGCTTGGGCGGCGGTCAGGTCAGTTTGCGTGACAGCCAAGTCGACCCAAGCCGCAGTCAAGTCAGTCTGTGTCGCAGTCAACTTGGTTTCGTCCACAGCAACTTCTTCCACCGCTGTAACAAACTTCCCGTTAAGGGAAATCAGTTCTCGGTGCAGCCATTCTTGCTCGGCCCTAGATACCTCCAACTCTCCTTAAGCCCGATCCCTCTCCTCTATGGCCTTTGTCAGATCGACATTGCTCTTCAAAGCATCCAGCTCAACTCGGAGATTGCTCTTTTCCTTCCTCACGCCTTCAAGAATGCCGGTCATCGCGGATAATTGTTTGGTTAAATCATTCACAGATTTCAGCCTGACAGCATTCTGAATTCTAAGTGCAGCATAAGGCCGTATGAGGGAAGCAACCCTATAGGTCTGCAGCTCAATATCAGCCAGCTGAAGCTTCTCTTTTCAGGAAGGTGATGAGGGTGAGTAAAACTGAGCAGGGGACGCATAAGATCTCTAATTGCTTGGGTCATCCCATCTGACCAAAAAGCCCCTACAGTCATAGTGGCATGATCGTGAGGCGTAGAGAATGTGGAAGGACATGAAGGAGCAAGCGAGGCCGACGCAGGGGTCAAAGTAGGTGCCTCTCCTGCAACCTACTTGTCTTTGGACGTCTTGGCCCTCTTCTCACCGTGCTTCGATCCACCTTTGGGCGCGTAGCATTTACGGGGAGCCTTGGTAGTACCAGCCTCCTCCGGGATAGTAGGTTGGCCACCCATGGTAGGATCATCCGTTAGTGGAAGACTGGGAGCATCCTCAGGATTTGCCGGAACCTCGGGAAAGTAGTCAAGAAACTCAGGTTTTCCCATCTGTTGTCCTGTATGGCAGAAAGAAGAATGTCATTAGTGAAGGCAAATGCATTTTCTATGACACAGGAATACATAAATACATAATCCCATACTCCTTGGTGCGCGTCGTCTAACTAAAGGGGTGAGAATATGGTCGGCAGGGTCCATCAGAGACTCAAGGGTACTAGAGAGCTCCGTTAGCTTCACCACGGCCGCTTCCTTACTCTCTGAAAGGCTGGTCGGAGCAAAGTCTCCAGATTTGAACTTATGATGGGTATTCGTCCAGTACAAAGGGAATCTGCCTTCAAGTTCCCCGGAATCGGCGGTGTGAAGGAACCACGGGCATTGAAAAGGGTGGGTGAGAACTTTGACAAAGGATTTTTTGAAATGTTTCCAGGACTCGCAAAAAGGTCTAAAGAGTATGTGCTCACTTCTTCCACGAAGGGACGTCCATCCAAAAAAGGTCGTTCCAGGTGCGCGGAACCCACCTAGCTCCAAGGGGGAATAGAAAGTCATGAACACAGGCACCGTACAGCAGATTTCAAGTCCCGGCAGAGGTTTTCAAAAGCAATGGCGAATGCCCAGCCATTGGGATGAAGTTGCGTGGGAGCCAGATGCAGGTGGTTAAGAAGACAGATTTGGAAGTCAGTAAAGGGAAACCTTACACCGAGTTGGGTAAAAACATCTCGGTAAAAGAAAAAGAAATGAGGCTCGTGATGCTCGTTTTTTTCATGGTCAGACAGTGGCAACGGATTCATCATCCATAGGAAGCCTTATTGAATATCCATCTCCATCTCTCACGCCAATCGAGGGAAATTCCTTGTCTTTCAGGGTATTCTTAACCTCGGTCACTCTGATGTGAACGACTTTCTTCGGAGAGGTTGGATTTCGGACAGAGCCGGACGAACTACACTCATCCGCAGTAGAAGAAAGTAGCATCTGGGAGGAGGATGCCATCTAAACCTAAAATGCAGAGAAAGGGTACAATTAGAAAATGACTCATATACCTGGTTTAGCACTCACTTAGGGGCAAACAACAGTAAGTACTGGCCTAAACGCACTCAGCTCTCTCGAAACCTCATTGGTGGGGGAAGGATTATTGTGTCGACAATAACCTAAAACCAAGTCGGCATCCTTGTTTCGGCCAAGTTTAGCCAGTTCAATGCTCTTGTAGCAACATTGGTTACAGGGGGTTGGCCCCAGGGCTTGATTGGGTTGGGAAGAAGCATGATGAGGCAAAAGGTCATGAGACATGGTCGTTGGGGGTTGGACAAACCGTTTGTTTCGATGGCTAGAAGGTTTTTTGGGCTGAGTTATGACACGATCATTTCTGGGAGACCAAAACCAAAATTTGTGTGCATGTTCAATATGCTCTAAGGTTCCTTGACCATGTACATGTAAAGGCACAGGAAGGTTTCGATCTACCGAAGATAGAAGAAAAGGATGAGTTTTGCGCTTAAAGGTGTGGGGCAGGGTGCGAGCCATTCGTCTAACCCAGAAAACCCAGAAACTCAAACACAGATGCTCAAAGAAGTACTCTCTAAACAGCGATAAAGGATCCAGAAAATTCCTCACAAACTAGGTACTGAAAACTCGGCAAGTATGAAAATTGAAAAAGATAAAAGAGCCATTGTAATACCTGGTAGAGGAGTTCGACGAAAATTCAGCAGACGATAACAGAAGCAGGGGATTGTGGAGATTGTTGCTGAGAATGCAGGCTAAGCGTTCAGTGTGTAAAGTGCCCAAAGGACGGAGAGAGAGGAAATTTATAGGTTTTTGAATTCAAACAGTCGGGAAGAGTTTTGAATTTGAAACGACGAGGGCAGTTATGACCACACACGCCAAAAAGTAGGTTTAGACACTAAAAAGTGCAATGATGTTTTTTCTGAGTTGACGTAGGCATTAAACGCGCGCGAATTACAAGGGCCTATAGCGTGGCACCCACGCCTGGGAAGACAGTTATATGCTGCAACGTTTCAGTTTGGAAAAAAGAGATGCGTCCTTTTGATGACTTCCTATTTTTAGTAGATTTAAGACATATTTTGATATATTTGGGAAGTCATCAATACTAAATTAAAGAGATTTTATTGAGATTTTAAGAGAAATCAATTTGGATGCATCATTTATGGGATATCAATTTAAAATAAAAGTTTTTGAGTTTAGGAAACAAATAATGATAATTAGAAGTTTTAAATAAATTTAGTTTTTTATTATTATTATTATTATTATTATTATTATTATTATTATTATTATTATTATTATTATTATTATATCATTTCCTTTTCTTCTTTCAATTGTAGACGACACTGTTTGAGTTCATTGTGGGAATTAATTAAAATGGTGAAGTGCAGCGAATGGGGCCCACAAATTGAAAGAGCTGGAGACCTAAAAGCTAAAAAAGGAGTTGAACAAAAAAAAAAAGAGACAGCACCGTTTTGGTTAGGGGTGTTCATGGTGCCCAGCCGCCCTGTCCGCCCGCCCGCGCCCAACGAAAAATCGCCCTGCCCAGCCCTAAGAAAGGCAGCCCAAAAAATATTGGGCACAACTGGACTGAGCATTTTTGTGAGCAGGGCTGGGCACTGGGCAGGGTATGCTGCCCTGCCCATTTGGCCCTGCCCAGTAGTGTATTTTTTATTTTTTAATAGAATAAAAAAAGTATTTTATATTTTTTATAAAATAGTATTATATATTTCTTACAAATTATATAACTTATAATATATAAAAATATCCTCAATTCCTCATTTATTCAACTCTTCCCTTTTCCCGACTCGGATGCCCAGCAGAGTAGCAGCTGCGACGCCGAGCCTTTCTATCCAGTCTCCTCTCTCAATCCCCATTCTTCATTCTAATGCTCATGGAGAGGGGGGAATGTAATGGTTACGGTTGTCAGTTGGTTAATGGTGGATGAAGTAGACAATTTGCAACCTTTAGATTAAAACTAAGGCTTAGAACCTACAATTAATTGTTACTTTCACATGTAAATGATGTAATATACTAATAATATGCTTTCTTTGTTGCTTTCTTGTAGGTGATTCCATATGCTTCATCATTTTGACAATTTGGAGCCTTGATGCAAACTCTAGGAGTATTGGATGTCTACAAGGCTTTAATTGCAATTTTTTGATGTTTTGTATTTAATAAATTATGGATGTTATTTAATTTCAGTTATGGATATTTGACTATATGTTATTTTGTTAAGACATATGATTGTCTTTTTAATTTTAAGACTTAAGTTGTAGACTTATATCTGAATATTCTGAAGTGTAGAATTATGGATTTCATTTGAAGTTTGCAATATTGTTTATTAGGCATGACTAAAGCTATTTTGTTTCACATAGGGTGTCGCAAGGTTACAGGGTATCGTCACTTGGGCATGGAATGGCCGCCCTGCCCAGCCCATTATTGCCCTGCCCACATATTTTAGGGCTTCTATCGGGCTGGACTGGGCACTGGGCTGCATTTTACTGCCCAATGATCTCTTGGGCAGGGCATCGGGCAAGGGTTTCGCCCTGTCCAGCCCTGCCCATGAACACCCCTAGTTTTGGTGATTGTGGCAATTGATGATTAGAACAAGGAGGTGCAGCGTTTTGGGGGCCCACGGATGAAAAGAAGAAAAGACCTAAATCAAAAAAGAGGAGGAACAGAAGAGTCGGCTGGGAAAAAAGGAAAAAGGAACGAAAAATAGAACGAGAGAGCGGAGCGCACAATGGGAACGAAGGGAGAAAAGAGAGGAGCAGTCGCGAGACCTTCTGACCTTCATCATTCTTCTTCCTCTCTCGCCGGCGGCGCTATTCTCCACCACGGTCGCCGGCAAGCATCACCATCTCAGACACACAGGCGCAAATTAGAAGCTCCAGAGGCAGATTTAGACGGAACAAAAGAAAAGAATTGATCGACAGATTTGATTCCTTGATCTTATTGTTTTGTTTGTTGTTTGAATCTGGATTTTGATTTTTGTGTGTTGTTTGGATGATGTTTAAAGCCATGTGTGGCTAGTTTGTTTTGCAACCTAGAGTAACTATGAACTTATGAGTAGATTAGACTTTGTGTTTATTGTTTAGTTATAATTAATATTAATTTTGGTTTCTTAGTTTGTTTAGATTTATCTATCAGTGACTGACCATCATTGAATATGATTTTGAGAATTAGGATTTACCTTGACGAAGGGGATTTTAATTAGGCTCTGAGATTAAGTAATATGGGATTAGATTACGATTTAATTTGCGATTAGGATAGACATATACCTAATGGCACCATATAATTGTTGAAGAGTGTATCCGATTTTTATTGCCTCTTGAGTAACTATGTTAGACATAACAAGTTATACTCAAGAGAGGGTTGTAAGTGGACCGACAGGCACTTATAACTATTTATACTCAAGATTAACAAAATTGATATTAAGGCTAATTAAATTAGTGAAAACAAGGTTTGTGAAGCTCATAAGGGATTAGTGACTCTGGGTTGCTTGTTTAATATTTTTAGTAGCTAGTTTATTTTAATTTCTTTCCTCTTAATTAAATTCAATTGTGATTTGCCCAACTTAAACGAAATTGTAAAATTAATGCTTAACCATAGTTTGTGATACCAAGTCCTCGTGGGAACGATACTTTTCTTATCACTTTATTACTTGATACGGCCCGTATACTTGCGGAGTTTATAGGCTTTAAAGTTTTGCCCTATCAAGTTTTTGGCGCATATTTGGGAACGATACATCTTATTTCCCCGAGGATTCCTTGTGATATTTATAGTCGGGTTATTACTAAAAGTCTCAGTTCAAGAGAAGTTAATTCTGATACCCGAGGGGTCCACCCGGGTTCACGATACGTGGGCAACTCAACCATAACCGTGTTAATAGAATGCGGGAAAATCGGGTTCTCTGCTGAGATAAACCGGACATATGCGGCCAGAGACGAAGTAAATGGCGAGCCCGGGTGGAGCGATTGGTCAACCTTGTCTATTAAAGGAAACCTCAATACCGGTATTGGTAGGCATTCAATATACGTCAAGACATGAGTGAAAAGCAAATGCAAGATTTATATTGATACTTGATCAAATTACACAATATTCTTACAAGGGAGCAACTGAAGCACCCGCTTATAAAGATGATTACAAGATCAAAATACAGAAATTAGGCTACATTCGTAAATATAATTTATGAATTCCCTAATTACAACAGTTGATGAACAACTAGATCTCTCCAATGACAGTTGGGATAGCTGGAGCTGGAGATTGAACAGCTATCCAACAAGGATACCATATTGGTGAAGATCCTTGTTGGATATGCTGGAGACCCTAGAAAAGTTGAGACAAGTCAAGGAAGACTGACGAACATATCTAGGGCCTCCCTTGGTGGATGAAGAAGCTCAGATGCAAAATTGATTCCCATCCCAGGATCCCATATGAAGTTGAGCCAAACAGGTGAAGACTGACAAATACATCTGGGATCCCAGGCATCCACCAAGGTACGTAGTTGAAGACTGGCAAATACATGTGAAGGTAAAGCCGCAGAGCAGCAACTGAGAGGGCCATTCCTGCTTCCGAAAACGCACTCTTCTTCCCCACATGGCTGGAAAAATCTCAGTTAAACGACAGATGATGGAGTTTGAAACTCTCACCATAAAACCCATCGTATCTTTCGGAGATATTTACACAAGAAAGAATGGGAACCAGACCAGTCGTGGTGAAGAAGGAGAAACGATGGAGGAATTTATAAGCCAAGCGGACTGCAAGGGCCAGATGGTAATAAATGACACTTTAATGGAAACGGCGATTTCTTTTCCAAGAAAATGAATAATGACTGTCATTAAAGGGCGTGAATATTAATTGTTGTCAGAGACCAAGGGCGGCTAAAGGTGCCCAATTAATGCAAAGATATGACCGTACGATACCAGATAAAATAAGCTGAACGATCATCAAATTAGAATATGCCACGTGTCTCCACTTCACCAAAGATTGGGGGCAGCATGCATAGAGAGAGTTTTGAAATGCTAAACTCGGTACAATTCAGGTGAGACAATCTCAGGTACTATGAAGACACCGAGATGAGTATTTCAACTCGGTTAGCTGAATATGGAAAACGCCGAAGTAAATACAGTCTCGCTTGTAATAAAGACAACCCTGTATCGACTATGAAGGAGCTCGGTAAGGAGGCGAGTCGTAAACCAATATTCCTGAAAGACAAGTTAATACCGGGGTGAGCAAGGAAGGGAGAGCCCGGGGTGGTAAGCAACTAATCTCAGCAGCTCAGAAACCTGAACTCCTGACCTTGGGGGCAACTGTTATGGACTCAAATAATGGGCCTGGTAGAGGCAGGGCCCAGTAGGAGTGCTTTAGGCGGGAAGCCTTCCTTGAAACAGGTAAATTGCCAATCACCTCTTTAGTGTGCCGTTAATTCAAGGATCATGCAGATACTAGAGGAGGCACCATCAAGACGTGAGATACGCACGACGCCAGAGAAGGACTGAAGGTAAGGAGGACGAAACCCTAGGTAATCTCTATAAATAGAAGGTTACCCACCAGGTATGTCCTCCACGTTCACCATTCCATTCTTTATCATTCAATCTCAATGTGCACACACACCAACCCTCAGGCGAAAAGCCACCCCTGTGTAGCACAGTGATCTGCAAGCACTCTTTGATATCTCCTTCATAGATATCAGTGGGTGCCATATTCAATCCGATATCAATACATCCTAGCCCCTTGAGGCTAGACATATGTGTTCTACAATAGAACAGATGGATTTATAATTACGATTTACCGTCTTAATATTGATAATTGGGAGTCCTTAAGTACTTGAGACGTCCCAATTTATGTCACATATATGCTCCGTCCTCTCACTCATTTATCAAACAAGACGTCTTCCCTCACCACTGTCTTCCTCCTCTCTCACACCGTCAGACCTCCGTCTTGCCTCCTCTCCAATCGTCAGTGCTTCATCATCCCTCTGTCTCCATCGTGGTCATCCATGCTCCCTCCTTTCTCACCGTCATCTTTGTAGATCCAAATCGTAATCTACTTGATATTCGACTTCTCTAGACCTTTGACATGGTGAAGAGTGAACACTGTAAAGGAGGTAGCGGGGACAACGGCACCGGTGACCTCCCACGCCTTCTCCCCAGTGACTGTGAACTCCAAATCTTCTTCAGCGACTCAACCTTGACTGCGAGTTTAGGATTTTGTTTGGATTCATCAGATCCCAGTCACAATTTCATTTGGGTTCCTCAGATCCCAGTCACAATTTTGTTTGGGTTCCTCAGATCCTAGTCACGATTTCATCTGGGTTCCTCACAATTTTAAGTTGCGATTGACTGTGTATGTGGATGTTGGATGTTGTTGTTTTTACAATTTGATTTTTATGTTGATTATTGGATCTCTAATTGGTATATGGAAGGATGACAAAGAAGAAGACGTGCGGGTTCCGACGATAGTATAATACTTACGGCTCTTTTATAAAAGGGATGCCATAAGTCATACCTACTGCGTCCATTTTTTAGGGGACGTTGTTATCAAGTTTTACTATGTCGCTCACATAGGCATTTTCTTGTAAAACTATGTAGAAAGAGTCTAAAAACGAACATTAAATATATATATATATATATTTTTGTAGTAGTAGTAGTAGTAGTGGGTATCATGAGACTGAGTAAGTGTATGATAAGCAGAATGAACCGTAAAAATGCCGCTCTTTAAATTTCGGCCTAAATTTAAAGCCTTCGTATTATCTATATCAAATTGAAATTATTACAATCTTAAATTTTTGTCCCCTGAAAGTGAAATTTTATTATTAGAATTCCATAATGTTCTATTACCTTGGAATAAAAAGTCAAGCAAATCTCCATACCTTAAAAATGAATTTTCCTTGTACGCTAGTAATGTTGTATATGTGTTACTTTGATCAGTACTAGAAAATGACCCATCAGAAAACTGTAATTATATGATTTGATACGGAACCGCAATCACAGTATAGGAATTTAAATACGGAACTCACTCTTGTATAAATTAATATATGTTCGAAAAAATTCAGGTTTTTCTTGTTCAACAGATTTTCAAATATTTGAATATTGATTTTGTAGACTTCAACTAAGGTCTTTTGGTTCTCGTACTCTATATAATTTTTGCCGGTAGAAATAAATAAATAAATAAATAAATGTTAATTTTATATTCTAATAATCAAATAATATTGTAATAAAATTAAATTTGAATCCTCTAAATCTAAGTGGAGGTATTTTGGGGGAAATTTCATATAAAGTTAGCCGAAATATTAAGATCCCAAATCAAGCCTTCAAACTTAACAAATCATCAATCAAATTATTGACCCAAAATAAGATTTTAGAGTATGGATAAAATGACTTTATTGCCCTTCCTCATCAATCACAAATCTCTAATCCTCCATTTTCCCGTCAGCCTTTTTCACCCTATGGATCACTAAAACGTAGGCAACAGTTTAAATTTAAAAATAATAGGATTAAATTATCCAAATTAAATTTAAAAGACAATGTTCAAGATGTTTCAAATGTTTTATTGATTATTGTATAATCGAAATGAACTCAAAAAATGCCTTATATTCATAAAATCCATGATAAAAGTTTCATTTTAATTATAATTCTTTGAATATTATAAGATCTTTTTTCCTGGTATATTTATTTACACCAAGTATTTATAATATGATTATTTATGCTGAACATTATTATAAAATCTTTAGACAATCATGTCCAATTATTTATTATCAATCATATTTATCATTATGTTTTATTCTATATAGATTCATCAATAGTACTGAAGCATGTTATAGATTGTCTTACAATCAAAATTTTTAAATTAGAGCTAACAATTAAATATGATACTATTATTATCATTATTATTACTCCCTTCAATCTTTAATATAAAACATATTTACCAACTTTAATTAGATCAAGGAAGTTAGTTAAGATAGTTAATATAATATGTATTTTATAAAATACCATAGTCATTGTTATCTCTTCTCCTTGATTATTGTTAAGGGAGCACCAATATAAGTAATAGATTGATATATATGAAAACTATATCTTATATTTAAAACCTAGATCAATTATGGCTTAAATTATCGTAAGGCTACATCTAAATTCTTTTTTTTTTTTGCGCAACGATCCGATCACAGAGAAGATTAATAATGGAATTGCACTGGCGGAGCCGATTTGCAAGACTTGCAGAGAAGAAAAACATTGAGGATCTGGGGACCAACTCATGTAATTTTTTTATTTTTTATTTCAAGAGCATTGAGGGTCTCATTCTGATCATTTATAATCTGCTTTTTTAATGACTAAGAGACATGGACATATTTTGACCAAATATCTAAAAGTTAGGTCCTGTGACATGATTAATAATTTGGGTATTTCAAATGACTTTTAAAGAGATTTTCCCAAAGTTTTTTACATAACATTTTTAAATAGTATAAATATTTTATAGGTTAAAGCATACTTTTAGTTCTTTAAGTTTTACTTAAGGTATACTTTTGATCCCTTAACTTTAAAAAATATACTTCTAGTTATATAATTCTAACATCGTTAATGTTATTAACTGAAAATGTTGATGTAGCAAACTCGAGATGATGGTATAAACTTGAGTGATGATTATGTAATTAAATGATATTAATATTAAATTTAAAATATGTGTAGATCGAAAAATATCTAAAAATTGTCAATATCAACACATTGATTGCATAAAACATTTAGTTTAATAATCTAAATAACCTTGATTCCATTTGCTGAGATTTGTTGGTTTATTTTTGCTTAATCTAAATATATTATATTAAAAATCAAATATGCTTTATCACTTGAACAATCATCAACATTTTTCGTTAGCAACTTAGAAATATATGATCAAAAGTATATTTTATAAAGTTAAGGGACCCAAAGTTAAAAGTATACTTTAACTTATTTTATATAAATTGTGCATAATAAAAAGTGGATCATATGGATCATGATTCATGACTTGAGTAATTTAATTTTCTTAATATAAAATTAGCATGCCTAGTAATAGATTAATTTTATTTTTCCCCACTTCTGAAAAGGAAAAAATCACTTTCATTGATTGATGAATTCATGGATGAAAGTATGGAGCATCGTCAATCATGGGATTTAATTAGTTAAGCGTTCAAAATCTTATATATTTTTCAACGGCTATGATGTCATTAGATTTTGCCATGTGAATAACCTCTCTCTCCCATACCTCTCTCTCACATGCTGCGATTTGTTGGATAATGAGGCAAGTTCACCTACTGGCTAGCTACCATATAGGTCCAAATTTAAAATTGGGAAATATTACTCTCTCAAATCCTTAATACAAGATATGTTTGGATAGTTAATTTTAATTCTAAATATAAAACATAGTTTTTATTGATATCAATTTTTTTCTAATATACGATACTCCTTCGACAAAAATCAAAGGGAAAAATGAATGGTAAAATTAAGGAAAATGATTAGAGTCTTTTGAAAAATACATGTCATATCAATTAATTTAACTAATTTTCTTAATTTAATTAAATTAATTAGATAAATATATCTTATAATAAGTACAGACAGACGGACAACCTTACGGCTTCCCCATTTAATTTACAATCCAACTCATGGGTTAGTCACATGTTGCATTTGCTCAAGTATAAATATGGGACACATTCAATCATCTTCTTCACGGATTCCATTCTTTCACTCAACTAGAAACTCCATGGCCAGCTTTCCAATTAGCTTCCACACATTTCCCTTATACGCTATTCTCTATCTCCTTATCTTCTTCCAAACCCATGAAGCCACCATTAACAACAACACCTTCACCGTCCAATTACTCCGCAGAAACTCACGTTCTTCTTCCTCCTCTTTCCTCCCTTCATTCGCCACCAATCCAGCGTCCTCCAAAGTCACCTCCAACAACGGCGACTACCTCATTAAACTCTCACTCGGAACACCTCCGGTGAACCTCTACGGCTTAGCCGACACCGGAAGTGACCTTATTTGGGCACAGTGCCTCCCCTGCGATAACTGCTATCCCCAGAAAGCACCCATGTTTGACCCCACAATGTCCCAAACCTTCAAGCTCATTCCATGCGGTTCAGAGCCTTGCAGTTGGATATATGGCACCTCGTGTTCGTCGGAAAATTCGTGCGGTTACAGTTACAAGTATGCAGATTCGTCTGTGAGTAAAGGGGTTCTAGCAGAGGAAAGGTTCAGTTTTGGTGGAGTTGAGAGCGAGATTGTGTTTGGTTGTGGACATGAAGATACAGGGACTTTTAATGAGAATGATATGGGAGTGATTGGTTTGGGTGGTGGACCTCTCTCACTTGTTTCACAGTTTGGAGCCACTTTAGGAGGAAGACGATTCTCTCAGTGCTTGGTTCCCTTTCACACTGATCCTAATCTTGGAGG
>JAMWYP010000112.1:1371623-1548496 GCA_025563575.1 Acacia pycnantha
GCAAGGAAAAAAATAAATAAATAAATAAAAAGTTTGTTTGGCCACCATGTAAAAATAGAATAAGTTTTTGGGAGAGTTATCCTCAACTGCTTGAATATGATTCAGTCAGATAGCTATATAAAAAGAAAGTTTGTTTGGTGGTGTCAGGATACCTGAATTAAAAGTTTAAGATATATTTCCTCCATTCTTCAATATAAATCTCTTCTAAAAGAATTTTTTAATCCATAATATAAGTCACTTGAAGAATCATCGAAGCTAATTCATCAATTTCATCAATTTCGCCTATGTAATTACTCCATCTGGTCTTAATTATAAGACCTAGTTGACTTTTTTGGAGATATTAAGAAAACTAATTAAATTACTTTAGAGTATTTTTATTTTTTTCTTCAAACTAATTAATTTAATTAATAAACTAATATATAATATAAGAATACAGAACATATGAAATGATTAAATAACTTATTTAACTTCCTTAATCTCTCCAAAAAAAGTCAACTAGGTCTTATAATTAAGATCGGAAGTAGTAATACTTATAGGTAGCCTTTTGTATTTTCTCTCTATTTCAAAACATCATTTTATATAAGTATAGTTACAACAAATTTTACTTTAAAACAGATTTAATCAGTTCATTAATCATTTTTCTTTTGTTTTGATGAATTAGTTGAAGTAAATTACTATATTAATATTACAAATTAAAGGAGTAATTAATTTTCCAATTTCTTAAACTCTTTGACTTGTTCATATATATGCTTGAAAAATTGGCCACTTGATCTCTCAATATTGTGGAAACCACTTTAAGAAGTACTCAAAAGATTCCTAATAAATTTTGTGCCTTCTAAGACATTTCCAATTTCAAATATATCAATGTGGCAAAGTGAATCATGTTACAAAATATATACATGATGTTATCAACTAATTTCAAATTTGGGGAGGTTGTAAATGAGGAAAAACTCCATTCTATGTGTGTGTGTGTGTTTTTTTTTTTTTTTTTATATTTACTATACTCAAATCCAAATCCTTACTTAAAAACAAGCTGGTATTAGATAAACTGAAGCTTGTCCCAGTCATGAACCAATCTGTTGCTAAGTCCGATCAAGGATTTACAACAGACTGATTGAGTTGTATCTTATAATCTTGATGAGCTTGAAACAATATCGTTTTCAGTTAGAACAATTGCAGTTCATTGTATTTATACTTTAATAAATTGATTTTGTTGAACTATGCATGATTTATACATTAATATTCTATTTACTTGTGGATTAATTAATTTTTATTTAAATATTATTCTTTTTAAGGGTATATATAAAGCTTTTTTGAGTTAAGATACAAAAATACACATGTGGTTTTCCTAAAAGTGCACCCAACACTAACACTAAGCGTTTTTCTGTGTGCAAAAGTGACTATATGGCTCCAAAAGTGGAGCAAAAATACTCATTGACTGTTAGTTTGATTTTTTGTATTTTTAAGGCTGACATGGACGATGACTCGCTAAATTTCATTCCAAATAGCAGTGAAGAACTGGAGAAAATTACAGAAAATGACCAAAATAGTTTTGAAAATTACAAAAAGGCGGCAACGACGGTGAGGAGGCAGAGATAAGTAGCCTGATGGTAAGATTGAGATTGAGAGAGAGAAGGTGAATTGGAGAGATCAGAAGGGGTGAATTGTAATTTTTAAAATATTTATGCCATTTTTGGTAATGTTCTTCAATTCTTTACTACTAGTTGGAATAAAATTTAGCTTAATCATCGTTCATGTCAGCCTTAAAAATACAAAAAAGTCAAACTAATAACAGTCAATGAGTATTTTTGCTCTACTTTTGTAACCACACAAAACACAATCACTTTTACACCCCAGAAAAGCACTAAATATTAAGTGCATTCTTAGAAAAACCACATGTATATTTTTGCACATTAACCCAACTTTTTTATGTTTTTTAATTAAATTGTATTGTTTTAGTCATCATTTGGTTGACCTTTGTTTAACCACGTTTAGATCACAAACTCTTGAAACATTAACTTGACCAGTTTAATGATTGATTTGATTTTCACTTTTCTTCACCTTGCAATTCTTACCGGAATCACCATGGAATCGTAAGTAATATAAATGTAAGGGTTAAGATATAAAAATATATATGTGCTTTTGTCATAGTGCTTTTTTTAGATGCAAAAGTGTACACGTGGTTACAAATTATGTGCAAAAATACTGACCGTTAAGTTTGACTTTTTTTTGCTGACTGGATGATGACGTGGTATTTCAAAGGTACAAAAATACACATGTGATTTGTCAAAAAGAGCGTCCAACACCAAATTTCTTTTTTTAATTTGATATTTTTACTTCAATTAAAGCAAAATTATTATTTCACTAGGTATTTTTCCTGGAAGCCAAATTTTTTCCTTCTAATTTATCATTTTGGGAAAGCGGATTTATTCAATGGATAAAAACGGTAAAAAAATTTATTTTCATAATTTATTTTATTTTTAAGAAAAAAATCCTTATTAAATTTTCTAATTAATAATTGCTACATTTTCTCCTTATTTGGATCTGGCTAGCGCCGGCTGCCATCCAATACTTAAAATTGCCTCGTTTTGGCGTAATTTTAAGTGAACTTTGCTTTTTCAAGAAAAATAAATATTTTTAGGATACCAACTGGTATTAAAAAGATACTTCAAGTACTGAAAAATTACTTCATGATCTTGAAAAATTATTTTAGGATAACTAAAAAATATCCCGAAGTATATTTTTAGTACCAGTTAGTACCCTAGAATATTTTTTTAGTACCACTCTGTACCCTGAAATATTTTTTCAAGATCTTAAAATAATTTTTTAAGATCATGAAGTATTTTTTTAATGTCAATTAGTATCCTGAAGTATATTTTGAGTACCAGTATCAGAAATAATTTTTCAAGATCATGAAGTATTTTTTTAGTACCAGTCAGTAACCTGAAGTATATTTTTAATACGAGTCAATATCCTGAAATATTTTTTGAAAATCCTAAAATAATTTTTCAAGATCATGAAGCAATTTTTCTGTAGCAGTCAGTAGCCTGAAATATCTTTTTTGTACCCATCAGTACCTGAAAATATTTTTTTAAATAAAATAAAATTATTAAATTAAAAAAAAATGGTGTTAGGCGCTCTTTTTGACAAACCACATGTGTATTTTTGCACCTTCGAAATGCTACGTCATCGTTCAGTCAGCAAAAAAAGTCAAAATTAACGGTCAAAGTCAAACTTAACGGTCAAACGGTATTTTTGCATCTAATTTGTAACCACATAGTCACTTTTGCACCTAAGAAAAACAGCAAGAAAACACGTGTCACTAGTGCAAAAAAGGCTTTTAAGACCGGACGAAACAGGTACATTAGGACCGGACCCGCGACCAGTCTTGTTCCAGGCGGTATTAAAAGTCGACCTTTAAGACCGGACTTTTACACGGTCTTAAAGAGTTTCTTTAAGACCGGACATTTTAAACATCCGGTCTTAAAAGTGTTTCAAAATAATAAATAAAAAAAAGAAAAAACTCAAATGAAACAATCGGTCCCAAATCACCGATCGGCAACATTTTGAATGTCCCTCCGTCATCAACGACGGAGAACCAAGAGAAGATTGGAAGCAACAACAACAAGAAGAAAAACAAAAAGATGATTACAAAGTCCGAAATAAACAAAAATAACAAGAAACAGAAATCATTCACCATGAAAATCGAATTTGAAGTCCAGATCTACAAAAAAATCACAAGCTTAAAGCAACCAAATCTGAGCAGGATCCTCTTGTCGGTGCTAGCAAAGCTTCAAGCAACCAAAATCGAAAACCGGATCCGAGCAGGAGCGGTCAATGTAGGAAATAAACAAACTTAAGCAAGAAGATATCGGGTTTGATTTCAAACCGGATCTATACTGGCGGCGTGGAAGGACCCATAGATCGAAGAGGAAGGAGCCGCCGTCGTCCGAATCCTCAAAGTAGTACGCTTTGTTGTTGCCGAGGATTGGAGTCGACGCCATCGCAAAACCCTCGAAGCATCTCACCGCCAACGTTGCCAAGGATTTGATTGTGCGACTCTTATGATGACTTACGAAGATTGCGAGTAGGTTAGAGGAAGAGGATGACATTCTTCTTTGAGGATTTGACCCGTGAGGCTCTTGGGACACTCGTTGAATCTATAACTAAGAAAATGTTATATCACCAAGAAGACAAAGCAAACTCACGGACTTAACAGGTTTAGCGAATGTAGTTTTTTTTAAACACTTTTAAGACCGATTTTTTGAAACAATCGGTCTTAAAAGTATATTTTTAGGACCGGTTGTTTTAAACAACCGGTAAAAAAAAAAAAAAAATTGACCGGTGGCAATTTCGTAAATATATAGAACACTTTTAAGACCGTCTGTTTGAAACAAACGGTCTTAAAAGTGTTCTATATAATTTTTTTTTTTACACTTTTAAGACCGTCTGTTTGAAACAAACAGCCAGTCTTAAAAGTGTTCTATATAATTTTTTTTTTTTTACACTTTTAAGAAACAGACGGTCTTAAAAGTACTTTTAAGACCGTCTGTTTCAAACAGACGGTCTTAAAAGTACTTTTAAGACCATCTGTTTGAAACAAATTGGTCTTAAAAGTGTTCTATATAATTTTTTTTTTTACACTTTTAAGACCGTCCGTTTCAAACAGACGGTCTTAAAAGTACTTTTAAGATCGTCTGTTTGAAACAGCCGGTCTTAAAAGTGTTCTATATAATTTTTTTTTTACACTTTTAAGACCGTCTATTTGAAACAGCCGGTCTTAAAAGTGTTCTATTTATTTAATTAGTTAGCGTATACGATTATATTGTGCAATTATCTTAATTAAGTTGTTAGAGAGATTTTAAGAATTAAGTTAGCAGATCAAGGTTTTTTTAATCATCTTAATTAAGTTGTTAGAGAGATTTTAGGAATTAAGTTAGCAGATCATGATTTTTTGAATTTCGTAATTAAATTCTTGATTGTAATAATCTTAATTAAGATGTTAGAGAGATTTTAGGAATTAAGTTAGCATATCATGATTTTATGAATTTCGTAATATATTCCTGATTATAATCCCTAAATTATAGGAACTGCCTAGGTTTATTTACTTATTAGCATCTTGTATATAATTTCAATTAAGCGAAGGAATAAATCATCGCATTCTCGGACTTGATCATAAGACCGGATATTTTTAGCCTTGGTCTTAAAAGTGTTCTATATATTTACAAAATTGCCACGGTCATACTTTTAAGACCGGATCTTTTATAGTCCGGTCTTAAAAGTGTTCTATATATTTACGAAAGTGCCACCGGTCATATTTTTAAGACCGGATCTTTTATAATCCGGTCCAAAAAATTCTTTATATTTACGAAACTGCCACCGGTCATACTTTTAAGACCTGATTCTCTATAATCCGGTCTAAATGAGACGGTCTTAAAGCCCTTTTTTGCACTAGTGTGTATTTTTACACTTTAACCCTAAATGTAATTAAAAAAAAAAAGGTCTCAATATATATTAAGTCAATAACATGAACTTATCATTTTTTTCACCAAAACTTATTATTGCATGCTACTCTAAGCCCGTTTGGATGGGTTTTTTTTTTTAAAAAAAAAAAACACTTTTTTCCAACAAAACAAGTGTTTTTGTATTAATTTATGTGTTTAAATGATAATTTTTTAAAAAAGCAAAAATCACAAAAAAAAAAAAAAGTTAAAATTCTGCTTTTTTGTTTAAGCTTCAATTTAAAACATAAAAAAAAAAAAAAAAAACTTTTTTTAAAGCCCCATTCAAACTGAATGTTATTATAAGACTTTTTAATAATTAGCATATTCTTTTTTTCAGGACCTCGCATTGACTCTATTTTTGTAAACAAGAAAATTATTTGAGTGTAATATAATTCTCGCTCCCTAAATCGATGCAATAAACCTTGTTCCCATCGAATGAATAAATAGGATGGTTTTTGAAGCGAGCACACCATGTTATCACTCCAAGATCTAAAATAGTGTGATACACATTTGACATTTATAGTAATATAATGCATCATTATGTTTAAATTAACTTTGCAATTGCATCATTTATATATGTCACACTTTTCTATTAATAATATTTTGTATAATATCTAATTTACACATTGGCGTAATAATTCATTCAAAATTTATATTGATTTTGAAATTACAAAATATCTACTCAATTTTAACAAAAATAGAGTGCTTATGACATGTCAAAAACTTTTATATAATATCTAATTTAAAAATTGGCCCGTAAGCATTCATTCAAAATACTATTTATATCCTTTTTTTTAAAAAAGCATGAGTAAGAAATTTAGAATATATAACCTCAGACTCAGACCACGAATTTGTTATAATTGTGTAGCCATTTTTTTTTATTTTCAAAACAAATATAAATTTTAGAATTTTGTTAAAAAAATATATAGATTTCTTTAACCTTTAAATGGATATTAATTTTTTTTAATGAAAATTGGAATCCATTAATAACTCAAAAGAACATCTACAACTTGGAAAATTATTAATATACCATCCTTCACCAACTACTGCCTTTAGGAACAAAGGTGGTAGGTGATCAAGGAGACAAAAGTTTTCTACAATATTATAAGCTAGCTTGGCCAGATGATCCGCTAAACTATTCCGATCCCTAGGAATAGGACTAACTAAAAATTACCAGTTTTTTGATAACCACAGCCTGACATCAACTATAATGTCTCTAAAGAGATGAGTATTTGTTCAAATTGACAATTTATTTTATTTTCATAATATTTTTTGGTCTTCATATTTTCATGATATTACCCAACTTACTTCAATAGATCTTTACTAGAAATTAAAGGAGAGGTTGTGCGCACATGTATATAAAGGAAAAAAATGTTGTAACCAATAAGTTGTTAATTAATATGGTAAGTAAAGGTGAAGTAGTAAATCCGTTCCGAATATAGGCTCAGGAGCAATATTGCCCTGAAAGTTTTTCTTATCTCAATGTTGTCCTTGAAGTTTCAAAACATAACAATGTCGCCCTATTCCATTAAAAAAACTAACGATGGTTGTCAAAAAATTGACGTTGACCATTAACTTTTTAACGGAAATAGATAATATTGCTACGTTTTAAAACTTCCGGAGTAACATTGAGATAAGAAAAACTTTAAGGGTAACATTGCTTCTCAGCCAAAATTTTCGGGGCAAATTTACTATTTAACCCTGATACTAATGTTACCTTATAAGAAAGATAATACAAATTTGAATATTAAAAAAAAAAAAAAAAAAACTCGCTTATTGAGGTTGGAGAAAACCTAAAGGGAATGTGTTAAGTCTATATCAGGCCTATATTGGCTTAAGAATGCCCTTCATCAATTTTTTCTTTTAAGGAAAATAAAAAAAGTTGTATGAAGATTGGGTGCCGCGACCCGAAGTTGCGTGTGACACATGACTCTGTAGCTTTCCATTGCTCTCTCTTTAGAGAACGATCACTTTTCACCTCTAGTTATTACTTAAATATATTTATATATGGCATTTTCAACTGATTAGGGTATGATTAAGATTTAAATATTGTCGTATTAAAATGGACAGAAACAATCCTCTCAATGTCATTTCTTTTTTTCAATTTAAAAAAGACTAATTATTGTTAGTTATTAATATTTAAATGCAAAACATACCACATTTTAATATTATTAACCAACAATAATTCCCATTTTCCTATTCCCTCAACTCAATTGTACAGATACAACTGATTCTTGTGGATAAGGTTGTTATTGATTGATTAATTTACTCGGGAATGTGTAGTTATTATTGGGTTCTGAGTAGGATTTGAAGGAGATGTGTTCACACTTGAGACTTGAGAGGAATTCAATTAGTGAAATTAATTAAAGTATATGTACCCTCGTTCTTGGGTTCAACTGATAAAGGGGTCAGACACTCTCAGTAAAAGGAGGGAGTTCAATCTTAGAGTTGGTCAAAACGTTAGGGGAGGCAACCTGGCTCCTGGATGCCTAGGTAAATACTTGAGAGTAATAGACGACTTGTCCTACCTAACATTGATATCACTTAAGAGAAATTGAGACTTCGTCCTGCCCTTAGATTGTGGGTGAACCCAATCTCTTTCCGAAAATTTCTTATAACCAAAAGAAATAAATAAAGTAGATGTGTTCACACTTGAGACTTGACGGAGATGTGTTCACACTTGAGCCTTGAGAGGAATTAGATTAGTGAAATTAATTAAAGTAGAGATAGTTTGTTTGATTGGGGGAAGGTTTCATGATTAAGTAAAGTAGCTGGTTTAATCAAAAGTCACATACTCACATCCCTTTGTTTTGTTTTTATAACTCACCATGTTTTACACATCCTGAGTGCCAATAATGAGTCATTTATGTTAGGAAGGGCGCAACAAATGTTAAATATTCCTATCATTTGTAAAAGTCTATGAGAAAACAAACAAATAAATATATGATAGAAATTAATTAATTAACACAAAAGACACCAGAATTATTAACATGGAAAACCTTTCAATATAAGGGTAAAAGTCACAGGTCACTCAGATCAATGAAAATATAGTCTCGTATGATAAAATATGGTACAAGAAAGTCTCAAATAAATGCACAAACACGTACAATCAATCAGCCAAAGCTACAAGCTTACAATTAGAGAATAAAACAACTAAAAATACCGGAAAAACTGTCCCTAACAACAAACATGTTTCCTCTCACACTAGGCCTCCAAACAACGATCCCGCCATTGAAAATGACAAACCATATTTTTCCATATATTGACCAAATTTTAGCTCGATCCAACGGGCAACGAATGCACAGACGCTGATTTAGCGACATTGACTTGTGAATTTGTGTTTTTCTCACATGGTTGCAAAATTAGACTTCTTGGACCTCTCCAACCTCGGCCGATGGAGCCTCTTTGCCCCAAAACCTAATATGTCACATCTCCATTTATATAAGTGAGACACAATCTCAAATTAAGAAATTTTGAGAGAATAATATTTCTCACAAAAAACAATAAGAAACTTTCCTCTCTTTTTTATTCTCTCATTCTTTTCCTTCTTTCCTATTTTTTCTTTCGTCTCCTTTCTTTTCTTTTCATAAAATATGAAGTACATAAAATAGAGAATACATCAAATTAAGCAATTCAAACGTGAACTTTTTTCCACATAGGAAGGGAGTCCAAAGCCCAACAATTCCAAACTTAATAGTCATTCAACTCAATATTCTACGTTTATCCAACTACTAGCTTATTTTTCAAATTAATTAAGGACTCGTTAAATTGTTTTATCAAATTATCTAAACGTCCTTAATTTAAAATCTGATAAACAAAAAATATATAACAGTTTAATATGTAATAACTTTAATTTGTCAAATGATAAAGTCAAAGCTAATGTCACAAAGGATTCTTGCTGAATATCAATGACAACAATAATTTAACCACTAATAGTTTTAAATTCTCATAAGAAATGGACAACTAATTTTAGTAAGAGCAATTAGGTTATTTCATAAAAAATAACTCCACGATATCTTTACGGGTTATTTGATATGAGGGGAGGGAACAATTTTGTAATTGAATTAAAACAAATTAAAGAAGTGGGATGAAATTTTTTTTTAATCACTTTTAATTACAGCTCTAAGGGTATTAAAATTTTGGGAAAAAGATAAATAAATATCATTTGAATTTCCAAAACTTCAAAAGGTCTGATAACACATTGAAATGACAAAGATGTGATTTAGGGCGGAATCTGAATTCATAAAGTGTTAGTGATTTTATCATAATACCCATCAATTTTTAAATAAAAAAGAAAAGAAAAGAGTACCCTTGTACCCTTGCCGTAGCTCCGCCGGCCAACCAACCATCAGAGCTCTACCGCTGCTGGATAGCCGGCACCCTCCAACCGCCCCCCCCCCCCCCCCCTTAAAAATTGTGGACCCATATGTGGAGGTGGGATTTGAACCCACCCCACCTTGTTTGTCCAAAAGCCTCTTTGTTATATATATAGACACACACATATGTATGCATAATACAAATAAAGAGGTAATGAATTTTTAAGTCTTATAAATATAGACACACACACACAAGATTTTTTTTTTTTTTTTTGATAGATAACATAGAGTTTTACTTTTAAGTAGGGGGTTTGGAAAACGATTCATAGGCTGCCCACGCCCAGTAAAAACACAAAGACATAGAGTAAAATGGGCCCAAGCCTAAAAATAGAGAGGAAAAAAATTCTGATGAGTCCAAAGAAGAGTTGTTTAAAATTAAAGGCGAGGGCCCAAAATAGAGGGATCTTAATGACCAAGCCGATGAGCAAATGAACTTTAAAATTCAAAGTAAACACGGCTTGTTTTTCATAACATTTAAAAACATTTATAATGAAACTAAGGTTAAAAAAACGCTTTATTTTATATTTATTTATACAAACAATTCTCTAGGTATTAATTTATCTATTGTTTTACTTTTCATATATATATGTGTAAAAACTAGAGGTATGGGCCTCGTTGGTTATAAGGGAGGGGATGGAGGAGAGAGAATGGAAAGAAAGGGTAATCTTATTTGATTTGGTTTGTGATGAAAGGAGATGAGAAGTTTTTAATGATCATTTTTTTGGTTTTAGAGGAGGAGATTGTTTACCATCCTCTTCTCTTATCGTTATCTTCAATTTCACTACTCATCCCCAACTCTATACTTTTTGATTATTGTTAAGGAAGCATCTATCAAACATTATTTTTTTCTCTCCTCCTGTGAGAGTACCTCCCTCCACTACTGTGTGAGCTATTCCTCTCCTCCGGCGAGAGAACCTTCTGTGTAAGTTTCCCATCTGGACTTCGCGTCTAGGTGTTGTTTGTATTGAGTCTGAGATTTCTCCAAGCACCGATTCCTTTCTTTACCTTCTAAAAAATGGAGACAGCTGCGAGTAGCAGCGGGAAAAAGCAACCAAAGGCCGTGCGATTGAATCTGGATGCCCCAGCCAATGTTCAAAAGGGGCGAGCTCTGGTAGGACGTTTGGAGACAGATAAAAATTTGAACAAAGGCGTGGTTATTTCGATGATCAAGAAGGGTTGGGGCCTTGACAAGGGCATGGAGATACATGAGATGTCAGACAAAAACACCCTCCTATTCCGTTTCTCAAGACAAGAGGATTATTTGAAGGTGCTGAAAGGCCATCCGTGGTCGATTCTAGGAACATTACTAAACCTCCAGTTTTTGGGTCCCTCGATCCCATCGGGATCCATTCTGGGTCTCAGTCAAGTACGAGCGTCTCCAACATTTCTGCTATGATTGTGGTCGGATCGGACATGACTCAAGAAGCTGCAAATTCCAACTCGAAGAGGCTGACGAGGAGGTGACTGAACAACGTTTTGGGAGTAGCCTGGGGACGCCACATGTGAAGACTATCGATGAGGCCCTGATGGTGCTCGATAAATCCTGGGATGAAACGGAGCTGGTAAAAATAAACCTCGGCGGCGGCAAAGAACGGTGACGGGGCCATCCAACAGGAGGAAGACAATCGGAGCAATTCCCCAACATGGAAATACCCACTCTCAGGGCGATAATTCTGCAATTCCGTTACCACGTGGCACTGAGTGGGTCAACAGGCCAGATTTCGCGGAAGACACGGTTATGGTGGCTAATGATTCCGTTCCTAAGATCACTGAGATCCCCTTAATCACGGCCCCAATGATCTTGATCCCCCAATCTGCGGTCCCAACGGTCCAACAGCCGTTATTAACGTCGCATGTTATGCATGATTCTGAAGATATAGGAGTAACTAATGAGAACGATAATGATGGCGTGAGTTTGGGGATATTTGGTGTTGCTAACGGACAGAATTTGAATGAAGTAAATGAAGCATTAATGGTGGCCAACCAGTCAGAACCGAATGTCATGGAAATCCCCCAATCCGTGGCCTCAATGGTTCAACACCCTTTATTATCGCCTCATTTCATGCAGGAGTCTGACGCAATGGGAGTAACTAATGACAACGGGAATGATCGCGAGAATCTGGAGTAGTTGATGCAGCTGATGGACAGAATTTTAATGAAGAAATAGATATCGTTTCCAATAATTCAGAGTCCGTGATTATGGCTGCCACACACCTCATGGGTCCCACAAATAATTCCCTCCACTCAAACTCTGACATGTCAACAGTGGTATATTCTACTCCTAGCCAAGCTTATCATCCGACTAGTATGACCCATGCGATTGCCACCAGCCCAGAGTCCTCGGCTTTGATCATGAACCAACAGTATCTGGTGGAATCCCCACCATCTGTTCCGGAAATGAAGGCCGCTGGTACTCCTCTTGCTGGCTTATCTCCTCTGTCGGCGGTTGTCTCAGGACTAAACAAGATCCAATTGAAAAGGCACCAGGACCAGCTTGAAATGGAAATGATGAGCCCTATCCCTCCAAAGAGACGCCTTCTCTATCTTGAACCTGCTCAAGAGGCCGTGAATAATACAAGCATCAAATCTGATACATCAGGGAAGAAGCGGATTAATTTTTGAAAGCTAAAAAATTCAATCTGTGGCAAGAAAGATGCTAATAAATTCAGGAGCTCTACTGCGAATCCGTCTACTCCATCTATACCCCATCATGCCTCTCCTATGATGAACCTGGTGGAAGACTCCCTCAATAATATTACCCCTGACTTGGAATATCCGAGTACCGCCGATGGTTGCCACCAAGCAGCCATCGGTTCGCCATGAGTCTTTTAGCTTGGAACTGCCAGGGGTTAGGGGTTCCCCTGACAGTCAAACACCTGAAAGAGGTCTGCAGAAATAAAAAAGGGAGAATCACACACAGGTCCCAAGGATGACAAAAAAATACAATGAGGTCCCAACAAGAATTCACATTACACAAAAGTCCCTAGGGACTTCTGTGTAATTATATGTGAATGTAAAATGACCATTATGGACAAAGGAAATTTACAATGAGACAAAGTATAAATTTACAACCGAAAAGTATAGATTTACAACAAATTTTAAAACCATCGTTTTTTCCATTTTGACTTCAGAGGCTATTTACAACACACAAAGTATAAATTTACAACCGAAAAGTATAGATTTACAACAAATTTTAAAACCATCGTTTTTTTCCATTTTGACTTCCAGAGGCTATTAACAACACACAAAGTATAAATTAACAACTGAAAAAGTAAATATTTACAACAAAGTTTAAAAATCAGAGTTTTTCAATTTTTTGACTTCCAGAGGCGATTAACAACACACAAAGTATAAATTAACAACTGAAAAAGTAAATATTTACAACAAAGTTTAAAAATCAGAATTTTTCCATTTTTTGACTTCCAGAGGCGATTAACAACACACAAAGTATAAATTAACAACTGAAAAAGTAAATATTTACAACAAAGTTTAAAAATCAGAATTTTTCCATTTTTTGACTTCCAGAGGTGATTAACAACAAACAAAGTATAAATTAACAACGGAAAAAGTATAGATTTACAACAAAGTTTAAAAATCATACTTTTTCCATTTTTTGACTTCCAGAGGCGATTAACAACACACAAAGTATAAATTAATGAAAGAAATATACTTTTTAAAAAGTTGTTAATCCCTTTTCGTATTTTGATACGAATGACTTTGTTAATCCCTTTTCGTATTTTGATGGGTGGGGAAGAAGTTGTAATTATAGCATACACCTAGGGCAAGTGACTTCATGTAACCCTTTTTGTATTTTGATGGGTGGGAAAGAAGTTGTAATTATAGCATACACAAGGAAGTCAAATTATATGATATTAAGTTCAATGAGTAGGTGCAAATAGTCACTTACTCATACAACTTAATACTTTGAAATTATATATGAAATTATATTCTTTGTCAAAATTCTCAAAAGTTGTTGTGAATTTATGCTTTTCGATTGTTAATTTATACTTTGTGTGTTGTTAATCGCCTCTGAAGTCAAAAATGGAAAAACTATGATTTTTAAACTTTGTTGTAAATCTATACTTTTTCGATTGTTAATTTATACTTTATTTGTTGTTAATCGTCTCTCGGAAGTCAAAAATGGAAAAATTCTGATTTTTAAACTTTGTTGTAAATATTTACTTTTCGATTGTTAATTTATACTTTGTGTGTTGTTAATCGCCTCTGGAAGTCAAAAATTGAAAAACTCGATTTTTAAACTTTGTTGTAAATATTTACTTTTCGGTTGTTAATTTATACTTTGTGTGTTGTTAATCGCCTCGGAAGTCAAACTCGATGGTTGGGAGAGAAAGTGAAACTCGGATGGTTGGGAGAGAAAGTGAAAGTCCGAACAATCTTGATCGTTGCCATTGTTTGATCTCTCCGAGAAATCGCAAGCACTCACACTGTTAGGTTCTTCGGATGGCTTTACCGAGAAAAATTAACCACTTTCCATCTCCAAGAGACACAGAGATCGAGTTACACATGACAATCGGATTACTCATAGGAACCGAGAATTTGCACCCAAAACACGTTATGCAAGTCTCCTCGGTTTGTTTGCCTCCGCCGAAACCGAGCACCCTCTCGTTCTTGGAAGCACAACGCAGTACAAAATATTTCTCAAACTCTCCCTCTCTCTCACTCACGGTGGAAGCGTCTCGCGGCGACGGTGGTGGATGAGGAAGCCGCCGGCGAGATGGCCGGTCAGAGAGGAAGAAGAAGAAGGTCCCGATCGAGAGTCTCCAAGGCCTCGTTCGTTCGTCCGCTTCGCTTTTTCTCCGGAGAAAGAGAAGAAAAAGGGGGAGAGGAGAGAGAGAGAGAGGGAAGGTCAACCAGGTCATTTTACATTCACAAATAATTACAACTAGGTCCCTTGGGACTTCAGTGTAATTTCATGATTTCAAGGGACCTAATTGTAATTATCTCTACTCCTTGGGACCTGTGTGTAATTCTCCCAATAAAAAACCCCATATGGTCTTCTTAATGGAGACTAAGAATAAACACAAATATGTTACCAAAATAAGAAAAAGATGTGGATTTGATGAGGAATGGATTATTGACCCCCAGGGTATTAGTGGAGGCCTTGCTTTGTTTTGGGATAAACACACCACTGTTAACATTATCTCCTCTTCCAGTAACGTCATTCATACATCTGTCTTTGATCCCACTATAGATTTTCCTCAATATATCTTTTGTCTATGGACCCCCTACAGAGAAGGATAGATTATCTGTATATGTAGACATCATTAAGTTTGCACAATGCAGGTCAGAAAGCTAGATTTGTCTGGGTGATTTCAACGACATCACATCTCATCAGGAGAAGAATGGAGGGAACCCGAGAGCTATCCGGAAAATCCTAAATTTCCAAAAATTCATCGCGGACTGCTCTCTTATTGATTTGGGATTCAATGGTTCATGGTTCACATGGTGTAATCGGCGAGAAGATGGAGCAACTATCAAAGAGAGAATTGATCGGGCTTTGGGGAATGATACTTTCTGTCAAAATTTTCCATTGGCACAAATTTTTCATCTTGATCCATTAGGATCTGATCATCATCTCCTGCTTATTATGTTTAAATTTGTCTCCAATAATAAAATTAGACCTTTCAGGTTTGAGGATTATTGGACTTCTCACAATGACTTTTTGCAGGTTGTGCATGATAGTTGGTTTATG
Organism: Acacia pycnantha; assembly: GCA_025563575.1. Taxonomy (NCBI): domain Eukaryota; kingdom Viridiplantae; phylum Streptophyta; class Magnoliopsida; order Fabales; family Fabaceae; genus Acacia; species Acacia pycnantha. Next base: position 1,387,217 of record JAMWYP010000112.1, read on the forward strand.
GACGCTGTCCAGCATATTACCACTATTGATAAATTTGCTCTTACATTGAATAACTGCAGGAAAAACTTAATCCAGTGGAGCAAACTCACTTTCCCTAATCGTAAAAAGGCTATTGAGCATCTGAAAAACTGTTTAAGTTCCTTAAGACAGGGATATCAATCTGCAGATAATAAAAAGGAGGAAGCAGTGCTTTTATTACGCATTGAAGAGTTAATGGATCAAGAAGAAAACTACTGGTGGCAGAGATCAAGAATCTCTTGGCTCAAATTTGGAGACAAGAACTCAAGTTTTTTCCATTTATCTACTCTAATTAGAAGGAGGAGAAACTCAATCTTAAGCATTAAAGATGAGAATGGCGTGTGGACCAGTGAAAAAGGTACCATTAATAATTTGTTCACCACATTCTTCACTAATCTTTTCTCCTCTTCAGGGCCAAGAGATACCTCATATGTCATTAACTCTGTGGATACTAAAATTGATGATGTAACAAATGAAACCCTGCTACGCCCTATCACCACGGAGGAGGTTCGACTAGCAACTTTTGAATTGGGAGGCTCTAAGGCCCCAGGTCCGGATGGCTTCTCAGGTAAATTCTACCAATTCTCGTGGCCGGAGGTAGGTGGCACTATTGTTAAAATGGTAAAGGATTTTTTTGATAATAATCTTGCCCTTGATAACATCAATGGAACCAACATTACCCTCATCCCAAAAATTGATAAGCCGGAATCAGTTTCACACTTTCGCCCTATTGGCCTTTGTAATTTCTCTTACAAAATCATCTCCAAAGTACTGACCAATAGAATGAAAGGGTGTCTTGATAAATGTATTTCTCATAGCCAAGGGGCCTTTGTCCCTGGCCGGCTTATTCAGGACAATATCTTGATTGCTCATGAAGTTTTCCACTACTTGAGAAGAAAGAAGGATGGAAATAAATATGAATTTGCCTTAAAAATGGACATGAGTAAAGCGTATGATAGGGTGGAATGGGATTTTTTGAGAGATGTTTTGACTAAATTTGGTTTCTCTCCTAAATGGGTTAACTGGTCATGCTTTGTGTAGAATCGTACACCTTAACCTCTGTATTGCAGGAGAAAGAGTTGCCTCCATTAGCCCTGGTAGGGGCCTCCGTCAGGGGGACCCTCTATCACCCTACCTATTTATCCTGTCCTTGGAAGCTCTTTCCTGCATGATTAATAGATCCCTGTCACAAAAGCGGCTCACTGGGATTAAGCTAAGTAACAACTGTCCCCTTCTTTCTCACAGCTTCTTCGCAGATGATGCTCTGTTTTTTATGAATGCAGATAGGCAAAATTGCCAAAATCTGTCAGAGATCCTCCAAAGTTATTGCATAGCCTCAGGACAACTGGCAAATTTGGAAAAGTCCAGCATTGTTTTTTCTGCAAACACCCCAGCGCCAATTCGGCAGAATATCTGTGGCATCCTTGGCATTGGTGAGAGCATGGACCAAGGTACCTACTTGGGAATCCCCAGCGTTTGGGCAAAAACGAAGCATCAAGCTTTGGGGTATGTACGTGAAAAAGTAAGCAAGAAAGTGCTTGGCTGGAGCAGCAGACATTTATCCTTTGCAGGTAGAGAAGTTATGATAAAGGCGGTCATCAATGCCATCCCAATTTTCCCTATGTCATGCTTCAAGTTCCCTGTAAAAACCTGCAAGGAGCTTAACAGCCAAGTGGCTGATTTCTGGTGGGAAGGGCGAAATAAAACTCATTGGGTTGCATGGCACAAGCTTACACGTCCTAAATCAGAAGGGGGCATGGGATTCCGTGATTTTATAAATTTCAATAATGCCCTCTTTGCAAAAACAGCTCGGCGATTATCTCAGAAGCCGAATGAATTATGGGCAAAGGTTCTTAAAGGGCTCTATTTCCCTAATAACTCTTTTCTAGAAGCCAAAAAAGGGCACCGAGCCTCATGGTGTTGGTCTAGCATATTGGAAGGAAGAGAGTTTATCCAGAATGACTTATGTTGGCAGATTGGAAATGGACAGTCGACACAAATCTGGAAGGACAGGTGGATCCCTTCTTTACCTAGCCATAGGCTACACACGGTGGATGAGAACCTTAAAAAATCTCAACAAACAGTGGCTGACCTCCTCTCTGATGATAATAGAAGTTGGGATTTAAATCCAATCCGGGCGAACATTAGCGACCAAGAGCATGAGGCCATTTTGATGATTCCTATCCCTTGTTACCTATCAGATGACAAGCTAAGGTGGACCGTGGCTAAGAATGGTGTCTACACTGTTAAACAAGGTTATTATGGCCATGCTACCAACATCTCTAATACTACCCCGGTGGCTAGTACGTCCTCCCCTTTAACTAGCGCCATATGGAAAGGAATTTGGAAAATTAAGGCGCTCCGGAAAGTGGTCAATTTCATTTGGAGAGTATTATCAGATGCTTTAGCCACTAATAACGCCTTGGTCTCTCGAAAAAGGGGAATCATGGATCAGTGCCCTATCTGCAATGAAGCCAGAGAAACAATAGAGCACCTTTTTTTCCACTGTTCTTGGGTTAGGTGCATCTGGTTTGGGTGTAATTTGTCTATCAAGTACGACCTGAGGAATATTCAAAGCTTCGAGGTCGGTGGCTGGATGTAATGAACTCCAAGGGCCGTCTCACTGAGTATGATATTGCATATATTAGCTGGCTACTCTGGTACATTTGGCTCAGTCGTAATGAGAAGATTTTCGATGGCACCACTCCTAATCCAGTGTCGGTCATTGAGAGAGCATCACAGGCGGTTAGTGCATATTGGAACGCTTGCTTTCCTCCCAGCACTAATGAAGCACCTATGGCCCCTAAGCCTACAGATCATTGGCTTCCGCCACCGGACAATTATCTCAAGGTTAACATAGACGGCACTTTCCAGGAGCATACGAAAGCAGCTGCTATAGGTATCCTTTGTCGGGACCATCAGGGGACGATGAAGTGGGCTTTTGTTGACAAGGTTAAGTCCTTATCTGCATTCATGACGGAGGCTCTTGCCCTAAAAAGGGCGCTTATGCTTGTTCAAGATCTTGGAAGTAAGAACGTGATTTTCGAATCAGATTGCCAGAACCTTGTCCTCTGCCTGGGAAAAAATCAGCCTGACCTCTGTGAGTGGCGATCTGTGGTATTCTTGGAGACATCCTTGAAGCTCTTCAATCTAATTCCAACTTTACAGTCCATTTCATCCCTCGCCAGGGAAATCGAGCAGCAGATGCACTTGCTGCAGTTACTTGTAAGGGGGTGTGCCCAATCGGGTGGGTGGAAACACCCTTACCCCCTTTGTCTACGATTCTGGAAGATGATGTGAAGAAGTCAAGGATTTCACCAAGTCACCCCTCAGCACTCCACAGACACGTTGATCCTGGCTGAGCAAAAAGAGAGTCTGTTTTTCTTTGCAGCAGCCAGCGGCCGCGCTTGTCTCTTGCTCTTTCTTGTTTTCTCTTTGTTTCTTTCTTCTCTGTTTTTTGTTTTCAGTTTGCGTGCCCTTTTTCCTGTCTTGTTGTCTTTTGTTTCCTTCCTCCTTGGCTCTTTTTGCTTTTGTATCCTTGTATTTGCCGTTTGGCCTTTTCCAGTAATGAAGTAATTTGAAGTGTTCAAAAAAAAAAAATCACTACTCATCCCAACCTTTAGATTTAAAATTTGAACTGTTTAAATTTTATGTTTTATCAAAATATTCTTTTTAAATATTTTTTATTGTAGATTTAAATTATCATAACTAAAATTTAGCCTTTCTTAATTTATTTATTTTTAATAATTTGACAGTTTATTAATATTTTTATTAAAAATTAAATTTGAACCGCTCAAATTATAATATAAAGGCTAAGATGAATAATAGAGGAAGAGATTATTGGAAGAAAGAGTTTAGAGGACCGTAACCAAGAGGAGAGGGAAGATGACGAATGATAGTAATATATATATATATATATATATTCTAATTAATATAATGATATTTTTATTTTAATTAATTAATAATATATTTTAATCAAAGTATTGAGTTAAGAAGAATCAGTGGTTCAGAATAAAAATATAAATAAACTCGGATTGGCCTCTAAACTAATCAAAGTATTGAGTTAAGAAGAATCAGTGGGCATAGTCAAAATCAGGATCAGAATTGTTCTAGGGTTGAATTATTATTATTATTATTATTTTTCAAAAAGAGTACATACAGTTTTTACAATTGTGCTGAGAGTATTGTTTTTTTTTTTTTTTGGTAAAATGCTGAGAGTATTATTGTTCTTTTTCCATTGAGCAACACAGTTGTGCTAGGGTTCTATATGCTTCAACTCCCTCTTTTGGGCCAATTGGGCCAGAGTCTTGGTTAAACGGAGAGCAGCTGGCCGATGCTCAATTTTTTAATAGATCTCTTATTAGCCGTCCGATCATTCTGCCACTTTTTCTATAAGTTCAGGGCCCTAAGCGCTTAGCCACCATCGTGTTTAGGTAGCCGCTCCATCGCAGCTCAAATTAGGGTTTAGTTACATTTCGCTCTCTCGCCGATCTGTTTCTATGGATGCTGTTCTTCTCGGTAATAATTCTGTATTGAATCTTTTACTTGGCTTCATTATCTGGTCATTGTGGATCTTTCACTTCCCTATTGACTCGTTCCCTTGAAGCGAAAGCAAATTGTGTTGCTTTTGTCTTATCTCTCCCTCAACCCCGTTTTTAGGTTGTGGGAGAACACCGAAGCAGCAACATTTCTTTCAAATAATTTAACCTTGTTCTTGGTCTCTTGAGTTTGTGTTTGTGTTTGAGTGACTTAATTGGGAGTTTGTTGCATTTAACTGTGATGAGTCTACAGACCTGTAATGATTTGCGGTTATGATCGCAATCTTATTGAACATCTAAGGGACTGAGTTTTTGCTTATACTCCCTGTATATTGAGTTTGGTTTACTTGTTTTTTATGAGATATTATTGACAATTTCGAATAACCTGCGTTTCCTCTTAAGGCTTCATATCCCAATTTGAATTTGCTGGCACAATTGTTTACGTTTGTGTTTTGCAGTTTTTAATCGAAGCCTAGATGTTGTTCCCCTCGCTATCCAGTGTTGCAATCTTAATGCTGCATTAGGACGTCGGGGAACTATATTCTTTTCCAGAATCTTTTTGCGCTGTTCATTGATTTGTGTTTTGCAATTACTCATCCCTTGCTTATAATTCCAAAGATACAAGCCTGGATTTTTCGGATTCCTGTTATTTTTGGTCAAAATGTGCTGAAAGGGATGATCCATAAATTAAGATAGTTTATGAATGGATGTGTGGTAGATGGGGATGAAGTAAAATCAATAATCCAACACTTGATCTGATACTATTAAGTGAAGTTAAAAGATTATTTTTGCTCCTGAATCTACCATTACTCTTTATGTTGAGTATGTGTTTTTTAAGTCTTCCATTCTGGTCATGGCAATATGCCTAGTGTTCATTCATTCTCTTGGCCGTTTCGTCCACTGTGTTTAAGCATATAATGCATCAAGTGATGAAATTGGAAAAATTCTTAGGACACCTTCCTACACGGCATTATTGTCGTGGATGAGAAAGCAAATTCCATACTGATGATGTATCTCACAGTTTTTTCCTGTGGACTCAAATACTGTCTGATGAAAATTTTGACTGAGTTTCTTCTTTCATTCTGTAATCTCAGCGTGAATATATAGAAATGTTGGAGTCTCTGAATCTTTTTTGGTGTTTGTTTCTATCATTTTATCTGATTTCTTAAGTTTGGATTGTGCTATGCTATTGGTGGATTTGAATGGTACTAAACCATTCTCGAATTAGTCAAAACGCTTATCAGATTTGGACCCTATGTGCTATCAATTAGGAAAGCTGGCTGGCTCAGATAGAAGCATGGCCCTACTTGATAACTATCCTCCCAAGGTGAAATGCTCTTGGTAATAGGGTAACATTGGAGCAAATCGTCCTGACCAAGTTAAATTTGGGAGAATGATTCATAAAGGATCATGCAAAGAAATTATTTCAATGACTACGGAATTTTAAAGTTAGAAAAAAAGACAGTTATCCCTAAGTTTGGATGGAAATACTAGAAGGGAAAACTTTCAAAATTGTGATTTTTTTTCTATTTTTGGAAATTTTCCACTTTTCCTTCCTAATATATTCTCTCTCTTTTTTCTTACAAAGGGTTAGAAGAAAAATAATATATATGGGTATATTTATATAGAATGTAATGTTTCTGTTATTTTTTCTGCTACACTTGTATAAAAATGTGAATGGATCTTATTAATATTTTCTTGTGCTTTTTTTAAGGACTCGTTCACTTTTATGAGTAAGTTGGCAGAAATAAATTTAATGATGAAAAATCAGAAACAAACTTATATATATATATATATATAAGAAGCGTCGCTTCAATTAAGCAATTTATAAGTATATACAATCCTAAAGATAAGCAATAATGCATTCGTGTATGTATGTATTGGATTTGACGTTTTAAATGGAATGGAGTTGAAGCATTTTCCCCTTTGTGGTTTTCTTTTGGATGTTATGTGAGCATAAGAAAGCGGAGCAATGTGGAGAAAATGACCCAACCTTCAGATGTTCAAATGAGAATCCCAGCGGAAACCAAGTGATCGTCGTCGAACATACTCCTTTCTCTATTTGTAACTCAACATTGTAATCTACAACTACTATTTGAGAATCTTGAATAAAGGGATCTTGGAACCTATAAATATTCTTTTAAATGAGGCTAACAGGCCTCTAGCATGCCTGGACGATTCATGCGCAAATTTATCCACATGCTACAAACAATAAAAATAACAATTTTCATACCAAGCTTTATTTATAAGTCATTTTTGACAAGAAAATTGGGTGTTATTTATAAGTTTAATTTTATGATAATAAGTGAGATTGTGATAATCTTGTTTATATTAATTGTACCAATGAAAATATAAAGAGAAGAAAGAGTTGAAAAATAAATATTTGTTAATGTGGGTAAAATTGAAAATTTATTCTATAATTATTGAGTTAACTATCTTTATTTGATATGTTTGATTTATTTGATATGTTTGATTTAGTTAAAAAAAACTTATAAATAAGATGAGTGGTACATGATAAAAAATGGTAACCGAAGTTTAAGTGTTCATTGGATAGAGTTTAGATGATGTGATGCTTTTAAGGTATGTAAGTGTTTCTCCAACTTGAAATAATAATTTGTTGACCAGGGAAATTAAGTTCCATCTAAACCTTTATCCCCACCTCATGAGTTGTTTAGAAAGAGGGAGGGAGATGAGAGGAAAGGTTAGGTTAGGTGAAAAGATTAAGAGTTGAGTAGAAATTACTTTTTCTTGTCCCATCAACAAATTATTATTGCAAATTGTTTCTTAATTATCCATGACATCCTCTATGTCATCATTTTCAATCAAAATATTCGATTAATCGGTCAATATGTTTTTTTGTACTTATTTTGAAATTCATAGTTACTTTTATCCCCAAAAAAAGAATTTGTATCGGGTGCACCTTTGAAAAAATCTCGTGTATTTTTACACCTTAGCCCTTAAAAAATTCAAACAAACAATCAACTAACGATCAATGCATATTTTTTCCAAAAGTTCAGTTACTTTTGCCCCCTCAAAAAATATTTGATGTTGGACGCATTTTTAGAAAAATCTCATTTATAGTTTTGCAAATTAACCCTTAATAAAAACTTGGAAAGCAAATTGGCTTGGATATTAGTCAATAAACTTCCACATAATTAATATTCATAACAATAAAATCATTTTTAAGAAGAACGACTTTTTCATGATTTTAAAATCGTTCTTACTAAGAACAATTTGAGTTGTAGTATTTTAATAAATATTTTTCAACATATTTCTTTTATTGTTTATAGCATGAGGGTAAATTTGTCGTAACCATGAGGCTCTAAGAAAGAGACATAACCCCAAAAAAAAAAAAAAATGCCCACACACACGCACACCCACAAATATAAGTCTTTACCCTAAACCCATATTTATCTACAAAGATTTGAACTCGATATGGGTTTAGTTCTCACCAACTGATGAAGCCTTTGTTGGCCAAAACCCAAACGCATTTATACTTTATTATACGTGGAGATCACATTTAAGATAGCTTTGTGTTCTGTATTTTAAAAATGCACGGTGGCAAAAAAATTAAAAACTATCTATTTGTCAGGGAATAAATATATCAATTGTTAGTTACATTCTTAACAAGGTTAAGGAGTTTCGAGAAAAAAAAAACAAGGTTAAGGAGCAATTTGGACAACGAACTTTTATCTTAGAATAAATAACTCTTAAGTAGACCAAAAATACCAAAAAACTCTTAATAATGTGAGCACAAAAAACTTTTACTCCAAGAGTGCCTAGCATAAAAAACTTTTACTCAAGGAGCGCCTAACACAAAAAGTTTTACTCTATTTTTGTGCTAACTCACATTTTTTTTAAAAAAAAAAAAATTGGTATTTTTATTCCACTTAAAAATTATTTGTGTTTTGAAATAATTCGTTGGCCATATATTTCAAAATAACTTCTGTGAGTATAGCAAGTTGTTAACTATATTGTAAAAATGCATGGGTAGCAAATTTTAGAATAAAACAAGTTTATAATACAAAATGTAACAGACTAAAATAATTGTTCACGTTTTTAATTTAAGTGAGCAATCACTTATTTCAAAAGGGTGAAGACACTATAAATTAGGAGGAACTTACTAGTTTCCAACCACGTTAAAAAAAAAAAAAAAAAACCACGTAGTTTGGACCACGAAGGCGAAAACAAATTCTTAGACTGGGAAGTAGGGCCCCAGGTGGGTCCCTCCCAAAAATAGGCGTATGCCACTTGATGCAGCGAGCACACGGTATTCTTTAGTAAAAGGCGAAAGAATAGTTCGCTCTGTGCTCACTGCGTGGCTGCGTGCCCTTCAACTTTCTCTGGCTTCAGTTTTTATATTGGGTCTCACTGTACGAACTTCACTGACTCTTCGATGTGGGACTTTGAAATGACTCAAACCACTGAGTCACGTTATGCAGCCTACAATATTGGACCTCCTCTCTCTAATCTCTGAATATTTAGTCCTCTCTGAAAACCCACCATCCAATTTATTACCATTACCTAAACAACTTTGGCGAGTGAGAACTATTTAATTTCCTCATTGGCTTCAATTATTTGAACCTAAATTATGTTGATCGTGCAAGTTTTCTTGCTAAGGGTACTGATTTGCTCATATTGGAAACCGTGTTATTTCTCAATTCACTGAGACTTTACTCATACCCAGAAACCCAATATTGTTTCTTTCAACAACATAACTCCTGTTAAACTCATAAATATTTAGATTTCGTGCAGCCACTTTGCAATTTAACATATGCTCCAAAGAGTGAAGTTGATGTAACATATGCTCCTTTGTGATCCTTAATATAAAACATACTTATATAATTTGATTAAATTAAGGAAGTTAGTTCCTTAATTCCCTCATTTCTTTTCTTCATTGATTATTGTTGAAGGAGTATCAATTAATATAGGTAAATTAGAAAAAGATTGACAAAAATAAAAATTATATCTTATATTTAGAACCAAAATTAACTTTCTAAATATGTCTTATATTAAAAAAGAAGGAGCATTGGAGTTTCATTTTGCTTGGTTATGCAGAACAAACTTTGCCCACTAACTTGGACCCAAAATCCCATTCAAAATTCCTTTCCAGAATCCCAAAATCCAAAAGATTTAATTTTGGCCAACCCTTCTCAAAGGTTATATGATGGTGACATGATCTGATTTCTCAAAATATCTGATAATTAATGAGAGACTTGAATATATCTTTAACATAGCACTCAGCTCTAATGTGGAAATGACAGATTCCTGAAAAAGTTAAATATTTCATGTGGCAGGTTGGTCATGAAAGACTTGTCACCAATTCTCTCAAAGCTAAAAGAGGGCTTACTGATGATAGCCTCTTCCCGTTTCAATGCAATCAGGAGGAGAGCGTGCTCCACATAATCAGAGACTGTGAGAAAGCGAGAAATTTTTGGGCAGAAATCTTAAAACCTAACTACTTTTCCCAGTTCTTTGTAAGTAATTTGCAAGCATGGCTCAATTGGAACACCAACCATAACCCTGGTAAGGCAAGGTTTCACGGATTCTCTTGGCCACGAGTCTTCAGTTTGGGATGTTGGATTCTCTGGACATCCAAATGCAGCTTTCTATTTCAAGGCGAACACAAAGATACTAGGGAGTTGCTCCACTTATGTAACTATCTTCTTATGGAAAATCATGTTAATCACAACCTATCTTATCAGATTTTTCAACTTGACAAGTATGAGGAGAGATCTTGGACCCCCCCCCTCCAGACGATGCAGTCCGAATTGATGTAGACGGATCAGTTCGCCACAACTTTCAAGCAGCTTGCGGAGGAGTAATCAGGAATTCTGAAGGGCACTAGGCGATGGGGTTTTGCAAATCCCTTGGTCTCCATACTTGTTATTGAAGCGAGCTCTATGCCATCAAGTGGGATTGAATTTGGGACTTCAGATGGAATTTCAAAAGATCCTCCTTTATTCTGATTCCTTGGATGCGATCAACATCCTCATGAGAGACTGCTGTTATGTTGACCATCCATTGCGAGACCTTATTAGGGAGACTAGAGACCTTCTCTACCTGACTGGGACGTGACGCTCCGATATACCCCTAGGGTTAACATCTCTTGTGCTGGCTATATAGCCAAGGAGAGTCATAATGCTCCTGTTGATGCAGGCTTGTTATTAGTCTCGGCAATTCCTTCAGGATGCCTGGATATAGCTTTACAAGACCAATTGGTCTGTAGATCCTAGTTCTTTTACTAATTTGTTGTATTTTGGTGTTAGTCTTTCATAAACTAGCCTCTCCTACTTCTCAAGCTTCGGCTTGCCTGTATTTTCCAAAAAAACATAGCACTCAGCTTACCAAACCATTCTAACAAAATCTCTCTTCTCACAATCTCCATCACTGCGTGCTTGAAGAAGGCAAAGCAATGTGTTTAATCTTCACTGTCTTAATATCAAAAAAAATAATAATAATCTTCACTGTCTTATCTTTTAAATATTCATCATAAATCATGATTGTTTATTTTTTGCATTATGAATTTCTTACATCAGGTTAGTGGGTAAATTATTGAGAAACAGTATATCTATATAATAGGGGAAATTAAAGGCCATAATCAAGAGTCTTGGATACATTTAACCGATTAAGTTTTATCTTTTTTCCCCTATTGCTAAGTCTAAAATGAAGTCGTTTCTTCCGGCGAAAAAAAAAATGAAGTCGTTTCAAGTTTTTAAAAGAATAACCTTCCGTCCTCTTCTTTTTTGGGCCAACAAGAATAATGTTCAGTCAGTTATGTGATGTGATTCATTCGGTTATGTGGTAATTAATGTTTTTTTTTCTATAAATATTTTTAGGAAAATACAGAAAAATACCATTTGACTTTAAAAAAAAAAAAAACCTCAAAGTGTCTTATAAATTAGCAAAAGAATAAATAGATGATCTCGTAGGAATTTAGGATTTTGAAGTTTAGGTATTCACAACTTAAATATAGGAATTAGAAACTTTGGTTATAGAAAATAACAACTTGAGCTCCACAAGTCGTCACTGTATATACTCAAATTGCTAATTAATATTTTAAAATTGTCATTGCCTCTCTACTCAAGTTGTTAACGTCCAAACTTCAAAATCTCATGTTCATACCAGATCACCTATTTGTTGTCTATTTGTTAACTTTGGTAGACATTTTAGGATTTTTTTTTTTTTAATTCAAATGGTATTTTTCTGTCATTTTCTTAAAATCTTTTCAATATACTTGCTGGAAGAAGGACTGTAGCTGGAGGACACAGAGTTAGAGAAATATAACAAGCTTAAGGTTCGAATAGAGTTCAAATATTGGAGGACGAGTTGGAGGCGTGCGCACAGAGTGAAAAAGGAAAAAATTGAAATATTCACATTTCAACGACTAGTTTCATAAAATCAGTCGTTGAAATTCGAATTACAACAACTGGTTATCAAAACCATTCGTTGTCAATAAATAAATGGTGTGAAAGGGTAATATTTCAACGACTAGTTTTGTAAAACCTATAAGATCCTAAAAAAAATGGTGGCAGCACGTATTGCAAAGTTGTGACTTGGAGAGGAGGGAATTGACGTAGGGAAGGGGAAATAATCATTTCCCCACCTATGCATCCAGTCATAACGAGCTTTTGAGGGATGACCACCTTCGGGTGGTCATACCTTTATTTTAAATTGTTATAAAGAACAAGCAGGTATTTTACGGTCAAATATTCAATTTTTAGACCTTCTTGCAAATGGTGGTGTAGAAAAATCATGGATTTGGATTTATCTTAATTAGATGACCGATACTCTTCTTTAATTATGTCTTCCAGACCATGGGCATTCAGATGGATTTCCACATCCATCATCCAAGATAAATAGTTCTTTTTGATAATGTCAAAAGCCACAAATTCAAGTTTTGTAAGGTTTGACATGGTTCAGATTAATTAAATAAATAAAAGGTAATTATTAAAATATGAAAGATAAAAATGCAATATAACAAACTAACAATAATAACAGAAAATTCGTAAAGACAACAAATAATTCATAAAGTAAAATGTTACAACAAAATTAAAACTTCGTTCATGGCTTCATCAAGCTATTTAGTTCTCATGGTTTCAGTCCAATGATGAGAAATTAGAATTATATAGCTTCTGGCCGTTTATCTTCAAGATAAATAAAAGTTGTATATAACTTCGAGTCATACAATAAATAAGATAGAAGATGAAAATTTATACGGCTTTTGGCCTTATAATCTCAAAATAGGAGTCAAAGAAAATATGACTTTTTGGTCATATAATTCAAAATAGGAAACTAAAGCAATATGCCTTCTGACCATATAATAGTGAATGAAAGGGATATGGCTTCTTGGTCATATCCTATCAAAATAAGAAATCAAAACAATATGATTTCTAGTCATATAATTTTAGAATATGAAATCACATGTGTATGGCTTCTGGCTCTACCAAAATAAAAATATCAATTGTAACATCCTATTTTTTTTAATTTTAGGATTTAAGTATAATTATGATATAAATATATATGATAAATGTGTTTATTACGAAATTTTGGCCTAAAATAATTATGAAGTTAATTATTGGAAATTTAGGTTTATATTTTCCTTAATTTATTTTGGCAGAAAGAATAAATTTAAGTGAAGAATAATTTAGAATCTAGAATTTTATGGCCTAGAGGAATTAATTGGGAAAGGAAAATCCTTATAGGAAATTAAGGAATTATTTTTCATGATTATTCAATAATTACAATTAAATGAGCAATGCTCCTACACACATATATAACATATGGGTCAACATCTTCAACTTATGATATTCCCATCGGCCCAACATATGAAAGAGAGCAACAATATATATGTATTGATGTCCCAGCCCATATGCCATTTCTTGATTCATTATTAATGGGCCTACGTAAACTGCATATGGTATTGCATGAAACTATATGATATATATGCACCAACAAGTGGTTGGTCCAGCGAAATGTGACGCTGGATTCCCTTAAAAGGTCTAGGGTTCGAGCTGCGGTAACCACTGTTTGGAGGGTCGTCCTTACCACTGCAGAACCCGGAGTGGTTACACACCTACCACCATTTTTATATCAAAAAAAAAAAAAAAAACTATATGATATGCACATGCTCATGTTTATAGTCATAATGGTCCAACGTACAATACTCCTCCTGATCCATTAATCATTCATCAAGCCCATTTCATTCCCTCCAGCCCTGTACGTGACAATTAGCTAGGATAGAAAAACATATATACTCCTAATATCTATATCCACTGCAACACGTTAACGCCGAGAAGCAGAGTCAGCAAAAGACCAGCGGAAAATCATTTGCTTTAAGCTTTAAACCACTGTTCACGCAATCAGAGTTGGCGGCGAGAGATTTCAAGACCATACCTCTCCATCCTTCTCGAGCCTCTCCCACATCTTATACTCCTCGGACCGTTAGCTTATCCTTTGAACTGGACCATTAGAGTAATATATAATATATAATTACTGCACCTGGATCCCTCTTCGTTCACCTTGCTTCAACCAGCTGAGATAGAGAGACCGAGAGGGAAAGGAGAAGAAAGAAACAGAAACGCAGAGAGCCGAGAGAGAAGAGAGAAGTTCAACTTTGATCATTAAGCTCTGTTTTAAAGCCTAAAAACAGAGTGTGTCCGATAGGAGGAGGCGACTGGATGCGTGAAAAAAAAAGGGACCGACTGTTGCATGCAAGCTCAGAGTTTGGTTAAGGTGAGTTTTGAGCCTCTTTCCTACTAGCTTCTGCGATTACTACAAGTTGGGAATGGAAAGATAAGAGGAAATATGTATATGATTTATAGTGGTGATTAAAGCTGGTAAGTTGAGTAGTTAAAGCTGAAACTATAAGAACCATTATGTAATAGCATGTCTAGCTATTTAGGCTACTTTAAAATGATGGCTTAATATCATATTAAGGGGTTGAAAAGTCCCAGGAAAACTATTTCGTGTTGACTGGAGTAGGGAATCAAGGAGTGTTTATATGTTGATATTATAATATTGATGGTAGCTTTAAAATTAGAATAGCTGAAGGCTAAAAGCTGATTTAGTTGCTGCCATGTGGATAAAACACTACACCTGGAAAAGGTTAGAAAGACTCTAATGTATTATTGAATATGTATAAGTGCTGCTGTCATAAAATATATGTTAAGTACGTACGTACATACATACATATATATATATATATATATATATATATATATATATATATATATATATATAATCGCTGCATGAGAAAGAGAAAAGGGTCCTGGCCGTCATGAAAAATATATATGTATATGTATTGTCTCTATATAGGAATTTTTATAGGTTTAGTTTTTGTATACGAAGGGTCAAACTATAATTTTTGGAATTGCCAGATTAAAATGTCATTTTTGAAAAAAAAAATTGAAGGACAAAATAGTCCTTTTTAAAATTTAAACCCCAAAATGTCATTTTCAATTCTTGTGACAGTAATATTTTATTATTAGAATATGTATTTTTTTTAAAGTTATAGGAAATTATAAGTTATAATTGTGATAATATCAGTGATTATATTGTGCGGGTTGTGCTCCTAGAGCTAAGGTTAAGCTTGGAATTGAAGTAGCCGGGGTTAATTTATTTTATATGTTTGTTTTGGGTTGTGAGGTATTTTTCTAAGCCTTATTTTCAAATATACTACTTGTATGTGTTTTGAAAAATTATGTGTATGGTTGAATATGAAATTAATTCAGTGAAGCAGTGTATTTTTTCAATCTATGTATTTAAGTAAATACTATTGTTAGGGTTATTATTGTTGTGATGATTGAAATGTTTGTTGTGAGATGATATATTTGGAATAATAATTTAATAAAATGTTGTTGAAAAATTTTAGTGTTATATTATTTCTTTTGTTGTGGGTTATGTTGGGTTGTGTGGAAGAGATTGAGGGTGAAATTGTGTCCATCGGCTCTCTCATTCCTGGCCCGGAATTTGAGTTGAGTGTTTTGGGCGGACACCTCCCTGTTACGGTATATTGTTGGTGGTATAGGAGGGAACAATATTCTTGAAGTGACTAGCTAGTCTTGGCCGGGTATACTAGCACTGATAGGTTGTACCATGTCCAGAAGATATAAGGAGTAGGATGGATGAGTGGGGATGGTTTTAATTATTGTTAATTATTATGTATTATTTTGTTCGTAGCTGTGCCCAGAGTTAAGGATTTCTGTAGTGAGTTTGTGGGTGGAACCTGTGCCCTAGACTCTGAGTTTGTGGGCGGAATTTGTGCCCTGGACTCCGGGTTTGTGGGCGAGCGTTGTGCCCTGAACCCAATATGTATGTTATCGAAAGAAAAAGTCTTCTCTATTATCGCTTGTTAAATATTATAATTATGTTAATAAATCTGCTTCTCTGACTTGCAATCCTTTCCTGCATATTTGATAAATTAATTTCGGTTGCGGGGACTTTATGTCTCACCCCGTCATTATTAAATTTTTGAGGCGAGACCTCTAACCTTACTAGAGGACAAGGGAAGCAGTCAGAGGCATAGACGTCGTAAAATTTACAGGCCTCTTTTTGGTAATAGTGTTGTATTGATTTATATATTGCCATCATAGGGCCCTCAAATTTCTAAAATACTACATTAACTATTTTTGGATGACTGTTGATATTCGAAGGCCTTATTTTATACACTATCAAATTATAGTGGATCCACTTTCCTATCTTGTGTGAAAATTGTTTTGTGAAGACCCTTTGTTGTCGGGGTCCGTGTTGTAACTTGTAAGACTCGTGGGCTATGTATTCTTATGTTTGTTAATTGTGCCCTGAGTTATGGATTTCCTGTGATGGGTTGTGGGAAAAATTTTGTACCCCGGACCCCTAGGTGTGCTGTCTTGAAAAGAAAAAAGGTTTTTCATAATTACATATTAATCCGGTTTTAAGAAAACATTATGGTTAATTGTTGTTTAGTAAGAAAGGGTCCTTTCATCAATAATATAAAAGAACTTGCAAAAAAAAAATGAAAATAAGATATGAAAGCGATGACTCATTTGAAAAATTCAAATTTTATTTTGTTTTTAAGAAAAATATTGGTTGATCATTTTGTTTTATTTTGTTTTTTAGATTGAGATTTTTTTTCTTCTTAAAAACAAGATAAAACATGAATTTTTTTAGATGAGTCATAGCCAATTAAAATTAAAATGATATGAGTTGTTATATTTTCATTGGATAAAGTTCAGATGATATGATGCTCTTGGGGTATGTAAGTGTTTGTTCAATTTGGAATAATAACTTGCTGACTGAGTAAGGGAAATTAGGTTCCATCTAAACCTTTATCCCCACCTCATCACTTCTTTTGGAAAGAGAGAGGGAGAAGGGAGGAAGGGTTAGGTGGAGATAAAGGGCTATGTAGAAAATTAACTTGTCTGATCCAGTTAGCAAATTATTATTGTAGGTTGTTTCTTAATCATCCATGACATCCTCCATATCACCATTTTTAGTCAAAAAATTCAAATAAACGGTCAACTAATGGTCAATATGTATTTTTGTATTTATTTTGGAATTCATAGTTATTTTTATCCTTAAAAAAAATTGTGTCGGGTGCTCTATTGAAAAACCCCAGGTGTATTGTTGCACCTAAACCTTTAAAAAATTCAGACAAATAGTCAACTAACAGTCAATGCGTGTTTTTACACATATTTTGAAAGTTTATAGTTATTTTTGCGTTTCAAAAAAAACATTTGAACTTGGGCGCACTTTTGGAAAAAATTTATTTGTATTTTTGCACATTTACCTTTAATAAAAACAACTTGAAGAGGAAATTGGGTTGGATATGAGTCAATAAATATCTATATAATTAATATTCATAACAATAAAATCATTCTTAGGAAGAACAACTTTTTCACAATTTTAAAATCCTTCTTGTTAAGAATGATTTCAGCTGTAGTATTTTAATAAATATTTTTCAACATATAGTTTGTAACATGAGGGCAAATTTGCGGTAATCATGAGGCTCTAAGAAAGAGATATAGCCAAAAAAAAACAAAAGAACACACACCCCACGCACATAAATCTTTAAACCTTAAACTCTAAACCCATATTTAGCAACAAGATTTGAACGCACAATATGGGTTTAGTTCTCACCAACTAATGAAGCCTTTGTTGGCCAAAATGCATTTATGCTTTATTTTATGTGGAGATCACATTTAAGATAACTTTGTGTTTTGTATTTTTAAAATGCATGGTGGCAAACTATCTATTTGTCTGGGAATTAATATACCTTAGTTATATTCTTAATTCTTAATATGCACGGGTAGTATATTTCAAAATAACTTTTGTGAATAAAGCAAGTTGCTAATTATATTTTAAAATGTATGGGTAGCAAATTTTAGAATAAAACAAGTTTATAATACAAATTCTATCACAAAGACTAAAATAAATTGTTCACGTTTTAATATAAGTGAGGTAATCAGGTAACAAATTCTAAAATAAAAAAGTCATTTGCAATATTTTGTTACAATAACTTGGGGAAATCTCCCCAACAGAATATGCTATTCGCTAACAAATTTCTTAATCGCGGGTTTAAAAACTATAATTAGCAAATACCAATTTCCATTTTCCAACCACGTAATTTGGACCTCGAAGGCGAAAACAAATTTTAAGACTGAGAAGTAGGGCCCCCAAGAGCTGGGTCCCTCCCAAAAATAGGCGTATGCAGTGGCGGATGGTCTTGATGGCCAGCTGGGGCCAAGATTGATCTTATAAAATTTGTTAATATATACGTGTATTTATTATATGATATTTTATTTGGCCACAAATTTGGCCCCAACTAATTTTTTATCTTCTCTGTGAGGATAATGTTTGTTTCATTACTCATTGAGTTGTGAGAGGAAAGTAACATTTTTGTTTGAGATACTGAAAATGTTAGTATCATCTTATATATTGTTTTGATTTACAATTATCGGTTATTATTTATTTGTATTTTCAAGGTTATTTGACACTATTTAGTAAATACTCCCTTTGGTCATTATTTAAGGAACCAACTAACAATTCTCACAAGCCAATAAAAACAATTAAAGTCATTAAATTTGTCCTAAAATTTAAGTATTTTTCATTATTATCCCTATTAATTACACTAAACTCTAATATTATATTAATTATTATTCTTTTTTTCTCGAAAAAAGAGAGTAATAATTAATTTTTATTAATTATTACTTTCACTCTCTACCTTTTTAATTATGGGTATACATGGTAAAAAATATTTAATGCAATTTAGAAACAAACAAGTGCCTTATAAAAAAGACCAAATTATACTTATTAGTTGGTGCTTTATAATTAGAACTAAAATGAGTACTTCAATATGTTTATTTTTTGACCGGGTTAAATTTTTTTTCTAGTTCCGCCCACTTGATGCAGCGAGCACACGGTATTCTTTAGTAAAAGGCGAAAGAATAGTTCGCTCTGTGCTCACTGCGTGGCTGCGTGCCTTTCGATTTTCTCTGGCCTCAGTCTTTATATTGGGTCTCACTGCACGAACTCCACTGACTCTTCGATGTGGGACTTTGAAATGACTCAAACCACTGAGTCACGTTATGCAACCTACAATATTGGACCTCCTCTCTCTAATCTCTGAATATTTAGTCCCCTTTGAAAACCCACCTTCCAATTTATTACCATTCCCTAAACAACTTTGGCGAGTGAGAACTAATTAATTTCCTCATTGGCTTCAATTATTTGAACCTAAATTATGTTTTTCCTTATCGGACTTCTCTCAACCTTTCGTCTTGGAAACAGAGGTGTCGGGTATTGGCGTCAGCGCCGTGTTAAGCCAACAAAATCATCCTATAGCATTTATGTCGAAAAACCTGTCGCCGCGAATGCAATTAAAATCTGTGTATGCCAGAGAGTGTAAGCTATCACTGAGGCCATTGCTAAATTTTGACATTACCTTTTTGGGAATCCGTTTGTGATTTGTACAGATCACGCTAGCTTGAAACACATTCTCGATCAAACAATACAGAGACACCAGAGCAAGAAGCATGCCTCCCTAAAGAATGAGGAACGTGGCAAGTCGAATCAAGCTGCCGATGCTCTGTCTCGTGTTGATTTTATGGCTTTATCCTCCTCATCTAGTTCGTTCATGCACCAAGTCTATCAGATGCTTCAGTCCTCTGTTTCTCTAAATGAGTTGAAGTCGAAAGTTCTGAGGCATCCCATTGATTGGCCTGACTATAGCATTCACCAGGATTTTCTCTACTGGCGCACCGTTTGGTCATACCAACGGGTTCCTTCCTACCTTTCTTCACTTAGCTCGGTTGTTTACCGACCTAGAATGCGTCATGATGTGCGTCAGTTCATTCACCAATGTTTTGTTTGTCAAAAAACTAAGGTATCTCAACTACATCCTGCTGGATTATTAACTCCTTTATCAATTCCTGAGAGGACATGGGAGGATATTGCTGTGGATTTTATTATCGGTTTACGAACGATTCGGGGTTTTTTGGCCATTATGGTGGTAGTAGATTGATTGTCGAAGTATGGACATTTTGTGGCTATTCCGGGCAATTTCTCAAGTCTTTCAATTGCTGAGATTTTTTTACAGCACGTGGTTCTCTTAGTTTCAGATCGTCACAAGGTGTTCACCAGTTCTTTTTGGCGCCACTTAATGAAGCTCCAGGGCACTAATCTGAATTTTAGTTCCGCTTACCATCCACAATCGGATGGTCAATCCGAAGATGTAAACAAATGCCCGGAAATGTATTTGAGATGCTATGTACATGAATATCCTCGTCAATGGTGGCAATACCTTCCTTGGGCGGAGTTTTGGTATAATTCTTCTTATCATCACTCCATCGACATGTCTCCTTTTAAAATTGTCTTTGGTCGAGACTCGAGATCCACCCTCCATTGTTGTATCGTTCCTTGTTGCCGATACACCCTCTGACGTCCATCAACAATTGGTTCAACTCGATGAGGTATTGGAGGTATTGAAGCTCAATATTCAGCGAGCTCAACAGCGTATGAAACGCTATGCTGATAAGAAAAGAACTGAGGTTGAGTATCAAGTGGGTGACTGGTTCCTGGTTAAATTGCAGCCATATAAACAACACTCTGGGCAACTTCGGCGTTACCAGAAGCTCTCATTGATGTATTTTGGCACTTATCCAATTACTGACCGTATTGGCCGTGTTGCATATCGCGTCGACTTACCCAGCCACGCAAAGATACATCCAGTTTTCCATGGTTCAATGTTAAAGAAGTTTCAAGGTAGTGTGATACTGAGCATTCTTATTTGCCTCTACCATTAACAACCATCAACCACTGGACGTTTTGGATACTCGCAATATTTCTCAGGCCGGTCAAACGATCAAACAACTACTTATCCAATGGGATGGTACACAAGAGGCCACGTGGCAAGACTTGATTTCCATTCAAACTCTATACCCACATTTTGACCTTGAGGACAAGGTCCAATTCAATGGCGGGGGTAACATAACAAGCAGTGATGGAATGGGCCCTGAGAGAAATGAAGAAAGAAGCCCAAATAATACAGCCAAGCCCACGATCCTATGAAGAAGTCTGAGAATGAGGAAACAATCATGGAAGCTACGTTAATTTTCGAATGAGTTGTATAAAGAGACAAAAAGCATATAATATTAACTAAAATTCTTATTCTTAATTGTTATTCTTCATCTACTATAATTATTTATTTATTTCTTCCAAGGCCAGATGAGTAAATAAGAAAATTCCAATGCTAACTTCTAACAAACTTTTGCAGTTGTAAAATAGTTAAAACTGATCATGAAGATTTAAGACTGAAATGCAGGACCCACGCAGAGGTAGGACCCTCCCAAAAATAGGCGTATGCCACTTAAAGCAGCGAGCACACGGTATTCTTTAGTAAAAGGCGAAAGAATAGTTCGCTCTGTGCTCACTGCGTGGCTGCGTGCTTATTAACAACTGCTTCCTTCGCTATTTATACTATTTCCCGCATGCGAACTGTCCTGGACTCCCGATGTGGTACTTTGATTCACTCCTCTTTAAAGTCTATCTTCTGCTTATAGCCCAATACTCAAAGGCAGCTCACCTGATTTCTTGAGTTTGTAAGAGCTCTCTCTTGTATTTTTAAATCTAACAATGCGTGAATTTAAAATTATCTACTGTTATTAGACGTTATATACTCCATCCAATCTTTAATATAAGATATATTTGGTAAGTTGATTTTCGTTCTAAATATAATAATATATGATTTTTATATTTGTCAATATTTTTTTAATTTAACCTTATTGATACTCTATCAATAATAATCAAGTAAGAGAAGGAATGAATGAATTAAGGAATGTAATTAGAGTGTTTTAAAAAATAAATATATTATGTATTAACTAATTTAATTAACTTAATAAATATTGTCAAAATAAGTAGATATATTTTATATTAAGATCGAATGAAATAGTTTTATTAAAAAAAAATTACTCCTAACGGCCTTTATTAAGGAAGACAAGAGACCTTCGTCCAAAAAAAAAAAAGGAAGACAACAGACCTCTAACGTGTTTCATTTTAAGCATTAATTTTTTTTAATCTAATATCCTTCATTAACTACAAAACTTCTTAACTAACTAACGAAAATTTTCTAACTAATATCTTTTTCTCGGCTAATTTTAACATTTTAAAAGAAAGAGCTTATAATTTTAACTACCTTCATTCATTTACCTTAAATTTTTGAGTAAATACCATTTCTGGTCCATGACAAAAAACACGGACCCCATTTTGGTACCTGATAAAAAAATCGACATTTATTCGTCCTTTTTATGGGACTAAAAATGACCTTTTGGAAATTTGTGAGGGATCAAAATGTCCACCAATTGACCCTTATTCGTCCTTTTTATAGACTAAAAAGGACCTTATGGGCGGGGTTGATTTGTTCTTCATGTTGCTGCTCTTGCCACGGCGATGAGTGCTGATCTTCCGCTGTCTATCCGTTATAACAGACAGGGTTGACCGGCTCCTCATCTGCTGTTGGTGCTGAGGTCGTCGGTGTTGTTTAGGCGACGAAGCTGTCTTCGCCTGCCTCTGACTTGTGCTTCTCATATTCATTCTCATTGGTCACGGGGATTGAAATTTACAGTCCCCACGATCGGCGGCACTGTACTGGTGTAGAGCTATCGGATCAATAGACTCTTCTTGAATGCCTATGAGGCAGGCGTCCAGGAGAAAGTAGGATCACTGTACACAACCAGGTCTTTCACCAAGGGAGTGCGGTGTGTGCACAGTGTGACTGTATGTAAATAGTTCAGAGATTAGAACGTGTATACCTTCGTCGTGCAACTCCTATTTATAGAGTGTACCTTATGGTTAGGGCTTCTGATCTCGTATGATGCGTATCCGAGAATCTAGGCAACCACCCCAGGAATAGATCCTTCTGTTTGGATCCTTATGGGTCAGTTGAGATCCTTGCGCGGATTACCCCCTGTTGGGCCAGTTAACTAAGGGGCCTAGACTAAGATCTATAACATATGTTATGTAAATAATTTTGTTCGTAACTTGTCAATAACATCATATAGCGTATCAAAAAAAAAACATCATATAGATTTTATTTTATCTGAGATTAAAGGTATGTTGGAAAAAAAACCATAGATTAAAAAGTATTTTTTTTTCTTTTCATAAGGAAAATCGGAAAATATGCAGATTGAAAAAATATGAAAAGTATAAATACTTTTGAAAAAAAGAAAAGAAAAGCATAAATAATAATAATAATTTTATCCCATCTTTTTTTAATAAAAGCATATAATATCTTAAAAAGTTGAACACGTTATTTATATTAGTTTGTGTCAGTGGTATATTATTTATTTTTTAAAAATGCAAGAATTAAAAAAAATGGTAAGCGTGTAATGAAGATAAAAGAGGGTGGAATGCACTCAATGCAGTGTTAGGACCCGTTTGTTACAAAGAATTGGTGGGGAGAGAAATGAACTTTAGAGGAGGGAAATGAATGAAAAGGAAGATTTGAAAGATGAGGGAAGATGACTTGAGTTGTTTGGTAGGAAGAAAATGAAGAGGTGGTAGTTGGTAAAGAATTAGGAAATGTCTATTTTACCCTCAAAAGGAATTAATTCAATTTTTTTTTTTGCTAAAATATATTTTTAAAAAATATATTATTGTTAAGTTCGAACTTTTGAAGAAGAAGAAATTCGCCAAATTTGAACTTTCCCGCCAAATTTGAACTTTCCCACCAAGTTCGAACTTCCCGCCAAATTTGAATTTCAGGGGTAAATCTGTCAAAAACCTATTTTCCTGGGAAGATGAAAGCTTTCCTTCCATTTTCGGATAGAAAACATCTTCCCTCAAATAAGGGAAGATCAGTACTTCCAGTGAGTTGCTGACTGGACTTTCTTTTTAACAAACACCCAAAATCCATGGAAAGATTGGAATCTTCCCTTTCCCTCCCCAAGCTTTCTTTGTAACAAATGGGTCATTAATTGTAAATTGGAAGAATGAAAGGGCAACGGTAATGGAGCCAATCAAGGCAGGCGCGTTGATGGTACTAGCGAGGGCATTTGTGGAATTTCAGAAGAGGGACACGTAACGGTCATGGAGCTAACAAGGAAGGTGGGAGTGTCGATGTCACCACCGCCTTCATGACTTCATCTCCTCCAACGGTAACTTGAACCATTCTCAGAAGTCGCCTTCTCCTAATCAATTCCTAATCCCCGCTTTCATGGGACCCACTTCGGCTCCTTGTGTGAACATACAATTCTTTATTTATTTTTTTAAAAACAAAATTTGCCATGGCGTGGAGTGTGAACACATTTAAAATGAAACTGAAAACGACACAATCTTTTCGTTTCCTAATCACAAGAGTTTATTGAATTATATTTTAAGCACTCAAGATGAAAATTCTCTTTATGTTTCAAATATAAATCACTTTTGATTATTAGTATACATCAATAAAAATAGTTAAAAAATATTAAGTTTGTGATAGAATTAAACTGATTTTTTAAATATTATCCTTATTAATTTTACTAAATTCTAACATTAAATTAATTTCTATTTTCTCCCATTACATTTGTTAAATATGGACATACTCATCTAGTCCTTTCATAAGGGAGAGATAGAAGGTTTTTTTTATCCTATTTATAAGTCATATTATTAAATTTCTAATAGTAATGTATAATTTTACTGTTCATTAATAATATACATAAATTTATAGTATAAGACTTAGAACATATTCTCTCTAATCTTTAATGTAAGATATATTTACTTAATTTGATTAGAGTAATGAAGTTAGTTAAATTAATCAATGTAATTTTTTTTCCTATAACATTTTAATCGTCTTCCTTAACCTTCTCTATCTTTCTCTTACTTAATTGTTGTTTAATAACATCAATAGGGGTAAATTAAAAAAAAAAATTATAAAAAAATATAACTATTTAAGATTAAGATCAATTTATCAATTAAGCTTTATATTAAGGACCAGAAGAGTACTATTTATTGTGTAGAATCTAACAAAACTTATAGTGTAAATTTTTTACTCTTTAGTTGTAGAGATAAAGTTTAAAAGTTATTAAATTTTAACAGAGCTAATTTTGCTCCGGAAGGTTTTAAGAGGATAACTTTGCTATGAAAGTGAAAAAAAATGAGCAATTTTGCCTTGACCGTTAACTCAATTATGTTTGACCGTTAGTTGACTAAATATATTGAGCTAGCAGTCCACGTATCATCCACATCATTTTTATTAATGTACAAATTTACCTCGGAAGTTTTATATCTAACTTTAAAAAAATGAAGTAAATGACATATAGACTTTCAAAGTAAATTTGCATCTTAACAAAAATAACGTAGATAACACATGCATCTGTCAACTCAGTATATTTAGTCAACTAACGATCAAAATTAACTGAGTTAATAATTAGGGTAAAATTGCCCCTTAACCCATTTTAAAATAAAGTCAATAGGATTTTAGGTTTTCCTTAATTCTAATAAAACTTATTGAAAATGTCTTATAAATAGAGTAAAAAGAGAATATAAAAAATATTTAATATTATTTTGAAATTTGAAACTAACAAATACCTTATAAAAAGTAAAAACATCTTAGAATGCGCCTTATGATAAATAAAAGTAAAAAGTAAAAACATCTTACAAAAAAACGACGTTTAGTAGCGGTTAAAATGACATATTTGTAGCGGTTTTAGACGCAACTAATAACATTTGTAACGGTTAGAGTAACCGTTACAAAATCCACTGTGGCAAGCTGATTTGTAGCGGTTAAAAAAACCACTACTACATATATATGTACCGCTACTATATCTGTAGCGGTTACCACTGACCATCACTATATGAGTGGGCTGACGTCTGGTTTGAGAGCTTAGTCGCGGTTCGGAAACCGCTACACATTTACTTGTAGCGGTTAATTAACCGCTACAAGTCAATTTGTCACCGCTACACATTAGTCTGGTTTGAAAATTTTTGCCGCCATTAGTTTTAATTGTTTTGAATATTTGTCGCAGTTCTTAACCGCTACATATTTTCCCGCTTTTTTTTGGCAAAAAAATTTGGCGCCATGTGAATATTTGTAGCGGTTGGTAACCGCTACAAATATTCCCTCCATTTTTTCGCAAAAAAGTTTTTGCCACCATCAGTGTAATTTTTTCAATATTTGTAGCAATGGGCAACCGCGACTAACACTGCTACAACAAATCCCGCCATTTTTTCCGAAACTTAGTAGCGGTTAAAGTAACCGCTACAAATTCATGACTGTAAATTTTTTATTATTATTTATCGAAGTAATTAAATAAATCTTTTTAATGAAAATAAAAGATATTTAAATATGATATTTAAATATATAAAGTGATTATGTAGGTGCAAAATAATGAGAATATGTAAGTATAATAAGACCTAATAATAATACTTATTGTTTAGAAAATAATACTTATTGTTTAAAAAATGTGTGTACAAGTCATTGAATAATGTATCTGGAAGTAGAAGGAAAGCTGAAAAATATTACCAGTTCAACTGCAAAATAACAAACAAACAAACATTAGTATGAGAATCATTAGATTTGATCCAGTTAAACGGCACTTACCCCCTTCAATAAGTGTTACTCTTTGACAAAACGTAAAAATATGTGAGAAGACGGAGAGAAAACGTGTGTAAAAAAGAAACTGATGCATATTAAATGTGGTTGGGTGGGGTATTTATGGTGGTATCTGCGCATCATTTTGTAGCGGTTGAGGTCTCACTTTTTGTAGCGGTTATTATTAGTAGCGGTTAGGATGCATGTTTGTAGCGGTTTATGTCTGTAGCGGTTCTGTTGTGTTTGTAGCGGTTACATAACCGCTACAAATTATGTTCTGGAATTTTTTTTTTTGAAAAAAACTTAATAAAAAGATTACATATTACAGCGTAGGCATACATTTTTCTCTCAATCTTCTTCGCCATCCCTACAAAGAAAGTTTGCATAAAATGTTACGCGTGAGGTGAATACGTGTGAACACAAATAAACTTTAGTTAAATGTTACTATTTCATAAAGCGTAAATTAAAAAACGTACCGAACTATAGGTAAATTCTCATCGCCGTCTGGGAAGAAGTCTTCGAAGCTGGCGGGTTGGAACGACTCACAATCGTAGGCGACATTATCACCATCGCCCATGTCGTAAAGCTCCCGAGGCTTTAAGTTAACCACCATATTACAATCCTTGTGCCTCTCATCAGTAACATAATAAACCTGATGGGCCTTTGAGGCAAGAATATACGGCTCGTCATCTTCAGACTGACCACTGTGAATAGGCCGGGAGAAATTCACTGATATGATGCCTAAGTCGTCAGTCGTGAGTCCCCTGGACGTTATGGTATTTGCCCACAAACACTTGAACAACGTCACGGTGAAAAGGCCTGTGTAACTTATTCTGACCACATCAAGCAGCTTTCCATAATACGAGACGTCACCGAACTGCATGTTCCCGTCACTGCTGCTCGCATAACTCCTCGTCCCAAATGTGCCATATACACCAGAGTTTTGGGTCAGCAATCCCTGATCTCGTGAGACGGTGCAAAACTTAAAACCATTGACATTGTATGCCATAAATCTTTGGGCGTGGTCAAGCGAGCCTAGCGCGAGAGCTCTGAATTCTGGTGAGTACGGGTTGTGGTCGTTCATTATTCTCCTCCTAAACCAACCCTGGAATTCTTTGTGGACCTTTCTATCAATTTCGTAGGATGTCTGTGTACGGATCCTCAGTTCACGCTTCACATGACTCCTAAATTCCCTGAAATTAAACATGCAATGAAATGTTAGTGTGTATAAAATGTAATGAAATATATAGGGTATATATATATATATATATATATATATATATATATATATATATATATATATATATATATAGGGGTTATCGTTTGTCATGTCACTTGACATAAGGTTATGTCAAGTCACTCCAAAACTACGTCGTTTTGGGGTTAGTGGAATTAATGAACTCTCAAAACGACGTAGTTTTGGGGTCAGGGGAATTAATGAAGGATCTTTTGGTAAAATTCATATAATAAATACTAAAACAAAAATACAAAAACACCCTTCATTAATTTCCTTAACTCCCAAAACGATGTAGTTTTGGGCTCACTTGTCAAGTGACATGACAAACGATAAACCCATATATATATATATATATATATATATATATATATATATATATATATATATACATACATACATATATATATATATACATACATATATATATATATATACATATATATATATATACATACATATATATATATATATACATACATATATATATATATATATATATATATATATATATATATATATATATCTGTGTGAAATCCTTACTGAAGGTACGATTCAACTTTGGTGCAATTAATCAATACATGTCTATGTGTTTGAAACTTCTCAAGTGCCGTGAGTTTGAATTTCTCACTTCTGCCAACTGGTTTACCAACACGAGGGATTAACAACTCTGTTGTTGATGGCTCCGGCTTCGGCTCAGGACAATCGTCTACACGAGGCGGTCGGTTGAATGACGTCTTAATGTCATCGAAGTACCTGGAACAATAAATTAATTTGAATGACATTTCAACAAAATTAATTTAAACTATATTTAACCTTCAAATTAAATAATGTTTACACAAAATTAAACTATAATTAATTAAAAAAGGTACCTATCCGTCTGCACCCCTCCTATAATGGACGAAACCCGCCCAGTGAATTGGGTCCACGCCGTCTGGGACGTTCTCGATCAACTGCTACAGAGGAATAGTGCCATCTCCATTCATACGGTTGTAGAGACGACCCCTCCGGCTCTTCCACCCTTCCCCCAATTTCATCAGTACGTACCTCTTATGTTGTTCACGCAGTTTAAACTTTTTCTGTATCATAATTTCATTATTAATTATTAATGAATTAAGAAATAAATAAGGAAAGAAAGAAATTAAAACTTATAACTATTAACGTGTAACATTTATTTAAACAACATTGAACACCTGCAGAATGTCGGCAAATGCCTTGTCCTTCATTTCCTTCGGCACATGCTTCCAATCATGGAAAAATATCGGGAACCATGCCCAATTCCCGCCAAAATCTGACAGGAATCGGTTCATCAGGTGACCACCGCTGCTGATCGCACAGTTCGTGTCCTCGTTCCACGGGACTATGACCCGATACCCGGCCATCTCCCCGTCCATCTGAGTGAGCGCGGAAACATCCAGTGTCCTCCTGCTGATGTTCCCAAGTCTACCTGCAATATTACAAAAACAATTACTATAACTACGTTTAAAAAAAATTGAATTAAACATACCGAATTCAAATTAATTTCTCCCAAAAAACTAATTATATATACCTTCGACATCCACCAAAAATCTAGTGAAACGTGAAGACGCCGGTCGGGGGTTCCCGTGGTCCCGCTGGTTTTCCTGGTCCATGAACTGCTCCATCTTCGCTTTGGGAATCTCAATATGGATCTCCTCATTCTCGTCTAAGTTGTCCAACGACATACTTGCTGTTCGATCTCCCCCTACGGTCTCTAGGGTCTCCGGGTGTGGAATTTCTTCATCGGCGAAGAGTTCGGCAAACTCGCCCTGCCCCTAAGAGGGCGGAGGTATATTTCGAGCCCCACGCCCTCTCGTCCGGCCCCCTCTACTACTACTGCCCCTTAAAGGCCTTTTCTCGGGGACAACTGCTTTTCCCTTTCCCTTATCTGTGCAGAAACCATGATGTTGAAAGGTAGAAGTTTAAAAGTAAAAGTTTAAAGGTAGGTTGAAAGGTAAAAAGGGTGAAAACTCAAAACTGTTAGAAGTTGTGACTTTGAAAATGAGAAGTTACTGTTTAAAAAACCGTACATTTTGTAGCGGTTTACCAAAGAAACCGCTACAAAATTCAAATATTTGTAATGGTTATAATGTCACCGTCGCAACAACCGCTACAAAGATGCATTGTTCTTCGTGATATTTTGTAGTGGTTAAGTAACCGCTACAAAACAATTGACCCTTGCAATTCTGTAGCAGTTATGTAATAACCGTTATAATATGTTCAGAGTCTATAGCGGTTATTCTCCATAATCGCTACAAAATGAATTTTTTTTTCAAAAAAAAAATTCCAAACTAATTAGTTTGGTACAAATATTTAAAATAACAAACCCTCAATTCATTTAATTTTTTTCTTTAAGTTTTCCAAAAGTATCGACAGTAATAAATTAAACATAATGAAGTAACCGGAAATAGTCCAACATGTCCGTGGGGATTCGGATTCAGTATAACCGCTAATCTCCCACGAAAAACTCGCTGAGTCATTTTCATCAGAGATATTTTCGTGAGACAAAGGTGGCTATAATGGAACCCAATCTCCGGTCACATGTTGGACTATTCTCAGAAGAGTATAAGTCAGTAGAAGTATTCACGCCAAAGAAATGAGTAAACATTGACTTGTCACTGAACGAATTGCCTCGCAAGGATGAGAGAGGCAAATATCCGCAGCCCTCATCACCCGAGATAGGAAATCAGAGCTGCTGATATCTCCATTTCTTCGATGACCAAGCGAGATAGTTCATTCAGTTACGAGTCGAGATTTAGTAATTTCTTTAATTTTTATAATTGATGTACGGACATTAACCTCTATTTATAGTGTCAATATTTGTAGCGGTTTTAAAGGAAACCGCTACAAACGTGTAGCTTTTGACGCGGTCAGAGTCCCGCTTCCTTGTGACCGCGACAAAATTGTGTCGTTTCGTTTATTTGTAGCGGTTGTGGTGATGTAACCTCTATAAATTCACCGCAACAAAGTTAGCGCCAACGTTGGCGCCACTTTTGTAGCGGTTAGGCTAACATAACCGCTACAAAATTCCCGCCATATACATTCCCACCATTGCGTGCCAAGCTGGTGCCAAATTTGTCGCGGTTTTGTTTGCTTTAACCGCTACAAATATAACAGCAGACATGCCGCCAAGACTTCCGTTACTAATTAGTGGCGGTTTAGTGAAAAAAACCGCTACAAATTGGTATTTTGTCGCGGTGATGTCCAACCGTGATAAATAAACCGCGACAAACAATAGTTTTTTTTTTTAAGTGTAACATAATATTTATATTATCGTCGAATTCAAATTTTTGTACTTTTAAATTATTAGTCATCTTTTCATTTTAAAAAATATTTATTAAATAAAGGAGAAATGACATTGACATTGAATAATGATCTTGACAGAACATGTACAAAACAAACTAGAAGATGTGAAACTCGGACAAATAGATTGAAAGACTTGGTCCTTGGATCAAATTGCACATCACTGAAATTGAGGGATCGTCTCCTAAAGATCAATCATACATTGTTGATGATTGGTTGTAATGCATTGAAAACAAATCATGTTTAGGATTTTTGACGAGATCAAATAGTCAATTTATAAAAATCGTTTATAATTTATTACTCCCTCCGGTTTTAATTATAGGAACTATTTAACTGATTTTGGGAAATTAAGGAAATGAGTTAAATTAGTTAATTTTACTCATTTTCCTAAAATGCCCTTATATAAATTTAAAATGACATAAGTAAAAGTGAATTACAATCCGTCACATATCTCTCCGACCAATTTTCCTTTCCACACGCTTTCTAATTGAAATAATAATCTTACTATATAAACATCTATGTGTGAATATATATATATATATGGGGTTATTGTTTGTCATGTCACTTGACATAAGGTTATGTCAAGTCACTCCAAAACTACGTCGTTTTGAGGTTAGAGGAATTAATGAACTCTTAAAACGACGTAGTTTTGGGGTCAGGGGAATTAATGAATGATCTTTTGGTAAAATTCATATAATAAATACTAAAACAAAAATACAAAAACACCCTTCATTAATTCCTTTAACTCCCAAAACGACGTAGTTTTGGGCTCACTTGACATAATCTTATGTCAAGTGACATGACAAACGATAAACCCTATATATATATATATATATATATGTATGTATGTATGTATGTATGTATGTATGTATGTATGTATGTATGTATGTATGTATGTATGTATGTATGTATGTATTGACACACACAAACATAGATATACACACACACACACACACATATATACATTCATATATACAGACACACATATATATAAATGCTCCTAATAATAAATATAAATAGGGGTATTATAGGAAAAAAAATGACAAAAGTTAAAACTTGATCTTATAATTAGGACCAAAACCAACCTAAAATGTATTCCTATAATTAGGACCGGAGGGAGTAATTACTAACAAATAGTCATAAATTACTTAATGAGAATTACACGTTACAATAAGGTAAAATCAATTGATTTATAAGATAAGCAAATGACTTTTCAAACCTCGTAAATTGCTTGAAAGCCTTTCGTAAGGTCTACTAAGCAACTAATGTAATAATTTCTCATTTATTATTGATCTTTAACAATTTACAATTAATTTTTGGCAATAATTAAGTATTAGAAGCTATCTTTTGATGCTTATAAAACTAGAAAATATTTATTATACAGAATAATATATTATTCATTAGTATTAACGGGGTTGACACAAGTGGTAAGTGACTTATGTCACTTAAACAAGGTCTCGAGTTCGAACATTGTGAATGCAGAAAAGCCCCGTTGGAAGACTTACCCACTATAGCTATGTGCGTAACCCGGGTCAGATCCAGATTAGTCAAGACAAAGTTCTGGATATCGGATGGGCAACCAATATATATATATTCATTAGAAAAACGGTTTTAAATTTAGGGTTAAGGTACGATTTTACCAACGGACTATTGGCTCAGGAGCGTCCAGCACAATTAACTATTAAGTGGACCAAAAATACCAACAAACTTTTTAAAAATGAGCGCTCAGCACAACGCCATTAACACCGTTAACAAAAAGTTAACCTCCGTTATCTAAGGTGCAGATTAGCCAACGAACTCTTATTCCAGAGCGCCAAAGACAAAATTCTAAATTTTACTAAATTAAATAATTTTTCTCAATTGTCATTATTCAAAACTACTTGTATAGATATCTATGGACAAAAATTATTCATTCTTTAATTTTGTCAAAATTATAATTTGCTAAAATAAACAAAAATTTTAATTAAAAATATAATTATATGATTTAAATAAAACTCAAGGTGTTTTATATTCTTTTCTTTCAATTTTGCCGTTAACTTAATATCATTATATTCAAGATAGATAATGTATCGTTGGGAATAAATTATACGGCAATTGACACAATTGAGCTTTAAGAACTACTAACCTAAATTTCTTGCTATAATTTAAAGAGGGAAACAAATTATACTTATAAATTTAGATTAATAAGACTTATATTTAGAAATAAAATAAAAATAAAAATCATGATAGAGTAAAAATACATACATAAATTTACTCTAATTTATTTGATTAATAAGTGCACTTTTACATATTTTACTCTAATTCTCTCATATCATTTATCATACATTCTTTTTCTCATAAAAATTATTATTTTATTTTAGAAGAAATTTATGTGATTTTTATTATAAAAATAAATCATATAATTTTTGTTTAACATATATAATAAATTATAAAACACCTTGAGTTTTATTTAAATCATATAATTATATTTTTAATTAAAAATTTTGTTTATTTTAGCAAATTATAATTTTGACAAAATTAAAGAATGAATAATTTTTGTCCATAGATATCTATACAAGTAGTTTTGAATAATGACAATTGAGAAACAATTATTTAATTTAGTAAAATTTAGAATTTTGTGCTGGGCGCTCCTAGAATAAGAGTTCGTTGGCCAATCTGCACCTTAGATAACGGAGGTTAACTTTTTGTTAACGGTGTTAATGGCGTTGTGCTGAGCGCTCCTTTTTAAAAAGTTTGTTGGTATTTTTTGTCCACTTAATAGTTAATTATGCTGGACGCTCCTGAACCAATAGTTCGTTGGTAAAATCGCACATTAACCCTTAAATTTAAATATCATCATTTTGTTTTGTCCGCATGACAAAACTTGAGTTACTGGCTATCAAAACTCTGAGTTACTCCTTTAATTTGAGTAATTATTCAAAACTTCATCTTTCTATCTTTTTTTTTTTTTTGATACCACTACAAAGAAAAAAAAATTCTTTCTATCTAATTCAAGTCTTTCATTATATTTTTAAAAATTTAAAAATTAACATGCAATTCCATATGATTTCAACACATTTTTAGTTATATATTTATAGTTGGAAAAAGATAGAAAAAGAATTTTGAAATTACAAAATCTTAAATAAGATATGTTACTAAAAGTTGATAAGAGAATGATGAAACTTGACACGTAATTCACAATTTATTTTTTAGGAAATATATAATTTGAAATTTTACAAATTAAAAAGTTCTTCTTCTGTTTTTTTTTTTCTCTTTTTCATTGGATTTTTATAGTTTTTTTTTTTTTTTAACTATAGGTAATTTTTTAATATAATCAATTACAGGTATTCGTTTCGGAAAAATTTGAAGGGGGTAATGATGTTAGTAACTGATGACGTGGTTATCACTCGACACATGCATAGATTAATTTTGCTAGAAGGATCTAAATAAATCAACTAGATTACATGTTAAATATAGATGAAATGACACGTTTAATAAGCGTAATAATTTTCTCTTTTTATGTTGATAATAAATTAATTTTATTTTTTTATTTTATATTTTGTGACAACTTACATGTCATTTAGTCTGCATCCATATATTAGTCTTAATTAACATATTATTATCATAAGGGTGAATGCTTAATTGTAAGGAGCTAGTAACAAATTTTTTTTTTGAGACTTGATTAAAATTAAGAAAAACTAAAAAGGGATGATAATTTAATTTTTGTCTCAAAATTTCAAGCTTTTAGTGGGTTTATCCCATCTTCGAAAAATCCCTAAAAAAAAAAACTGTAAAAATGTTAAAAGACAAAAAAAAAATCCGAATATGTATAATATCAGAGATGTATGAGGGTTTGATTTATCCTTTTCAAAATTAAATAGAATTAACAAAAATATCCTTCTTAATTTAAAAACCGTGCTCTCATTTTTTTTATAAGGGTTTAACAAGACTATATAAGGTTTTAATAAGTTCTGATAAGATTTTGACAAATTTCAATTCGAAAAGCATCATTTGCTATTAGATAAGATTATTTGAACTTATTAAAACCTTATCTGAATTTGTGAAACCTTGATTAGAAATGGAAATACATACCTTGTCACTTGTTGCAAGTGGTGATTTTTGAATTGAAATTTGTGAAAACATTATCAGAACTTGTAAAAACCTGATATAAATTTGTGAAACTCTTATATCTTAAGTGGGAATCAATATTTTGTCACTGAAGCAAGTGGTGAATTTTGAATTGGAATTTATGCAAACGTTATCCAAACTTGTGAAATCCTTATCAGAAGTGAAAATCAATACCTTGTCATTGTAGCAAGTGAAGAACTTTGTAATAAAATTTTTGAAAATCTTATTAGAACTTGTTAAAATCATATGTGAACTTATTAAACCCTTACAAAAAGTGGGAGCATGTTTATTAAACTCATGGGGACATTTATGTCATTTATATTTAATTTTTAAAAAGAAAAATCAGACCCTCACACTTATCATAAAACATTTTTATCCTTTAATATTTTTAAATTTATTTTTCATAGATTTTTCCTTTATCTTTTCAGAGATTAAAATTATATTAGGAGGGTAAAATTTCTTACTAAAAATTATATCAAAAATTATTTTTTAAGATACTGAATACTCCCTCCGATCCTAATTATAATAACACATTTTGGAGTTGGTTTTGATCCTAATTATAAGAGCAAGTTTTAACTTTTGTCAATATTTTCCTATAATACCCCTATCTATACTTATTATTAGGAGCATTTATATATATATGTGTGTATATATGTATTTATATATGTGTGTGTACATATATATGTATATTTGTGTTTGTGTGTGTGTATATATGTACACACACACACATATATATATATCTGTGTAGATATATATATGTGCGTGTGTAGATATATGGGTGTGTAGATAGATTTATATGTATACATATATACACACATATATGTTTATATAGTAAGACCATTATTTCAATTAGAAAGCGTGTGAGAAGAAAATTGGTCGGAGAGTATGTGATGGGGTTGTAATTCACTTTTACTTATGTCATTTTAAATTTATATAAGGGTATTTTAGGAAAATGAGTAAAATTAACTAATTTAACTCATTTCCTTAATCCTTCCAAAATCGGTTAAATAACTCCTATAATTAGGACTGAAGGGATTACTAAATAAAAGATATTTTAAGATGCTTAATTTATAGAATCTAACCATTCAAAATTTCAAAGTCAAATTTCCCCTTTAAAGCAAACTTAGTAAAGAAGTAGAAGAATGAGGGCATGGGCTAGAGGCAACTGGGGAAGAAGATAGTTGTGGCCTGTGGGTGAGTGGCTAAGTCAACACAGTGGATCATTAGTCAACAAACTTTCATTAACTTCTCTCGCCCAAATTCTTCCTCTTAACGTGTTTGCCCACGGTCACCATCTTCATTCATTTATTATTTTAATTCAATTAAATATTAATATATTATATATTTATCTGTTCATTGCAAGTTCCTGCTACCTTCCTTCATTCTTCCCAGCTTACAGCTATTTCCACTCTCTTCTATATGTCCCACTTGACTTGCTCTCTCCCTTATTTCAATATTCTCAATATTTTTCTCTGTTTCCCTTCAAGATAATTTAGTTTTTTTCTTATAAAGAAATTATATATATGTATCAAGTCTACTTTCTCTCTTCTTATTCACTCTTTGTTTCCTTTTTATTTCTTTCTAAATACTTATTGTATTTTTTATATATAATTTCAATATGTGAAAATTTCCTATTTATTTTTAGGCTAAATGTTTTTCCAACAAAACAAAATTTGACAAAAAATCAGCTAAGTGTAAAAAATTTAACTATTTGACCCATAAGGGTTGGATCAACGGGAAATTGGCTCACTAAGGTTTAAACTATTCACTGAGAGATATTCCTACATTTAACATTTAACAATAGGGAAAAATACTTCTCATATTGTAAGAGAAGTGTTTTCTCATGTCACACACATATGAAATGATGGAACCCACACACACACACACACACATATATATATATA
Source organism: Acacia pycnantha (assembly GCA_025563575.1). Lineage (NCBI taxonomy): Eukaryota > Viridiplantae > Streptophyta > Magnoliopsida > Fabales > Fabaceae > Acacia > Acacia pycnantha. Next base: position 1,424,384 of record JAMWYP010000112.1, read on the forward strand.
TATATATAATTAGCATTATATATATATGTGGGTCCTACTATTTTATGTGTGTGTAGGAATCTTTTTCTTCTCATGCAACATGAGAAGTTAAACCCCGTAACAATACTCAAAACGAGATTATCCCCACATGGAAGCTTAGCTAAAAAAAAAGAACTATTTGTATAAAAAATAAAAATTGTAAAAATTATAAAATATTAAAATTTATAAACAAATATGAGAGAAGTATCATATATTTTTACAGTAGATCGATCTTCAAAGCTAATAGTAATAAGTAATTACCCACATGCAATTGAGAATAGTTATAAATATAATAAATTATTAAGATGAGATCTTTTCGGAGTTCACATTATATATGTGCACATAATTATGAGCATTTTTTTTATATATATTGTATTTATATATATTTAAATTATATGCTGTTTTTTGAGTTTTTTTTTTGCATCCAATATCTCAAATTAATTAATTTCTATAATACTGGCGTTGCAGATAGATGCAGAACTGGAAACTAATTAATTTAAAATATTGGGTGTAAAAAACATCACAAAAAACAACATATAATTTAAATTTATATAAATAAAATACAAAAAAAATTGAAAAAAAATACTCCTACATCTAATTAGAAGTATAAGCCCATAAGAAACATATAATTATAGGGAAAAACATTTCTCATGTTGTAGGAGAAGTGTTTTCTCATGTCACACATACATGAAATGGTGGGACCCACATATATATATAATTAGCATTATATATATATATGTGGGTCCCACTATTTCATGTGTGTGTAGGAATCTTATTCTTCTCATGCAACATGAGAAGTATAAACCCCATAATTATATGCACATAATCGTGTACTCAATTTTTCGTGGCAATACTTGTACGTTCGAATCTGTAATGTTTACACGGTACACGTGTAGCTCATGTATAGGAGGCGCAAAAGAGACAATAGAAGGTAAGGAAGAAGGCAGGGGCCGAATCAAAAACAAATACAGGGTCAAAGAAGGATTCAAGTTCAACATGTTGAATCCAAGAACACGCAAATAGAACGCACCTCCTCCCTGGTCCCACTGGGGCCCACACCCAACCCCGGCCCCTATATATGTTCCCTCTTTTCTCGCTTCTCTCTCTCCCAACAGACTCGTTATTCAAGTATTCAACATTCAAACCCAACCTTCCGAGCAAAAAAAAAAAACATTCAAACCCAACCCTAACGTTAACAAAATCATTCTCTCTCTGTAAGAACCATTCCAATAATTCTCCCAATTCCTTTGATTGATTCTCCTAATCCCTCGTCCTCCTCCTTCTTATTATTCTTATTCAATCTTTGATCTTCAGCCATGTCGTGCTCCGTCGCCCTCTCTAACTCTCCGGTCTTCTCTCCGTCGGCTTGCCTCTTCTGCAACAAACCCTCCGTCGTCATCTCTTCCTCGCCGGAATCCCTTTCTCTCCCTTTGTCTCACCTCAAGCCTTCCGCTGCTGCTTCATCTTCATCTTCTTCTTCGCCTTCTTCGCCTTCCTCGCCTTTCCGCCTCCGCCTCCTCAAGCCTCCTCCTCCCACCGCCCTTTCCAATTCCGCCTCCGCCTCCGCTCCTTCCTCCTCTTCCACCTCGCCTAACGGTGCCGTTTTAAAGAGGAAGAGGCCCGCAAGGCTTGCTATTCCCGTCTCGTCTCTCTCTTTTGGGGCTACGGCGACGCCGTCTTCCTCGGTGGTGGCCCGAGATGTTCTAGAGGTCGAAGGGCTTGAGTTCTCCGTATATTGTAAGAGAGGCCGGCGAGAGTACATGGAAGATCGTTATTCTGCTGCTGTCAATCTTCAAGGACAACCCAAACAGGTAAAAATCTCTGATACTTATTATTGACAATATATTATGAAATTATATGAGTCCGATCTAGTAGTTTGAAGAACTAATTGTGATTTTTCTGCATATCTCTCTCTCTCTCTCTCTCTCTCTATCTATCTTGTTATTACTTTCAAGAAGAGAAAGAAGTAGGTTAATAGCTTGAACTTTGAAGCCCATTATTTACAATCAATTTATGTTAATAGAAATAACTGATACAAAAAGGGATTAGAGTAGCAGAGTCTCTGCTAATCAGTGGCTTGTTTGACTGATATAACTTCTCAGGATTTTTTATTTATTTATAAAGATCCAATTGAACCAATAGGATTATGATTTAGTTGACTGACATGAGGAAATTTGGGAACGATCTCTGCAGAATTCTACTTTGGTTTGGGATGTTTAATGTTGCTATAGCTAGGTAGATCTTACAGTTATAAAATTCTTATTGACCAATTTGTTTTATATCATTATGGCAGGCTTTCTTTGGCATATTTGATGGGCACGGAGGTTCAAAAGCTGCTGAATTTGCAGCACAAAACTTAGAAAAGAACGTCATGGATGAAGTGACTAAAAGAGATGAAGATGATGACATAGAGGAGGCAGTGAAACATGGTTACCTGAAGACTGATTCTGATTTCTTAAAAAAGGACCTCCATGGTGGATCCTGCTGTGTAACAGCACTGATCAGGAACGGAAACCTTGTTGTCTCTAACGCAGGCGATTGCCGTGCTGTTATTAGCCGCGGTGGCGTCGCAGAAGCCCTCACATCTGATCACAGACCTTCAAGGGAAGATGAAAAAGACAGAATTGAGACCACAGTAAGCACACTTGGTCTTCACCTCATTCTATTTTCTGGATGCGTCGGCCATTTTTCGATTCAAAAGCTTAAGCTGTTGTTTGAATATTGTTTTTGCAGGGTGGCTATGTTGATTTTTGCCGTGGGGTTTGGAGGATTCAGGGGTCCCTAGCCGTTTCCAGAGGAATTGGAGATCGGTATTTGAAGCAATGGGTGATAGCTGAACCTGAGACTAAAGTTCTCAGGATTGAACCTGAACATGACTTGTTGATATTAGCTTCAGATGGATTATGGGATAAGGTGAGTGTGAGATTGAAAAATTCAATAATATATGATGTTCATTTAGTTTCTATTACCGAACTGTTTTACTGAAAAATGGTTTCCTCCTTTTGATTCTTGTTTCAGGTTAGTAACCAGGAAGCTGTGGATATTGCTCGTAATATGGCACAGCCATTGATGGCCTGTAAAAAGCTTGTAGATTTGTCTGTTTCGCGAGGCTCAAGTGATGACACAAGTGTTATGCTGGTAAAACTGGGACACTATTTAAAATAAAAAATCATTCTTTTTAGTTGAAGAGGAGAAGAATTCATCTGAGCTTCGTTTGTGGGGATTTACTGGAAGCTTTAAATAAGGAAGGTTGCATTATTCTGCAGAAGATAATGATCAAGGGAGAGAAGATGATGATATGATGTTATTTATTATATTATTATTAGATTAGCTATATTCTTTCTTGTATATACCTGACCATATTTTTTTTTTTTGTATTCTTTTACCCCCATTAGAGGGAAGAGATTTAATTAAACCATATTACTTGGATTAATTAAATCTTTATATTGTAGAACGATAATTAGCACCTAATATGATTCATTTTATTCTTTACCTTGTTCTTTTGCCATTACTGTGACTAAATAAATAAATACTGCCAGGCGGCAGCCATATTTAAAGCCATGGTTATCAGAACCGGACCGGACCGGCCGGTTCGAACCGGAAACCGGCGAACCGGCCATAAGTCCGGTCCGACAAACCATAGGAACTGGAGTCATACTCATCAGGCAACCCAGTATTTTTAAAAAAAAAAAAAATAAAAGAAGTGGAAGACGGAGGGAACAACAGTCGACAATCGACCCAGATCGTTTTGTGCGAGGATTTAGGCTTGTGTCTTGTTGCGATCTGGTTTGTCGGTGGAGGTCCTCCTCGAAGATCAGAGTTAGGCTTTCTGATTCATTTTCTCCCCCATATCGTCGAAGATAGGAGTGTTATGATCTGTGTTCAGTCTTGCTGATGACTCACTTTCTCTTCTAATTGCTTAGTTCTCACTCTTCGCGCTCTCTCTTTTTCTGGTATGAAGAAAGGATGATGAATGAAGATGAACAATGGAGAAAGGCTCGGCTTGAAGGACACAGCTGCTTTTGCCCTCTGCACTCTACCTGTCCAGTGTCCCCTTTCTCCCGTATTTGATATTTCTCCCATTATTTTATTTCAACAAAACTATCCCAAGTTACTAAACAACATCTTTTTTTTTCTTGGTCAAATCACGCATCAGACATATATGAGTTTCTCTACTTTTCTCTTGTACTTTTTATATATTTTATTAATTACCATTTTAGTAATAAAGAAGCATCGAGCCCACTAAATTGATGGGTCTTGTCAATCACGATTTTCAAAGCCTGTTCGGTTCAGCATTCTTGATAAAATTTAAACCTCATTTTTGTTTAAATTTGAACCTCCCTTCTACATTTTTTTAATTTTTTATCTGAAATTTTTACCTTATCACCGTTTTGGTTCCGGTTTGACTCCGGTCTGACCCACTAACCCTTGACCCAGTACCTCGATATTCAGTGACCGGTCCGGTTTTAATAACCTTGTTTAAAGCTTATTATTTCGACCGAGATGAAGGTTCAAGTTAAGATGCTTCTCTCTCCTTTGAAGCTCTTAAACGCTAAACATAAGTTTGAGCCTTTGAGGGCCTGTTTGCTTGATTGGTATTTACGGAAATTTTCAATGTGTGAAAATTTTGTAAATGAGACAACAAAATAGTTTTTGTGTAGCAATGACATGATTGTTAATGTTATTGTGTTGAAAAGAGAAGTGGTGAGGTTGGAGATTATGGTAAAGGAACAGGAACTATTAGAACGGTATAGAACAAGGTTAAGCCTGATAGTAGTCTAAGAACTTGAATGAGAAAGGCTCAGATGAAATAGAGGAGCAGAGGCTCGAAGTTGAGGACTGTTTGGAAAATTTTTAGAGTTAAATTTTAAAAATAGGGTTATGGTGCAAAAATGTTTATATACTTTTCTCAAAAATGCGTCAAACATATATGTATCTAAAGATTTCATCCAAAAAGTGTTAGTTTTTGTTGCATGAGCCCCATATTATTGTTTTTGGAATGATTATTTAAATAATGGTAACTATGTAAAAATATTCATGAACATTTATTCAAAGTGTGTCTACCATTATATGCTTTTCGAAGGTTTTAAAATAGCCATAAACTTTTAAAATTAGAGAAAAAATACTATTACCATGAAAGTTCTTATTGTTTTTTTTTTTTTTTAATTCTTGTTCACCTTGAAGTCATGGGCTGTAAAAGCATCCCCAAGAAAAGCTTGTCATCTATACTAGGAGCAAAATCTTAACTTTGCCACAGTGGAGTGGCGGCGGCAGCAATGGAGTTGGAGAAAGAGAGTGTGTAGACAAAAGAGAGTGAAAGGAGAGGGGACGGAGGTTGGATCGGAGGAGGAAGAAAAAGAGGGCGGGTTTGACTTTATTTAAAGAGTAAATACCCTTTCTGGTCCCTAACAAAAAACACAGACCCCATTTTGGTCCCTGATAAAAAAACTGACCCTTATTCGTTCTTTTTATAGGACTAAAAAAGACATTTTGAAAATTTGTGAGGGATCAAAATGTCCACCAATTGACCCTTATTCGTCCTTTTTATGGATTAAAAAAGACATTTTTTTTTTGTCAGGGACCAAAATGGGGTCCGTGTTTTTTATCAGGGACCAGAAAGGGTATTTACTCTTATTTAAATTAAATAACCATTTAAAAACAATGATGTGGGGCCTACATAGTAAGAAAAAATCAATGAAAGTGGTATTTTTGCTCAATTTTCAAAAGTTTATAGACACTTTTATATTCAAGTGAAATTTATGATGTTAGACATACGTTTCAGAAAAATATATATGCATTTTTACATTTTAACCTTAAAAAATATTGCAGTAGTTGAGTTAAGCTTTTAATTCATTTTTCTAACTCTTTTATCTTAAATCTTCTTTAAAAAATTTTTATTATCCAACTACTCCAAGTTTTTTAAGGAAAATATTTAAGTCATATTCCTTATATTCATTTGATCAGATTCTTCAATACACATGGGCATGTGTTATACATATTTTTAAAATATTATCATTTAGTTATAAACCCAATTAACTTGACATAAGGAATATAGAGAACTTAATGTATGATTTTTTTTTTTTTTTTAAATCCAACTTGATTTTTTTTTAAAAAAAAAATCTATAGTTGGTATGCATAATTTTTAGGAAGCTAAGAAAAAAAATAAAGGAGAGAAGGGCAATAAGAAATACCTCTTTGAGGTTGTAGGTTGGATTGGAATCAATAATAGGACTCTGTTTTTTTATTTTCCTTTTGACCGATTCTTGTGGATGAACTTTTTTTTATTCGAATATGGATATGTATTTTTTTGGTAAAAGGTTGGTAAAGCTTAGAGAAGCAAGACCATCCCATTATATTTCGTGCCAATCAAGTTCCCAAATTTAGCCCATGACGTGAGTGCGTGCATCACACAAAAAAAAAAAAAAAATCTAACTCAGTTAGGAACTTCTTTTTAATAGAAAAATTTCATTTAAATCAATTTAAAATACCAAATTCCAGAATCAGACATGCACTTTTAATAAATCTCTAATAAGGCCTATAAGCCTAATTAGGTATTTATATAAATTTGATCATTTTTTTTTTTGATACTCCAAGTGGGGAGGGGGGAGGGGAGCGGGCTCGAGCCCGGTACAAGGGGGTGGCCAGCTACCTAGAGCTGGCACAAATGCCAGTGCGCTACTAAGCGCTCGGTATAAATTTGATGATTTTACTAATATGTCATTTTGTTATTTTCTCTTTAATTTGTCTCATTCTTTTTTTAATAAAATCTCCACATCTATCTTGTTGATTCCTCACATATTCTCTTTCCACCCTGAGATTTGTTCGATTGATTAACTATTTGACATGCTATTCATATCGTAGTTTCTTTTTTAAGTCCCTCTCCAATCACACATAGCCACGAAAATAGTTTTCTAATTGAAGATAATTTATAATTACCTTGAAATTTGGATTGATTTTGTTTCTAGGAAAATCAAAGATAATATATATATATATATATATATATATATATATATATATATATATATATATATATATATATATTTTTTTTTTTTGCGAATCTGTAATTGTAAAAACACATTATAGATATTTATTCTTTCAAATCATCCCATTTGTATTCCATGTAAATTGTGCGACATTACGGTTAAAAGAATTGTGAGGATTTACCTTTAATATTGTTTAGTTGACTAAAAGTTAAGATCTTGATGCTTTAAGTGAGGAGTGGATATGATTTTGGGGGTAGGGTTAAAAGTTAATATGAATTCACAATTAAAAATCTTCAATTTTTTTAATTATAAAGGGGTATTATGGTTTGTTAACAACATCCATAGATCCCTCATGCTGGCAGGCTTTATTAGGATACTCCCCTCTTTTTTCTTCAGTAGAAGGTCAAATGTGTGCGGAAATCAATATATATCTGCCGAAAAGGAGGAGCACGAACTTAAAAACCTAGTCCACCTATGATCTCAATCAGTAATATATACAACATGCTGAAATGTTTAAAAGACGATAATAAAGCATGCAGAAATATCCTTATAGATCACATTGGACGAATCTGCATGGCTCCCTCAGGAAGCAAGAAATTTCGACCCAAACAAAATGCTTAATTTCTCTGATAGATGCTAGCTGATCTGCAACTCTCCATCATGATGACTTATTAGATTCCTTTTCATCATATATAGAAGAATCATATTTAAGGAATTCAATAACAATGTCAGCGTGTTCATGCATGCTTGAATAGAATAGCTAGGAAGATTATTTTTCATCGAAGTTCTCAAGCTTTCAAGTCTTTGAAAGGGAAACCGAATAGATAATATCCTCCAAACCAAGTTGTTGCAGAGAAAGGGTAATTGTGCTTTTGGGTGTGCTACAATGGAATCTCGGGATCATCTTTTTGTCATCACATGCCCTTTAGAACATCCAAAAGTTGTTGCCTTAGAACATACACCGAAGGGATCGATTGATTCATCAGAAGCATAATCACCCTTAGAACATCCATTGTAGCACACCCTGCAGAAGCACAATTTCTCTCTTCAGGCATATGCACTCAATCAAAGGTGGATGTTCTAAGGGTAATTAGCAGTTAGCACACCCAAAAGCTGTTGCCTTAGAACATCCACCGAAGGGATCGATTGATTCATCAGAAGCTTCCAGATAAACAAAAAGACCTGTCATTGGAAGAGAAATTGACTAAAGGAACTGCCATAACATATCATCATTGATGTATCTTGATTCCTTATCAAACGATCGAAATCCATCTTTGATTGAGTATATGCCGGAAGAACTTTTATTCCAAATGAGCTTGTCTTGCGTATCAAAGAAAGGAATAGGTATACTAAGGATCTGGTTTGCAACTGCTTGAGGGTATATGTTACACATATATAAGTTGAGAATTCCATCTCACTGTGCATCGGCTCGATGAAAGGTGTATTAATGGATCAAAGACCATCTAAATTGAGCGGTCATTGCATGGGCCACCACACAAGGTGGTTTAACTATATAGAGACTCCTGATCTTAATTACCTTCTAACTAATCATATCTTAGGCCATTGAAAGATACCATTCCAAGTCCATGAGGAATTATATAGTTTTTCACAATTGGTTCATTATACAAATTTATGTATTTTACTTTCAGAGTTGAAGAGAGTAAGGACTCCTCTGGGGCAGATAGAATTCTCCATATTTACTTAGCTTGTGTAGCACAGCTCCAGCTCATCTTCAACAATGGGTTTCGAAAGGATGTTTTTATTTGCCAGGTGAATTTTGGTCTTGTCTCCATCAAAGCCCTAGAAAAAACTGATGCATCTTGAATCAATTTTGTTCACGGATATATTGAGGACGTTTAACAAAGGAAAGAACATGAAAATTTGCTCCTAAGACGACTGATTTGATAAGCATAAGTCTTGATGCTTGAGATAGTAGTCTAGCATTCCATGTTAATGTCTGCCTTTCATTTGCTTCAATCACGTGAGAGTAAACCAGAGCTTTACTTATTCCAAGATCAACACAAGTGCCCAAATATTTTTCGAGTTTTTCTGTGAAAACCACAGCAAGCTGGAAATGAGAATAATGCTCCTTGAACGAACGCGAAACATTTAGACTAAAAATTACCGAAGATTTGGAATGATTTATATGCTGTCATGACTAGTACGTGGCTATACAAATCAAGAGAGGCTTTGATCGAATTCACACAATGATAAGAGCATTCAAAAAAGAAGAGAGATCGTCATCGATCTGCATATATACTGGAGGAAAGAGATTGGTTGCGCATTGTTACAAATCTTAACCGCAAGACTTCTTGCCTCCTCAAAAGAAGAAAGAAGACATGATAGCACATTAGCAAATATAATACAGAGTTAGAGAGATAAAGGATCTCCTTGTCTAATTCCTCTAGTTAAAATTATTGTTTGAGAAACTTGTCTATTTATACTTGGCATTGTAGCGTGGTGATACATTGCACAGGAAATACAATCCATTTTTTTCATTCTTATTATAAGATATTTTTAATATTTTCATGTATTTTAAAAATAGATTGCAACATGATTAAGGTTATATATAGTAACCACCAAACGCTTAGGTCAACTGGTAAAGGGTTGTCCTAACTTGACCACGGGTCTTGAGTTCGAGACGTGGGAATGCAGCATGCGTGGGTGGTAGAGGCTTCCCCCCGAAAGGGGCCACCCGGTCTCGGTCCGGATTAGTCTGGGGCCATTGATGTGCCTGAAAGATGGCCTGCCCTAGGATATCGGATGCTCTAAGCAAAAAAAAAAAAAGGTTATATATAGTAAAAAGGGAAATATTTTGCTGAATCTTTATTTACTTTTGACTTGGTGTGTAACTTATAATTCCTATAGTTTTTATTTAATCTTTAAATTTTGACTCATTATAATTCAATTTCTATCGTTTTTATCATTTTATAATTTAATCTTTATGTTGAAGAAAATTAAATAAGTTATATGGCCACTTTAAGGAAAGCTGTGTGCATGGCAAGAAAGGTTCCAGCAAGGTGGAGAAGGTGGTGTTGGAGGAGTCAGACGGGATAGAGGAAGGTGAGATTGCAGAGAATTCTAAGCAGACTACTGGTCCGTGGAAGGTTGTTCAAAGATTTCGTAGGCAGAGGAGGGATAGGCCAATGAATGAGGAAGTCAAAACTTTGTCTAGATATGATGTGTTGAATATAGGAGAGGAACGAGGAGGGTAGGGGGATATCTCTGCGGGTAAAGGGGATGCGATGGAAGAAAATAATGGGAGACAATTTATAAAACGAAGGGATATGGGGCTGAGGATACCTGTGAGCATAGTTAAAGAAAATGGGCCACGGATGGAGGCAGTGATTGTTCCCAAAGGGTCACAGCAGAGGTCGGTTCAAGGGGAGAGGAGTAAACAAGAAGAAAGAATGGGGATTGATAAGGGAAATCTGACTGTCCCTGTGTCGGAGTATAGGGGCAAAGGGAATGGTCAGGTGATGTGGCATGACACGGGTGTATCTGATTGCAGAAAAAAAAAACAAGGGTTGGATTCAGTAGAGAATGTAGGACAATACTATGGTGATGATATGGAAGATAACGGGGGCCGGGTGACAAGAACTCGTTAGATAGATTAAGCTATGATATAATATTTTTATTTTTGCCTCCGTCAATAAAATTTCTAGTTCCGTCACTGGGTGTGAGAGAGGGCTATATCGGGTTCAACCCATTGAACCTCAAACTCGAAGAAGACTGGTGAGCTTGTGTCTTATCTAATTAAATAAATTGGAAGCGCCCATGCTTCCTTAAGCTTAGGCTAGTATAGTCCAAAGTAAGTTGTCTAGGACATTGCAGCAAAAGAAATGGACTTACGTCCCCATAGCCTGAAATGGCGGTTAGATAGCATTTGCAACATATCAAAAGTGCTTATGAATGTTTTCTCACAATTTTTGTTTGGGTGAAAAAAGTTGGATATCGAGTTTATGCCTGAATCTGAGCTTATTTTAAAAGCTCCAACTCCTAGCTTATGACAAGCTCTTATTTGAAAAGCTCCACTATGGAAATGAAAAAGAGGCCTTCAATATTTATCTGATCAAATTATGTATTTTAGTATTGCCAAATTTTGTAAAGCGTTAAGATGCAAAAATACACCTGTGCTTTGGTCAAAGGAGCGCCCAATAGCAAGTGTTTTTTTGAGGTGCACACGTGGTTACAAATTAGGTGTAAAAATACCGTTTGACCGTTAAGTTTGACTTTGACTGTTAAGTTTGACTTTTTTGTTGACTGGACGATGACGTGACATTTCAAAGATGAAAAAATACACATGTGGTTTGTCAAAAAGAGCGCCCAACACCAAATATATATTTTTTAATTTAATAATTTTACTTCAATTAAAGGAAATTTATTATTTCTCTAGGTATTTTTCCTGGAGGTCAAATTTTTTCTTCTTTGAGAAGGAGGATTTATTCAATAGGTAAAAACGGTAAAAATTTTATTTCCATATTTTATTTCCTTTTTTTTATAAAAAAATCCTTATTAAATTTTCTAATTAATAATTTCTAAATTTTCTCCTTATTTCTTCCCCTCTCATGATTCTCTCGCCGCTTGCCTCCACTGTCACCGTCACCCCTGTTTCAAACCTTTGCTATCAACTTGGTGTTTGTCATTTGATCTGCCCACAGTGGTAATCGAGCTTTTGAATACTTGTTCACAAACTGTGGCTAACGACAATTTGTTAATGACAGTCGGAAGCAACGAAAGTTTGTAGAACAAGCTTGTTCGGCGTCAGGGAAATAATAATAATAATTTTTAATTAAAATAAAATTATTAAATTAAAAAAAGGGAAAATTATAATAAAGGACCTAAGAAAAATAATATTTATTAAGAAAGACCATAAAAATGGTAATTATTTTGAAGGACCAGAAATTAAAACATTAAAATAGAAAGGCTAAATTGCCCTTAGCCAGATTTCCTATATTATCTCTAATTAAATAAGAATCTGGGATGATTGATGGATAATAACAAATAAAGACTGAGAGTATTTATATTGATTGTTGGAGAAGATGTTGTTGCTGGAGAAGACGTTGTTGTTGGAGAAATTGAATCTCATTCAAGATCTGGGTGGTGCTGTTGGAGACGTAGTTGCTTGTATAAGGAGATCACTTTGAAATTTGGATGCAAAAACCTCCTGGACTAGAAAGAGAAAAAGGAAAAACCTAAACCTTTATAATCCCTTTTTATCATTATTAATGATAAAAATCTTGTACGGCCAGATTTGATAGGAGAAATTGAATCCAATCAATATAAATAAATATAGGAAATCTCAATTTCCTATGTTATCTCTTATTAATGATAATAAATTGAATCTCATTCAGAATCTGGATGGTGTTGTTGGAGAAGACGCTGTTTTTGCCGTTGCTGTTGATAGAGATTTTGCTGCTGCAATTGAAATTGAGATTGCAGAGCTTGTGGCTGAAACGTTTGTTGTTGTTGCTAGATAAATTGCTGCTGTTGTTGATGGAGAAAGAGAGGGTCCTGATTTAAGGTTGGTGTTATGGGTTGATCGGGATCGTAGTCCAGTCCAGTTTCCTCCATTGTAATCCATTTTGCCTTCTTTCTCTAAAGCTGAGTAGTGCAGGGAAAGCCTAAAATGCTTCTTTTTCTCTTTGGTGACTACGAACCGGAACTCGAAAATTGAATGAGATCATCTGATTTAACTGGGAGGCGATTTTGGTGCCGTAAAAACGTTAACTTAGCGGATTCTGATTTGGTCTCTATTTGTTATTATCCATCAATCACTCCAAATTCTAATTTAATTAGAGAGAATATAGAAAATCTGGCAAATGACAATTTAATCTTTATATTTTAATGTTTTAATTCCTGGTCCTTCAAAATAATTACCATTTTTATGGTCATTCTTAATAAATATTATTTTTCTTAGGTCCTTTATTATAATTTTCCATAAAATTTTTTTGGTGTTATGCGTTTTTTTTTTGACAAACCACATGTGTATTTTTGTACCTTTGAAATATCATATCATCGTGTCGTCAGCAAAAAAAGTCAAACTTAAGGGTAAAATGATATTTTTGCAGCTAATGTGTAAGTACTTAACTGTCGCTCCTTAAAAAGCACCGAAAAACACCTCATGCGAATTCTAGTTATCCAGCGAAGGATTAGTGCGAAGTCTGAGGAAGGCAATGGGATCATAAAACCCATTTTTTCCTCTTCGCTCTCCTCTGAAGCCGCCCTCTCTGCTCTGTCTCTGATTTGCTCCCCTCCTGCAGCGCCTCCTCCAGGTTTCCGCCGCCTTCAATCAGGTTAGTGTCAGAGTTCGTTCTTCATTCTTGTTGTTCAACTTATACCTTCATTCGATGTACTGAGAATCTTGAAGTTTTCTTCGGTCTATTTAAGTCTATTGCTTAGTCTAATCAAGTTTAACTTGAAAGTCAGAATCTCAAAAGAGAAATATAATTGTTTTTCATCCAAGTTTTCTGCATATGAAATTATTTTCTTAATGAATGCAATCAGAGCTATTAATTATCACGATTCTCTCTTCTAAGGTTCAGTTCATACTCCTTATTTCATTCACCACTTCTGTAGTCACGCATTTCATTCACCACTCCTTATTATGTCTGATTCACAATTCTTAATAAACTGAGGTTTTATTGAACTCCAGCGTTTTATTATGAATAATATTTTGGTTTTGCGTTTTTTTCCCTGTTCCTTTTTGGAATATGGAGCAATTAGGGTCTGCTCTTATCAATTCCGAAATTTTAATCAACCATAGTAATTATAAGTTAAGCACCACGAGTGAAGAAGACTAACATGAAATAGTGATGTTTAGTTGATCGTAGTGGTGATGCTCGTTTGACCCGTTTGTTTGTGATTTGTTGGTATGCTTGAAGGCAAGGATTGTAACTTCTTTTTGTTTTTGTTTTTTTCCCAATAAAAAACCTAAGGTCCTATTTGGTACTCAGTCCTTATTATAAGGCACCAACTATCAAATTTATTTAGTTTTTTTTATAAGGCACTTGCTTATTCCCAATGAGTATTAGTTATTTTTTTACATGTTTGCCCATAATTATTAAGGGTAATGGGGAGTAATAATTAGAGTTTAGGGCAATTGATATGGGTAATATTGGAAATTACTTAGATTCTAGGAGAATTTTATCGACTTTAAGAAAAAATGTTAGTTAGTGACTTATACTAAGGATAAGGAGACGAGTATTAAATTATTTTTCAGGGCTTTGCATGTTAATTTACCAAATAGACGCGGAGTAGCGATATCGTCGCCCGACCCGAGCAATCCTTCCTAGCAGTCACTGCCGCCAGTCTCTCTCCGTGGCATCGTCGGCCTGAACATTAGTCTTGTTATCGACCGTCATCTACCTCGAGCAGAAGAGTAGCAAGAGATTTCTAGGCGTTCATCGGGTATACCTAACTGTCTTACTTTGTTCCCTGTCTTTCCTTCTTTTGAAATCTATTGCTTTCCGTGTAAGTGTTTATGTTCCAAAGCTTATCATCTTTCTGTTCTCTCATGGATATCGTCCTCCTGGTTCTTTTATTTTGTGCTTTATTGTGCATTCTGGCGCTATGTATTTGTGTTCAAAATGATTTTTCTGTTTTAAGATCATGGCCACCTGACTTTGACCAATTTGTGACCTTTGAGGGACTGGTTTTGTATGAAAAGTCTGTCTTGTACTATGATTTTCTTCTACTGCTTCATTCATCGAGTGATTTATTTAATACTTTTTGCATTGTCCGTGTTGTATGTTAACTATCAAAGCATGGTTGGAGATTCATGGCTCTTTATCTGGTACTATTTGTAGCATCCACCATAACCAATCTCCTTCTTGTCACAATAAGTTGGAGACTTGGAGAAAATACACGTTTTCGCTCCTAACTAAGGCCTAATTAAACACTTCACTTCTACTTAAAAATATAGAAGACGACCCTATATTATTACTCTTTTGAAAAGATTACAGAAGAACATCCCGTGCTAAATTAAACTGACATAACACATTTTCATGAATCCATGATGATTTTTATGTTCTCTTTTATTCTTTTTATATTTTCTTGCATATTTTCCTTTCTATTATTTTCTATACAATAATCAACAATCTAGTTGTTATTTCCAGCAGTTTTCCTCAAAGTATCAAAGTTTCTAGTCGATCGACAAATTTGAATCTTCTTGACGGCAGGTTTTTGTAATTCCTTCTTTGCCTTTTCTAGTCACAGGAGCAAAGTGAAATTATCAGCCAGAAGCACAATACAAAGAAGTAATATCAGCTCCAGGGGAAAGAAATTAAAATATGTAAGTTAGATAGGATTTATATCGTTTTAACACCGAACATTTGAACTGCCAATGCTAACTATCCAGGGATCTCAATGAATGTTTGGTGACTTTATGATTTTTCCATCATGAGAAGAATGACATAATGACATACTGTTTTTGAGATTCCTCCCTTTATTCCATTGTGCCCCATTCTCTGATTTCCTTACCTATCACGGTAATGACATTATCATTTTTCTTGAAATGTAAATATTGATGGGACTGATTCTTTGAATAGTATCATTTTTCTTGAAATTTAAATGATTCTAAGTGGGTGAGAAGATTAGAGCAATGACAAAATCAACTAATCCTGATAAGGTGAAACAGACCAGTCAAACAGCTCAGGAAAATATAAGTAAAAGAAAGACTCCTATGACTTTCGAGAGGTCCTTCCCATGCCCAAAACAGTATCTTCCCTTTTGTTTTACATACTGTCTTTGTCTTTGTTTTTTTCTGTGTGTGGTAAAGTCCAGGCTCCTTCTAAGCGTTAGGCTTTTGTTTGGATTATGGTACTTAATAGAATTGGTACAAATGTGATACCTTAGACTCATAGGCCCAAGGAGGATCGATCATCCGATGTTTGTGTGATGTGTTTCAAAAATTCAGAGATATATGACCACCTTTCCTATATTTGGAAGGGGCATAGCAGATTTAGAGTAGGCTGTTTAGTTCCTCTTATGAGAGCTGGTATGTCCAGCTTATCTTGTGCTTTTTCTAGCTATCACAAGTTTATGTCTTTTGTACAAATAAAGGAGCATGAACTTCTTTGGCAGTGTGCATTTTTTGCTGGTTTGTGGTTCCTTTGCTTATAATGGAATGCAAGAGTTGTGAACCAGATATTTTTCCCTACTTCTTCATGAGAGGATTATTTTTATGATCTCTGTGTCACTGTGTTTCAGCAAATGGACTTTTTAAGGGTTTTCCCTATAGATTTAAAGGGATTGGAAGGATTTTTTGAGTCAGAGTCTGAGTTGTTTCCTATGTTTTTTTGTTTTGTTTAGGGAGGATAGCTTGCCCTTTGTATTTAGGAGGCTCAATTTATCCTGCTAAGGTGCTAGTATTATTTTCTATCTGTTTTTAAGATTTCTTTAGAAGGAAGCTTTTAAGATTTACTAAAGCGCATCTTCTTTACTGTGTTGTATCTATTTGGTTAAAGTGCAATCTTTTGAGTCTTCCAGAAGAGCAGTTTAGCCTTAAATCTTCTATGATATGAGCTTCTATACTTAGAATGCTGATCATGGGTGCCTTTATACAAATTGTTATGCTACATATGTAGAGAGATTGGATTGTTTCTTGGGCTAATTCTGTCTCCTTTCTATATTTCATTGGTAATGTGGAGAATTCCTTTTCTTTGGTTCTGTAACATTCCTGTCTCTTGGTAAAATTCTTGTCATTTAAAGAAGTATACTATTCTCAATTTTTGCCAGAAGTTTTACTTTGCTTTAAAAGGAATTACTTGCTTAAGCTAAGAGTGTGTTTGCAGGTCTAGGATATGTGTTAAGAATCTACCAAAATATGTTGCAGAGGATCGTCTACGGGACTTATTTTCACAGAAAGGAGAAATAACAGATGTAAAGCTTATGCGCACCAAGTATCGATTTTAAAACCTTAGACTTTATTTTTTTAATATTGGTATATTTAAAATGTTTTAATATTTTTCTTTATTGTGAATTGCTTATAAAATTTGTTTTCTCCCTTACTAGAGATGGTAAGAGTCGGCAATTTGGTTTTATTGGTTTTCGTACAGAGGATGAAGCCAATGAAGCCATAAAATATTTCAATAGATCCTACCTTGACACTTGTAGAATCACTTGTGAGGTGGGTTTTGCTGTCATAGTCTCTTGTACTGACTCATTACTTGTGTTATAGTTGGCAAAACTATAAATCTACTTGAATATCTTCTACTGGAATAAAAAATATTTCCAACGTAAAACTTTATGCTGTAAATATTTGCACTTAGCTTGGAAATAAAAAAATGATAATAATTGTATATCATTGACCTTGTAATTTGTATTTGTGTTTTTGATCTTTTTTTCAGAAGATATAAGTAGCATATTGGCAGGTTTGTTGAGAAAGATAATATGGTAATTTAACACCTTTAAATTTAATACTTATGAGGGAAGTGCAGTGCTCATAGGACATACAAATGCATTTCAATCATGTTCACTGCTGAGGTGTTGCATGATCCAAAACCTTTCTTTTGAAATCTATTTTATTTTCTTTTGAAGTTTGAACAAAGAATCTTGTCTCTTCAGTTTTGTTCCTTCTCTAGCTCGCTCTCTCTCTGTTTTTTTTTTTTGGCAAAAACAAGGTGGCAACAGATTTCTTTCCGTGAAGGTTGTCATTCAAAATTTTAGCAGAAACTCAAAAGTCAAAACTTATAATCACAGTTTCTGTGTTATTGAGAAATAGCTTTTGTGACAGATTTTTTTGGAAGCCCAAATTTTGAGCTTCTGCAAAGAGCTGTATTTGGGATTTTAAATTGTTTTTTCTGTGTTATTAAAAAGTTCATTCATATGTTTTGACAAAAAAGTTCTTTTGACAACAATTCAAAGGTTCTTCTTCCCTCTAAGAGCGCATGCCTAAATGGGTCTCTATATCTTCAAAACAAAGAATGAAGCAAAGGACTCATTTGGAATGAGACGTAAATTGCATTCCTATGGGTTCATATCATATTGATAGTTTTACTAGGGGAAATAAAAGGAATTGCACGCAATAGTTTTGTTGTCTTGTGTAATTTTAGGCAAAAAAGCTGTGTCACTTGATGACATGCACCATGCTTCACCTAGTGCTCAATTAGAAAGATAATGAATTATGACTCATTTTGTCTGTGTTAGGTGGCTCGAAAATTTGGCGATCCGGATATTCCTCGTCCATGGAGTCGACATTCATTGAAGAAAGGGGAGAAAGTGAGCCAAGGTGGGGAGAAAGATTCTGAAAATAGAAGTAGTGCTAAGGCACAAAGAGATGGAGAGAATTTGAAGGAGAGAGTTGACATTGATGATCCTCAGCTTCAAGAATTCCTTCAGGTTATGCAGCCTCGGGCCAAGTCAAAATTGTGGGCAAATGATACATTACCAATGTTGGATAATGTTAGTGACAAGCAAAAATTAGCTGAGAATAAAAGCAAGGATCTTTCAGTTCCAAAGCATGATGAGTTACCTCAAAGTGGCTCATTGGACGATGGGTCCTCAGATGGCTCATTAGATGATGTGTCCTCAGATGGCTCATTAGATGATGGCTCCTCAGATAGTCATGAATCTGAGAAACCAAATAATATTGTCCATGATGATGCACTTTCAGATATGGAATATTTGAAGAGTCGGGTGACAAAGGAGTGGTCTGATTCTGGAGATAGTGATGATGAAGAAGAAAACAATGCCTCTGTGAGCAATGATGACGAGAACAAAGAAGGCAATGATAGTCATGCTGATGAAGATGAAGAAAATTGTGATGATAAATCTTCGAAAGGAACTGGAAGTGGTGATGCTCAAAATTTAGAGCTTTCAGGCCAAGAAGATATCTGTAGTGAGGATAGTGACCATGAAAAGGTTGAAGTGAGACGCCCTTCCAGTCTTTCTGGTGATGAAGAACCTGAGCAAGGGGTCCCTTCATCATGTCTGGAAAATGAGAAAGGAGTTTTTGAGTCTTGTCGACTGTTTGTCCGCAATCTGCCATATACAGCCATGTAATTCCTCTTATTTACATATCTCCTTATTTCTTGCTTTTATTCATGTGTATGGGTGTTACATTTTTTTGGGTATTTATCAATTAAACCAATTTCTCAATTTGACATAAAATACGTGACTTTATAATTATCTGTGCTTTTATTATTCAATTTGGACATTAATGTTATATACAATGAGTTGCATTCACCTTTTCTAAGTGCATGTTTGGCAAACCAGAAAACCGTGGTTTCAGAAAGCTCTTTTCTGTAAGTTGAGATAAAACTCTTCTCACATATTCACATTGTAAACTGTAAAAACTATTCTCCAAAAGCTAATCCAAACATCCACTAAGATTTTGAGACCTGCAATCAACTCCTCTAATTTCAATTTCAATATATGCTAAAACCTTATCTAAAGTTTCCCCCCTTCTTTCTTGATCTACACCCACACCCACAAAGCTCATTATAACTTTTTCAAAAGCATTAGCTTCGACTGGTGATTTGTATAGCATTGAATCAGGCTAGTGGATTTGTAATTGGAAAAACAAGTTGGCTGTAAAATTTATTGGATGTCACTATTTATAAGCTATGACTGGTGTGACTAATCTCAGACTATGCAATGTACAAGAAAACATGTCTAGTTACACTAATAGAATAGAAGTTTCCTAAATAAACTGAAATTTCAAGAAAAGGGGGGATGAGTGTACGTGTTTGAAACCTCTGGAAGTGAATGTAAGTTCTTTCATATAATTCCAAATTGGCTTTTTCACATTGTATTATTTTTTTGGGCCACAGTGAGGAGGAACTTGAAGAACACTTCAGCAAGTTTGGCCCTGTCTCACAGGTTCATCTAGTTGTTGATAAAGATACAAAAAGGTCCAAAGGAATAGCTTATATTCTTTACACACTTCCAGAACATGCAGCCAGGTACACATGGTTTCTTAAAAATTAATCGGCTCACATTTATTTCAAGTTTCGTCATGAATGTGGAGGTCTTGTTCTTGAAGCTTACTTCTGAGGAAAATGTCTTTTTTTTTTTTTTTTTTGGGGGACTCTATAACGTTTCAGACAGCCCTCATAGATTTTGAATTTAACAATTGTCATACTATTGTAGTAAATCAGGTATTTCACCTGTGGAGTAAGCCCTTATTGAAAGGAATCATCGAGTGTCATACAGTCATAATTAATCTTCTTTTTTGTGGTTGTGTGCACACAAAAAAGAAAAATGTGCATTGGGGGACTCTAACGTTTCAGACATTTAACAATTGTCATACTATTGAAGTAAATAAGGTATTTCACCTGTGGAGTAAGCTTTCAGTGGATCTTTGTATAATAATTTTGGTGGTGGGTTCTGATGATACCTTTCCTGTAAAAAAAAAAACAGGTGCTGTGAGGGGACATGGTTTCGGCATTTCATTAATATTTTAATTTTAATGGTCAAACGAACAGTGTGCCGTCTTGGTCAGCTTTTGAGTTGGAGAGGAAAAAATCTTTATTTAGGTGGTTTGATTGTCGCAATGACATGAATGATTCTTGTAACTGAAAAATATTTTCTTCAAACAATTAAAGGTACATTGGCATCACCCACTGAGGTGTAAAATCCAGCATCTATAGATGTCATCCAGATGCTACCAATTAGCATTGCTTCATATGATGCAAAATATAAAACGCTCATTCTTGTTAAATTATTTTCACGTTATGCATGCTTAAGCTGGCATGTATTAATAAATTTGTTTTGCCAATTCTTTATTTAATGTTAAGACGTTTGATTATCAGGGCACTAGAAGAGTTAGACAATTCAATCTTCCAAGGAAGACTACTGCATGTTTTGCCAGCCGTGCGGAAACCTTCAGACATCAAAGAGTATGCAAAATATACACTTTTTCCATTATTTTACATGCAAACATCTGGTGTTTTATTTGCCCTATCATAACAGTACTTTTTCGGTTTTTCCATACTGTAGAAAGAATACATCAATGGACCAAAGCTCCAGAACATTTAAGAAAAAGAGAGAGGAGGAGCGGAAAGCAGCTGAAGCTAGTGGAGATACCAGAGCATGGAATAGTCTATTCATGCGCTCTGACACTGTATGTTGCTTGAAACTTAATAATGTGCAATTGATGTTTCTAATAATTTGGCCTTTGTGGTATAGACAAGAATAAATTTATCTTATGTGTAGCATTTTGTTTGATATCAGATATGTTTAATCATCTCATTGGCTCTTTTCACTATAATTATACCATTTTGTCTTTCATATCAAGCATATTATTAATCCCAGTTTGTTTGGAAAAGGATTGATGTGGAGGGAGAAGAAATTTCTCATTCTATCTTGCAATCATATGCTTTTTTTTCCTGTAATGAAAGTTCTTATGTCCCTAATCTTTTCTTCTATTTTCCCTTTAAAGAGGGAACAATTAACAAAGTGTCTTCTTTCAACATTAATATTCTGTTTTTGTTGTTGATCTTATTCTATGCAAATGCCATTGGCCATTCCTTCTTTCTCTCTGCTCAGACATCTGATGCATCTTAACTACTTGCGTATAGGTTGTTGAAAACATTGCTCGTAAATATGGTGTAAGTAAAAGTGATTTGCTGGACCGAGAAGCTGATGACATCGCTGTGCGCATTGCTTTGGGGGAAACTCAAGTGATTGCAGAGACAAAAAAGGCCCTTAAAACGGCTGGCGTGAATGTGGTGTCTTTGGAGGAATTTGCCAATGGCCAAAAAGTTGGTGTGAAAAGGAGCAACCATGTACTTTTAGTGAAGAACTTGCCATATGGTTCCTCAGAAAATGAATTAGCAAAGATGTTTGGGAAATTTGGGAGTTTGGACAAAATAATTCTGCCTCCAACAAAGACATTGGCCTTGGTATTGTGATACTTTCTTGTCTTTTTTTCAGATTTAATGATGTCATTACAGTTTTGATTTTATTTAAATACCTTATTTGGTGTTTTGTATACAAAGGTCACAATGGTTCTCATCTAATTTATGAAAAGATGTTTAAATCTCTTACCCATAGATCTCTAGGTCCAGCATTGCTCTATCTGCTGTAAGTGAAGGAATTTACCTCATTTTTTTGGGATCTCAAAATATTGCCAATTTGTTTCCCGCATGGTCTTGTTAAAAAAATTTTCTCCAGCTCTTGGGTTTTTGAAAAGTTGATATTCTTATCTTTGCAAAGCTTTTAATTATCTGGATTTAATATTTCAGGTCGTCTACCTTGAACCAGCTGAAGCTCGAGCAGCTTTTAGAGGTTTAGCGTACAAGCGTTTTAAGTAAGATTTTATTTCTCTTCTAGTAAGACGAGCAATCAGCAATGCTATAAAAATGCACAATGCTCTTTATTTCTTCAGTGTTCAGATGTTATTGCATTAAGTAGTTTTCTGTTATCACTTCCTGTTTCCATGTGTAATTTCCCAACATAACAGTCCATTATATGCGGTCAGCCCTTTTATTGTGAACGTTATTACCGCCCCAGACTTAAAAGAGGTGTGACATCAGAGTGCTACCTGAATTGAATTGAGTTCTTTTGTTGGCTTCTTTAGATTATAGAGTAAATTACGTGAACTTCCCTTCAGTTATGCTGAAATTACATGTACCTTCCTCTATTTTCAAAATCTACTTTGACCTCTCCTTAAAGAGAGAGTTCAACTACATTAACCTCCTCTATACTTCCAAAGTTATATTTTTTGTCCAGCTTTTGTTAGCGGCTATTAGATGCCTAATTTGGTTTTTGACCAAATAACCCATCACTTAGTAGTTAGTACATGGTTGGATTAGCTTTTGGGGAATAGCTTTTACGATTTACGAGGTAAGTGTGTGAGAGGAGTTTTATCTCGGTTTGCAGAAAATGGTTTCTAAAACCACAGTTTTGTGGTTTCCCAAACACTCACTAAATAGCCAAACCCAAACAGTTCTGCAAAATTAGTCCTGTAATATACAGAACATTTCTTTGAATCCTCAAAATCTGCCTCACCCTCTGATCAAATTCTTAAAATGTGAGGAGCACACATATAAAAAAGCCGATCACTATTAATTGTTCATCATTGAAGCCTCTCACCCTCAGATCCTATCAGAAGTGCATCTCCACTACCACCTTTGACGGCAGCAATAAGGAGATCATGGTGTGTGGAGATTTCAAAAACCACTGATAGCCATCCATCTTGCTTGCTGTTCCTTTTTGCTTTCCTCTGTTTTTGTAGATACAGGCAGAAAATGCACTACCCTTTCTGTTTCCATGTCCAATCTTCCTCATTGATTCTCCTATGCCCTTTGCCTTGAGAACACCTCTGCTCACCTGTGGGTTTGATCCTGTCTTTACTGCTGCCATACCTATATTTTAGATTTCTTGGTTGATATTTTGCCTCAGGATGAGATCAATAAAAGTGAAGTTGAGAGAATCTTGCATTGCTGTTTTGGCCTTTGTTTTGTTTTTGTTTTTTTTTTTTGTTTTTGGGGTGGGGTATGGGGAGAGGACACCTATGAGTTGCAAAGGATTTGCATGGGGTCAGTTCTTGCTGGTGTCCAGAGGCTGCCTCATTGGAGTCTTTGTGGTTTCTGCTGACCTAGTCTTAGACTTGAGATTTTCCCACGTTCTTGATTTGTAGCAGTTGGGATTTTGGCTAACGGGACAGGTCGGTAGTTACATGTTTAGAAATAATTGTAATAACAGCATCCTAGAATCATTTAAAGAGTATTGTTATAGTGGGACTGATATATGGGGTTCGGCCATGGAGAGGGGAGTTCCTTGAAATTTGAACAAAACCTAGGAGAGTTGTGTAATTTACTCCAGATACTTTGCCAATGGTTCATTTAAATCAATTCCTTGAAGGGTATCTCAACTGGGTTGAAAGTCCAACTGATATGTCTTCTTTCAGCCTGTTTACTTGTCTTTCTATTTGGATAAAACGAGAGAAAAAATAAGAAATCAAAACTTTGTGATCCCTTTGATTTGTTAGTTGGTCTAATCAGTGTCATTAGTATCGCATGAATCTTTCAATTTGTATTGCGATTCAGAAACAATTTGGCTGTGGGAGTCGTGGGCGATGCGACTCGTATGGTTGTTTCGTTTTTTATCTGAATTGTCCCTGTATCGCACGATTCTCACCAGAATCGCGCAAATTGCGATTCCTTGGAGAATTGAGCAATTGTGGAAGCCCCTTTTCTGAAAACTTTTCCCCATTTTCCCCCAACTTGTTTCCTTTTCTATTGGCTTCTTTTCAGCTTCATTATTCCCTATTATCTTTTTTTTGGGCCCGTTTGGATGGAAGAAAATGTAGGAATGGAATGGAACGGAAAGGAAAATATTTTCGCTCGATGCGTTTGGTTTGCATTGGAAAAGAAAATATGTTGATAGGAAAATTTTTGTTTGGTTAAAAGAAAATATGTAGAAAAATAAGGCAAAATATCATTTTACTTCTAACACTCGAGTGCTTACAAGGCACACTCGAGTGTGCAGATTAACACTCGAGTGCCCCAGCCTTTATCCAAATCTAATTATGTGTTTTTGTACCCCTCCCTGCAACAAATTCATTTATAAATCCCGTGTTAGGAACTAACAAAATCAGTAACGTAGAACACTTCTGAATCTGATATATTAAACTGATATTACAGATACACCATCTGCTGAAGCCAAATGCTCCCTAACAGTCAAGAACAGTCTCAGGATAGCAAAACAGACCTGATCCTCCTCTCCAAAAATAACTCTCAAAATATTGCCTGCCTCCTCCTACTTCTAACGGCTATTATAACCAAAAGAAACAACTTTCACAGAACCCCATAAGGGCCACCCTACAGGACAGCTAATATCCTAATCTTATGTCAAAATGGAAAGTCAAACCTTGCAACCTTAAAAAGCATGTTGCTCCTTTGTTGGTGCTAAGTTTGTCTTCCTAGATCTCCTAGCATAAGTCTTACCCTTGAATAGGGTCCTTTCATCCCGCTGCTCCTTTTCTCTTTCTCAACTCTTCATTTCTGTTGAAATCGGGGACTGTGTGTTTGTGCCTGGCCATGGCTATTGCAGCTGCAGTTGTCGTCATGCCATTGAGCTTGCTCTTCTTCGCCTCTGGCCTTGTTGTTAATCTCAACCAGGTATCAATAATTCACTTCTTTTAAGGTTATCAGATGTTCATTGGCTCATGCCTAACTTCTAATTTCCTTCGTGGCTTGTGTTTTATTTCCAAAGTGCTGTCGATTTCTTTTTTAATGGATTCTTTCCATTTTCGGATTTGATTTTTGTTATCTGGTGCATCTGGACTATGTTTTTTGCTTGTAAATCTAAGGGGCACCTTCGTCATTGACGTATCTGCACCATCGGCGGCTTCTTCTTCCTCCTTCCATGATATTTTCCGGTGTCACTCTCTTCCTCTCCCCCGGCACTAAAGAGGGTAACTTGGTCTTCTTCCATTTTCTTGATCCGTCGGAAAATGGGTTCTCACCAAAATAGGTGGGAACTGATTTTCCCATGTTTAAGGGAAAATGGCCCGCCGCCGGAAAATATCTTCTTGAGAAAATGTGAACCAAACAGTTGCGCCGGAAAGAAAATAGCCATTTTCTGTTTGCTTCCCCCAATTTTCTTTGAACCAAACAGGCCTTAGATATTATAATATTCCATGCTATCCAATATATTAGGCTTTGAAGAAACCCTTTACTATTTTTTTCCAGCTTCTTTCCCTTTTTTTTGTTGTTAATATTCCCTGTTATCTTTTTTTTTTCCCCTCCAGATATTGTATTCCTAGCTATCTAGTTAAAATTTTTCATGTTTTTTATTCAATTAATTTTTTATAATTTTTTTTGTTTTGAGAATAAAACATCTAAATTGAAGAAACCCAATCAAAGAAGATTACATTTTTTTAAGAAAAAAAATTATATATAAAATATCTAATTCTAGTATATATTATGGTATTTGATAGATTTCAACTGAATTTTATTTAGACTAAGAGATTATGATTCGACTTTTTAATACATTACATTTCTACCGAATTTTACGGGATTTAAATAAATAATGATGAGTGATGATGATGTCTTTTTTTTTTTTTTTTTTTTTTTAAATTAGGGTTTTGAAGTGCGACAGTGATTTAACTTATTTCAATTGATCTTTGGGACTATTTGAATTTTGATGTTTACTCTTTAAATGTTAGCTTTATGAAATTTGAAGTGTTATTTGCCTTTAAAATGCTAAATTGCTAATATCTACAAACTTCTAAATGTTCTCTTATGTGAACATTACATTTATGTCATCCTAAATAATTGATCATGAATCTTACTATTTACAATATCTTTCGATTCACAATTCCAAAAATAGGCTTTCCAATTCACGATTTGTATCCTGATTTGATAACCATGGGTCTAATAGCAAAGTATGGAGAGTGGTGGGTTCTATCAAGCAAGCAACAGATGTCTCTTGCATCTAGTTGCTTTAATCTATTAGAAATGATATGTCTGAAAGACTGGTGGTTTAATATAATTGGGGGTTGTATATATCCGGCACTTGTCATGTGATTGGTACTAGTGATGCATAGAGCCTTGCTCCGTTGCCAACTTCTAGCTTCATAGAGCATTTCATTCACAAGGAAGCCAAACTCCTAAATTCAAACAGATATAACCCTAATGAACTTGATGCTCTGCAATTTGTTTTTCTTTTATATAATGTTATATATACATTTTTTGGCCTGAAGATAATATTATATATACATCGAAGCAACACAAAATGTTGCATTTCTGGGGTTTAATTGTTATTTGTCAGTGGACTATCTCTGGGAAGTCTATTCATTTTAGTATTGAGTCCACGTGCGTACATATGCAGTCCATGAGCTGAACTAAACTTACAATGTGATATGGTTTATGATCTAGAATAAAGCATATGACAGAAGGACATGAGAGTAGAGGTAGAAGAGACACAAGAAAGAGGTTAGAATAGAAGAGGAGAGCTCCTATGGCTCTCACACAACAGAACTGTATATTGCACTTGTCAAAAACTGATCTCTTACAATAGAGGAGTAGGCTATTTATACACTATAGCCTCTCACAAATCCTAATTAATGGTTTATTGACTAATCACCCTACTACTTATCTAATTCACACTTAGGTCCCTGTGATCATATTACAACTAGGTCCCTAAATGCTTATTATGATTATATATCAATACCCCCTCCCCAAAAACATCCTTGCCCTCAAGGATGATGATGGACTACAAACACAAAACTGAACTTAAAAAACACAAAGCTGAAACATCAAACATAAGCCAAGCTATCAAATTCTGAACTTGTGCGGCTACACTCTTCATGCCTTTCCCATTTACTTGCAGCCTTTCCTGAATGACACAAAACTCCAAGCTATGAGCCATTGTAGATTTTCCTTAACCAAGGAAATTACCCCTTGCAACAAACCAGACCCTACAAACCTTCCAAATGATCTTTTAACCTCTGCTGCCATAGGGGGAACTGCTGATAATGCTGTCATTTTGGCAGTATCATTGTCTGAATTTGTAGTTCTTGGCTGAAATTCCAGCTTAGAAGAAGGAATTACTCGTAAGGAATTTAGAGGACTGGATTGTAACTCACAGACCTTCCCTTTGTACCAAAACTTCATAGAAAGTTCTCCAAAATCCCACAAGGCGCTTATTATGGTTTTCAGCCATGTCAGCCCCAAAAAACATCACATGTGTTCAGTTGAACAATCTTGAGGTCACATATAAATTCCAAACCTTGCATGTTCCATCTAAACCCATGCCATACATAAAAAATCTGCAACTTCTGCCCTCCGGCCACCTGAACCATCACTAAAGGAGTTGCTGATGGCTTCCATCCCAACTTGACAGCAAGGTTGTAGTCCATAAAATCATGGGTGCTGCCTGTATCAATTAGAATCTGAATAACCCTGTTTCCCACATGGCCTTGAATACGCATAGCCTCATTGTTATCCACCCCATGAATGGCATGAAGTGAAATAAGAGGTGCAAGCTTATCCTCTTCAACCTCGGTTTCAAGATTTGCACCACTATGGTCAGCAACTTCAATAAGCTCCATAAATTGTAACGTCATTGTCATTCTCTGCCTTTGGGGACAAGAGCGGTTTCTTGTGAAAGGTTCATGGCAATAGAAGCATAGGTTCTTTGCCTGGTGCTCTGCTTCGTCTTCTGTTGTCAATAGCTTGGAATTTCTCCACGTTTTTGGCATATTCGTATCTGTAACAATGGTGTTACGAGTAGCAGGCACTATGGAGTTGAGTGGGTTAACTGAATTTACCACATTATCCTTCAACTGGGACCACTCGTTTGATTTTGTGCTTTGTTTCCTCCACTCGTGGCATTATTCTGTGAAGCCACCGAAACAGAGCTGAACATATCTCTGCTATATTTTGTATTTGGCACCTTCGCTTCCTTATGGTTAATTGCCTCTCTTCAATTTTCGCCAAGCGTCGCGCCTCACCCAATGTCTTCGGATCAAACAGGAGCACTGTATGTGAGATTTCTTCAGTAAGTCCCGTCAAGTATATGTTAATTAAGTACTCCTCTGTTAGATCCAACTTGGCTGAAAGCAAATCGAACTTAGTGTTGAATTCCGTGAGATTGCCCGTTTGCCTTAATCGAGACAATTCCCCCATTGGTTTATCAATGGGAAGTCCATATGTGTCCCGGAGAAGGACCACGTATTCATTCCATCCCATTGGACGACGCCACCTACGTTCTGAGGCCACATGCCATGCGAAACCTGCCTCATCCAGTCCCGTCGAGGCCATGGTCACCTTTTCTGCCTCAGCTGTGCCATCAAGATGAAAGAAGCGCTCACATTTTGATATCCAGCTGTCCACTTCTCTGCCCTGGAAGCGCGGAAATTCCATCTTGGTGAAATGGGTAGGTTTGTGAGGTGTTTCTCCATTTCCCAATCCATTCCCTCGTCTATGGCGTTGCTGGTCATCACTTTGGCGTTGTGTTGCTTGAACCAGAAGCTGAATTTGCTCCTGCAAATGATCGATTTGGTCAAGTTTCCCCATTTTAACTTCAATATCGTCAAGTTTCTCCAGTTTTTCTTCCATAGCTGGGACTCGTGCTTCCATTGTTCTTGCCAATGAAGCTCTGGTGTGTACCATGCACTACTACCAAAATCAGTAACAAAACAGAATAGAGCTGAATCACGTGACTCCAGATTTTACCCAAAATTATTGGTGCCCAAACCCAAAAGTTTATATTCAATGTTGCCGACAACCCAATGAAACGAATGCCACCGACTAGAATGAACCCGAGTAGTAGCTGGTCAAGAACTGTGGCACGGTCAATTCGTGATCAAATGAAGACTTTAAAATTCTGGGGCCCTTCAAAATCTGATTAAAATGCACCGCTCACAGCCAAAAGTCCACCGACCAGGTAATTGAAAGATGCCGACACGTTGCAACAGAGGCCGAAGGCACGAGTTGAGTCCACAAAGAATTAGCCGACACAACCCGTCGCCCAAAACCAAGAAGTCGCGTGCTGCCAAAATTTACTAATACCGATCAAGAAAACGAGCCCAGTCGCTAAAATCAGGAGTGACGAATGTACAAATTCACAATTTCGCTGACTAAGGACCAGCCGACAATGCACATTTATTCCTTGACACGTCAATTGGGATGAGTCGATGCGAAACAGAGAAGTGCGTACTCAAGATTGAGTCTTGGTGGTTTTCTTGAAGAACCTTTGATTAATTCCAATTACCCACTGTGTTTCGATTGCATACAGAGCTGGCACAGCCTCAAATGTAACGTATCAGGTAATTCTTTATCTATCTTCTTTGCTCCTCCGATCAGACAGGGACGAACAGAACATACAGAGAACAGTAGTCTTTTTCTGAGTTTTCTTTGAACTGAACAGAAAGTGGTAAGAACAGAATCAGCAACAGAAGCGGCCAAGGATGGATGGCTCTGATACCACTGATATGGTTTATGATCTAGAATAAAGCATATGACAGAAGGACATGAGAGTAGAGGTAGAAGAGACACAAGAAAGAGGTTAGAATAGAAGAGGAGAGCTCCTATGGCTCTCACACAACAGAACTGTATATTGCACTTGTCAAAAACTGATCTCTTACAATAGAGGAGTAGGCTATTTATACACTATAGCCTCTCACAAATCCTAACTAATGGTTTATTGACTAATCACCCTACTACTTATCTAGTTCACACTTAGGTCCCTGTGATCATATTACAACTAGGTCCCTAAATGCATATTATGATTATATATCACAATGCGTGAATATGAATATTTGATGTGTCATGCTAATTGTGTCAGCTCTATCAAAGCCTCTTACATCATGATTTATGGAAGAATATCTATCCCATTGATTTATAATGAATTTATTGTAGAGATGCACCATTGTATTTGGAATGGGCTCCATCCAATGTACTCAGCCAAAGTTTAACATCTGAGAGCAATGAAAAGAGTGGTGCAATTGGTGAAAATGAGGTCAAACGGATAAAACTGGAACAACATCTTAAAGGATTATCAGATGGGGACATCGATCAGGACAGAGTTGAGGTTTGTCGTATTGGATTTCTCTTGCCAGTAATTTCTGTTCTTGTTTTGTTTACTATAAACTCCCTACTTTAGCAGCTGACTTTATCCCCTGATGTGAAATGAAGAATATTCTTAGATTTTTTTCCCTCCAGTATCTGTAGATTCCTGAAAACTTACATATGTTTAAGGAAAATGGTTTATTTGTGGGAGAATAATTTTAAATTGCAATTTTTTTTAAAAAAAAAATTTTAAAGTTCTACTAATAGCCCATCTGCTTGTCACGTGGCTGGACAGTTGCGCTTATAAAAGATCCCATTGCATTGCTTTCGAATTTCTACTTCTCATGGTCTTCAAATCAGATACTCTTTGGGAAAAAGTGAATTGTATGACCTAATTATATTTTGCTTAGAACTGTATTCAATTTGATATTTGATAACATTTTTTTAATATATAGTTAACTTAATGGTTGTTATTTTCTCTATAGTATAGTAATTTGAAGTGCGATGTAATTTATGATAGTAGGTATGGCATCTATTGAGGAGAAAATAATAGAAAACCATTTAGATGGTTTGTTTGTGCGCAAAGAAGGCCAGTGGAGGTACCAATAAGGAAGGTTGAGTGTAGATTGTCTTTAGCCCTGTGAAGAGAGGTAGAGAGACCAAGAAGGAAACTTAAAGAAGTCATTAGTCAAGATATCTCAATTAATGCCTTATCGGAAGAATTGGTCTAATACATAATATAATGGTGTTGTGCGATTTATATAACCAATCTCATTTAGTGGGGTGAGACTTTTGTTGCTGCTGCACATAAGTATACTGTTCAACTGAGCTTTGCCTTTGATGTGATTTTAACAGGAATTCACAACACATATAGCCTAGTTTATCAAAAGAAACATGTAATTGTTTTGTCTTATAGTATTCTTGGATCATGATGCTGCAGTAAAGTATATAGATAATGGATATCATATTTAATATGAAATTTTTTGGCTACTACTACTGCTTATTTGTTCTGCTCGTCCAAGTATTATTGTATTATTGATTAATCTATCTGCTTCAGGCCCGGTCTCTATTTGTCAAGAACATCAACTTTAGGACATCAGATGAGAGTTTGAAGAATCATTTTAGTGAACGTGTGAAAGAGGGAAGAATTTTGAGTGCCAAGGTATTTGTCCAAATGTGTAGAACTTCACACTTTGTTATGTTCGGCTTCTTATGATAATTTGCTTGCTGATGTTGCAAACAGGTGAAGAAGCATTTGAAAAATGGAAAACAAGTTTCTATGGGATTTGGATTTATTGAATTTGATTCTGTGGAGACCGCTATGAATGTTTGCAGAGATTTACAGGTTTCTTCATATTATATCAAACTAAGCAATATGCATGCTATAACAATCTCAGAATCCTAACTCTAGCTGATATTTTTCCTTCTTTAGGGGACTGTTTTGGATGGGCATGCACTTATTTTACAAATCTGTCATGCCAAGGACAGACAAGGACCAAAAACAGTTGAGAAGGACAAAAGCTCAACAAAATTACTTGTAAGAAATGTAGCTTTTGAGGCGACAGAGAAAGAATTGAGACAGTTGTTCAGCCCATTCGGCCAGGTATGTGCTATCAGAAGTAATATTTTCCATGACATTTTAAGTAAGCAATCAGTCTTTTCACTTGCACGAAATATT
This sequence comes from Acacia pycnantha, assembly GCA_025563575.1. NCBI lineage: Eukaryota > Viridiplantae > Streptophyta > Magnoliopsida > Fabales > Fabaceae > Acacia > Acacia pycnantha. Next base: position 1,456,528 of record JAMWYP010000112.1, read on the forward strand.
ATTGAATTCATCTTTTCCTTGAAACGAAAGTTAAGAACTCTACAGGAGCATATTAACTTGTAATCAATGCATCCGACTGGATATTTTTTGTTAGAAAGGGAAAAAAAATAATTATGACATGAGCTACTTGTGCAAATCTTAATCCTACCGGAGTATGCCCTTTTCTTTTGGCTCACTTCAGTTTACTAGAAATTCTAATTCATAGTTTTACCATATTTATGTAATTTTGCAATTATGCGCTGCTTCCTGCTAATTCATGAACCATTTGATGTCTTGCATCTATGCAGATTAAGAGTTTAAGGTTGCCAATGAAGTTTGGAAGTCATAGAGGTTTTGCTTTTGTGGAATATGTTACACAGCAAGAGGCACAAAATGCACTTAATGCTCTTTCAAGCACCCACTTGTACGGCAGGCATCTGGTAGGTGGATTTACGTTATACATTTTACTATTTTTCTTATAGGAACATGAACTCTCCTTGAAAGAAGCAAGGGATACAACAAATCGGATGCGACAAAATAAAGATGTTGTGACACGTGTATTGTTTAAATATAAGATGAATCATTTCGAGTCAGTTCCCTTGTTGGACGTGATGTAGCTCCTCGAAATAATGGTGCTTCATAGTTTCTCTCACCTACTAAATTTCTGTGATTTCAAGATTATGCATGTCAAAAGCCCAGAAAATAAAATAAACAAAGTACTGTTTCACTCCATTACATGTCCATCCTTTCCCTATGTATACTAACAGAGGCTAAGTGGGTTTCTTGGCAATTTTCCTAACTATATCTTGTTCCTCTTGTAATTTCCATTATAAGCCCTTGTTTCCCGCTTGACTCAAGATCTCTGCTGTTGAGAGCAATATGATATTGCTGAGAATTTAACTTATGGCTATTGTGTAACTTACAGGTGTTGGAGAGAGCAAAGGAAGGTGAGAGTTTGGAGGAACTACGGAGCCGAACGGCTGCGCAATTTAGTGATGAGCAAAATGGATTTCAAAAGTTCTCCAAGAAAAGGAAGCTCTTGTCAATCTCGGACGGAGGGAAGATGGAGTTTGAAAGAATTGCGGATTAGTAATCAGTTCTTTCTAAATGAATTTGGATTCCTTAAAATACAAAGAAAACTAAATGCTGGGAATCCAAATCCTTTTCTGAGCAAGGTCTTGTATATAACCTAGAGCTCAGAACATGGCAATTTTGTAGGTTTTAAGTTATATTGTATCATGATGACCTTTTGCTTTTACATTGCCCATGAAGTGAAGCAAAGGGGTTTTTGACCTACATTTAGAGTTCAATTTTGAGGTGGCCTTGTGATTGGGCTTTAAAACCATCTTTTATTTCAATTTGATTGAGAAAGTGATAGGTGCTTGTATGACTTTCATTATGATATTTGATCAACAAACAAAAATTTCCAGTGTAGCCAGAACAGTCGCATTCTGAAAAACATATATAACGCATATTGCTCTGTCCTCACAAGAAAAGTTTTCTTTGAAGTTTAACCTTACTAGATAGTTTGACGTTTAAAACCAATATGCTGTACTCGCAACAAGATGTTCTTTAAAACAAATGTTTTTTTTCCCTTTAGTGTTAGATAACATATTATCAAACTTATTTATATATCACATTACCTTGAATAATACTCTATCTGGTATCTTATAAGATGTCTTTTAGAATGTGTATTTTGCCCTTTTTGGTTAAGATGTTTTAATAGTGTAATGAGCGTGAGTTTTTATTTATTTGCCCTCATATTTAATTAGGGTAGTTCGAGTATGGAAATTAATATGATAATGAAATTTAGTTTGGTTAATAAAGGCAAAATTACAAATCATTTGAATTTTATAACAAATTTAATGTTTTTAACTATTTTTTATTAGTATGTGAGTAGTAATTTGTTGAGTAGTAAGGGGCCTTATTTTGTAGGAGGAGGACACATTCAAATCTTGAGAAGCGCATTTGTTGGGAGAGGTAAAAACCTTTTAAAGTATGTGTTTAAAATAGCAGTGGCAAAAATAATTTTTTTGTAATTTGAATTTTGTAAACTTAATTGGGTAAAAGTCAGATTGTGTAATGTGATTTATGTTTGGATTGACTGTAGCATAAGTAACTTTTTTAAAACTAAAACTTGTTTGAATTGGTGGTATTACAAGTGGCTATTGTGATAATTTTAAGAGAAAAGTTAAATAATAAAAAAATAAAAATAGTTAATTTATTTTTGATTTTTTTTGAAAATACTTAGTTAAATATTTAATGAATAAAAACTCATATAAATTAAATCATACAAATGCAAAATTTATAACTAAAAAATCTAATAATAACTACCGCCTAATATATTTATATACAAACGAAATTATCATCTAACATATTTACAAACCATAAATCTAACATATTAGAGGGATTGTCTTAACAAATCTAAGATATTATCTTCTCTCTCTCTATTATTAGGTTATCCTTACCAATTAAATTCTTAATTGAACTTTTCCCCCATTTCCCTAAATTCCATTATTATTATTTTTCATTCTTTGAATATTTTTATAAGGTTTTTAGGACAATTTATTTATTTATTTATTCAATAAAACAAGATGGTGGGGCCTATCTCTTTTCTCTCTCATTCAGATACATTTATTTCTTCTCTCTTCACGATTGCAAAAGCAACATTCCAAAACACACAAGTTAATCACGGGTGACTCTCCAATCTGAGGGGGTCTTGCTTCCATTTCACACATCACATTCTCACTACACGTATATAGCATTGGAATATGGTTGTAATTCAATTTATTCCTCAATAGTTGCTATCTTTGAATCATCAACTATTATGCTTCTACCCCTTGTCTTTGGGTTCAACTGGCGAAGGGGTCGGACTTTCTCACTTAAAGAGAGGGGGTTTGATCCTAGAGTTGATCAAGACGTTGGGGGAGACATCCTAGGGGTCTACGAAGTAGTGGAAACATTAGGAAGAGGTGGAGGCATATGTACTCTCTAACCTAGTATGCCCTGTGGACTGGGCTCCAAGCGTCTGCCTTTGGATTGGGAGTGAGCCCAATCCTTTTCCTAAAATTTTTATATCAGGAAAAAAAAAACTATTATGCTTCTAGCCAAATCCTTGTTGCCTTAGTGGTATACCACTCTGGTCCCATTTATAAGTCCAGTTTGACCAAATCTCACATACCAAGGAGAGGTAGTTGACACAATGATTATGGGGGTAAATTTTCAATTTTGCCCTCATTTATGATTGGATGCTTTTCAATTGTTTCTTCTCTCTATCTTTATGGGTATAATTAATAAGGGTAAAATTGTCACAATTTCATTTATTACATGAAATTGGACTTATAAATAGGACCAAATTTTTTGGTCAAACTGGACTTATAAATAGGATCAGAGTGGTAGGTATCACACTTGTGGCGATTGGTAGCAAGTTCGATCCTACATTCTCAAAAGCATTAGCTTGCCATTCCATACTAATATGCTTCTTTTGGCTTTGTGAAATATTTTACATAAAAATAAAAATGACAGTAAGTTGAGTGGAAGGGATTCGGTGATTTCGGACCTGACTTTTTTGTATGTCAATCTTTGTTATTGTAAAAATGAAATTTAATGGGATCATTTGAGAATGTTTTAGGAAAAATTCCTGAAAAATAACTTTAACAATTTTAAAAGACAAAAAGGTGTTTCAAATATTCATAATATCTAAGAGATGTGAGGGTTTGATTTGTCTATTTCAAAATTAAATGGAAATGATGAAAATGTCCCTTTGAGTTTAAAAAACATACTCCAATTTTGATAAAGGTTTAACAAGTTCAATTTAAAAAATCACCACTTATTACAAAGGCAGGATATTGATTCCTCACTTATGATAAGGTTTTCAGAAGTTCATATAAGATTGTAATAAATTCTTATAAATTTTTTACAAATTCCAATTAAAAAAATCACCACTTGTTACAATAGTAAACTTGTGAAACTCGTATCAGAACTTGTAAAAATTTCATTTGAACTTGTGAAACATTTATCAGAAGTAGAAATTAATATCTTATCATTGTAGCAAGTGGTGAATTTTGAATTAGAATTTGTGAAAATCTTATCATAACTTGTTAAAATCAGAACTTGTTAAATAGTGGTATGGATCTTGTTGCCCCCAACCTAACTACTCGCCAATAACATAAGGATCTTTCAAATGTGCAGACTCCTTTGTGTCCAATCTTGTTTCACTTAGATTTGCTACTTTGAAACAACTATAAGAAGTTGAAGTTTCCAAACCACTGTTGCTCTTAGAAAGATCCATACCACTGTTTTGGCCCTTAAATCAAACCCAAATACATATCGGGAGGAAATTCCCAAATAGTTTTGTGGAAGTAACTTCAAACCAAAAAAGCTCAACGCCTACGCCAACCTTGATTTCTTTTCCACACTGCCATCCACCAAATCCTGCTTTAGAATCAAAACCCTTGAAAAAGCTGAACTTGGCAGGTGTTTAAACAAAGACATACCGTAATCTACACAATCACAGGAGCTTGGAATATAGGAGAGTAAACAATCGAACTTAAAAAACCAAACAAACAAAAATTGACCTGTGGCAAGGAAGACTTGTCTGCATTCTCCAAGCAGCTGATTTGCACAAAATGATAATGAGACTCACGTAAATTAATATACAATGGCTGATTAAGAGAAGAAGAATTTTCCCCCCTCTTCAGAAAGATAACAATCGAACAGATCACAAGATACAAACTTTCCCCGCCCTAAATTATGCAAAACATTTTTATTTAGACTAAGTAACGCCCCATTACAAATTTAACGAAGATTTTAAGAAAATTATAGACTCAAGAGATCCTAAATCTTAAACATTATTGAGAATGATCTTTCAAGAACTCAAAACCCACAAGAAACACTACCCAAAAACAAGAGAAAACACGAAATAAAGCAAACCCAGATCGTAGCGAAGGCAGCTGGAAAGAGGGAAGGACCTGAGTGATCATCTTCATCTTCAGGATTGAGAGTGTGGAGGCGACTGGGATCTGAGAAGGGAGGAAGAAAAAGAAAAAAATAAAAATAAAAAACCCTCAAAATTTGTGTCTGCACTTGCAGTCACCAGCCTCAATGTGTGTGTGTGTATATATATATATATATGAGGTTTAAACTTCTCATGTTGCATGAGAAGGAAAAGATTCCTACACACACAAGAAATAGTGAGACCCACACACACACACACACACACACACACACACACACACACACACACACACACACACACACACACACACACACACACACACACACACACACACACACACACACACACACACACACACACACACACACACACACACACACACACACACACACACACACACACACACACACACACACACACACACACACACACACACACACACACACACACACACACACACACACACACACACACACACACACACACACACACACACACACACACACACACACACACACACACACACACACACACACACACACACACACACACATCACCATTTCCACACACATCACCATTTCCATTTCATGTGTGTGTGACATGAAAACACACACACACACACACACACACACACACACACACACATCACCATTTCCATTTCATGTGTGTGTGACATGAAAATACACTTCTCCTACAATATGAGAAGTGTTTTTCCCTACACACACACATAAACTCATAATAATTCTAATTATTTTAAATAACTAATGTCACTTTAATTTTATTATTAAGACATGTTGCCAAAATTTCTTTAAAATTGAGATCTCAAAAGATGTAATAAAAGAGATCTAGATTAAGAAAGATCAAACCTTTAAGTGCTTATGTTAAAGAAATCATCAAGTGAAGGGAAGAAATAGAAGAAATATATATGATTTTTCTTAGGTTTTGATATTTTCAATGGAACCCAAAAAAGATCAAAAGGAGATCGATGTAAAGCTTCCAATGTATTATCTAACCCTTCACTCACTTCAAGTTATGCTCTTTGTGGCTTTTGTGACAATGCCTTATGTATATACTACCTCTGGTATTAAAAATAAGATCTTATTGATTTTTTTTGGAAAGATTAAGGAAATAAAATAAATTACTTTAAAGTATTTATATTCATCGTTTTTCTTTAAACTAATTTGTCTGATTTATAAAATGATATATAATATAATGATTCATAATATATGATATGATTAAGTAACTTATTTAGTTTTATTAATCTCTCTAAAAAAAGTCAACTGGGTCTTATTGAGTGTTTAATTGGATTATGTCAACTAGGTTGTAAAGAAACTAAGAATTTACAAGGTGAAGAGGAAAAAATCAGAGGGAGTGAGAAGAGAACAAGAGGGAGAGAGGTTCGAAACAAGTGCTGTTTTACTTGTTCATTCCATCATACACAATATGAATCAATACATGCCTTTCACAAGCCTAGCCTTCCATATATATAGTGATAGGCTTAGACTCCCAAGGCCAAGTCCCATTAACTAATCCACGGCCATAACAGATCCTAATACTAAAAGTCCTACATCCTAACCGTACACTAACACCGACAGCCTTATTGAATTAATATAGTGCTGCTGGTTCCTACTTAACTGATTCATACTTACTAGATGGATTCATTGAATTAGTACAGCCACATCAAATTATCTATCAGTATTTATGACTTATGTATCAATACCCCTCCCTTAAGGCCCCTTGTCCTCAAGGGCAGCAATAGGAAAACTAGGAAATTGCCTCTGAAATTGGTATAGCAGAACCCATGATGCTTCTTCCTCCGGAATTTGCTTCCACTTAACTAGAACTTCACTGACAATCTGATATGATTCCCGAAAGAAAGGTATGATTGGATCGACAAGGAATGGAATTCGCACCGAAAATTTGACCTGCAACGCGTCCGGATAAGAACCCAGTGTATCTCACGCTACAGATGTCCGATTCGACTGATTCCAAAACGAGTGGAAAGATGACGTTCCGAAACACGAGTTTGGCTCAAGAAACACCGAAAACGAACATGGGAATATGGAAATACGAAACAAAGAAATATAGAACGAAAACTGGATTATAGGTAGGCGCCACAATTCCAAAGAATTGATAAGCCGAAGAACGCCACAAGGATTGTTGCCCTTGATAAGTTCAAAGATTCTCAAAAGAACCCTAGAGAAGCTAGTCTCTCACCCAAAAGGTTAACTCTTCAAATTCTGCCGTCCCTCAAAGAGGCTATGGTGTTCCCTTATATAGTGGACAACATCCATATTGAGTTTAACCTAATTATGCTTACACACAAAGCCCAATAAGTGAGCCCAATAAGCCTTATTACAAAAATATAACTAAAAGTAAAAAGAATAAAACTAAGTGCAGAATTTGGGCCAAGTAATAAAATGAAGCCTTCATGCATATCCCTTGAGGCTTATTCCTCCAAGTTTGTTGCCTTGGTCATGCCGCCTCCTATGTCCTCATCGTTCCCTCCTTCTTCCCTGTTAGGCAATGAAGCTCCTAGAATGAGATCAATTTGATGTTCTATGCCTCTCAGAGTTGGTAGTCCATGAGGTACCTCTTTAGGAAAAACATCTTTAAATTCCTGCAACAAATTAGAAACCTCATTTGGAAGAGAGTTATTAGGACTTGCATCTGTAAAATTATTCTCTTTACTCAAAAGCAAAAGCATTGGCTTTTTCAAATGCATTGCCTTTTTCACCTCTTTTTCTTTTATAAACAAGTTTGGTGCTTTTCTCTCTTTTTCTCCTTTTTTTTCTTTCTCTCTTCCACTCTCTTTTCTCTCTTGTTTTCTTTTTTCTCTCATTTTAAAATTATCCTCACTAACTTCTCTTGGTGTCAAAGGTGCGAGAATAGTCTTGCGTCCTTTATGTACAAAAGAGAACTTGTTGGTGCAACCATCATGCATAACTTTCTTATCATGTTGCCAAGGTCTCCCAAGAAGCAAATGACAAGCCTCCATTGGTACCACATCACATAAAATTGTATCATCATACTTCCCTACGGAGAAGTTCACCTCCACTTGTTTGCTTACGGTCACTTCACCATCCTCACTAAGCCATTGAAGTTTGTATGGCAGCGGGTGAGGTTTGGTTTCCATGCCCAATTTAGACACCATTCTAGCACTTGCAACATTGGTACAACTCCCTCCATCAATAATTAAAGAACATACCTTACCTTGGATAAGGCATCTAGTATGAAAGATGTTCTCTCTTTGACTATCATCCATGTCTTTTGCTTGGCTACCCAACATCCTTCTTACCATAAACAAATCTCCTTCTGGAATTATTTCTTCATCTTCATCATCATGTGAGGCTGAATCTGAAGAAGACTCACTAGTAAGCTCTCCATCCTCTTTAAGTAACATAGTCTTCTTAGTTGGATATTCTAAAGCTATGTGACCTCTCCCCAAACACTTGAAGCATTTTATTTCACTACTCATTGTCTTTTTAGGGATCTCATTGGATTTAGGTGTAGCAGTGGGATTGCTTGATGAAGTACCTCCCTCCTTATTTTTATCCTTCCAACTTGAAGAATTAAAATTTGAAGAGTTTTTCCTCATGACACCCTTTCTCTTGAGTTGTTGTTCTACCTTACTAGCTTGTTGCACTAAATCCTCCAACTCTACATAATTTTGAAACTCCACAACATCCCTTATATCACTATTCAGCCCATGCAATAAACGTGCCATAGTAGCCTCCCGTTCTTCACTAATATTTGCTCTAATCAAGGACACCTCCATCTCTTTATAATACTCATCTACATTTATGTTACCTTGTGTGAGCCTTTGAAGTTTTTTTTGAAGGTCTCGATGATAATGGGAAGGAACAAATCTTCTTCTCATTAGCCTTTTCATCTCCACCCAACTATCCACCAATGGTTCTTCATATCTCACCCTCTCTCTTTGCAATTGGTCCCACCAAAAGAGAGCATAATCACTAAACTCCATGGCTGCCACCTTCATTTTCTTCTCTTCAGTATAATTGTGACATGCAAATAAGTGCTCAATCTTCATTTCCCACTCTAAATAGGCCTCCGGATCACTTTTCCCTTTAAAAGATGGTATATTAAGCTTCACTCCCTTAATTCTATCCTCTCTAGCATCATTCTCATTACCTCTTCTCCTTCATCCCTCCCTCTCTGTCTATCTTCATCATGATTCCCTTGATTTTCTATTCTCTCAATTCTCTCATATAACTCCTCTGTGTGTTCCCTCATCACCCTTTGCATTTGAGTTGTAATGGCTTCAATTAGCAATCTACTATCTCCTTCACCACCTGCTCCTGCCATAATTCAAGGAAAAGAATAAGAATAAAAGTAATAGGACCTCACCACTCGCTCACGTGTTTACACTCTTAAAAATGTATCACTCGTGTTTGCTCTCTATAAGGCTTTTGTGTAGTGTGCTCTCTTTCCTTTTACCACTCAATAGCTCTCTTTAAGTTCTTAACAGAATCTCCAAGAACACTCATGAGCACAATCCCAAGCTCAAGAATTGGTGACTCACAATACAAATGGGAAAAGATGTCAAAGAAGACAAGACAAAGAAAACCAAAACAACTTGGAGGAATTATTCAAGGAAGACACTTTGGACTTGATTCACAAGTAGTAGTAGTGTGTAATTGAATAGCAAGGTGCTGTATAGTTTTTTTTTTTTTGGTTTGACTTTTTTTTTGCCTCTTTTTTTTTTTTTTTTTAAACACCTGATTCTTCAACAAAAGGAATTTGTGATTTTGGAATCAAGCTTTCAAATTTTACTAATTCAGAACTAAACTAGAACGAATTCCCCACAAACTGAGCTATTACTTAACACACAAACGACATACTACTCAAGAAACATGTATTGAAAGGATTAAAATTCAAGAACAATGATGAACAAGGGATGAACACCAAGAACCAAGTGCAGAAAAATGTGAACTGAACAAGAAATTGAAAGAAACAAAAACAAGAAGATTGAAAGAACAAATTACCCAAGAAAACCCAATTCCAATCCTAGAACCGAGAGCTCTGATACCACATGATATGATTCCCGAAAGAAAGGTATGATTGGATCGACAAGGAATGGAATTCACACCGAAAATTTGACCTGCAACGCGTCCGGATAAGAACCCAGTGTATCTCACGCTACAGATGTCCGATTCGACTGATTCCAAAACGAGTGGAAAGATGACGTTCCGAAACACGAGTTTGGCTCAAGAAACACCGAAAACGGACATGGGAATATGGAGATACGAAACAAAGAAATATAGAACGAAAACTGGATTATAGGTAGGCGCCACAATTCCAAAGAATTGATAAGCCGAAGAACGCCACAAGGATTGTTGCCCTTGATAAGTTCAAAGATTCTTAAAAAAACCCTAGAGAAGCTAGTCTCTCACCCAAAAGGTTAACTCTTCAAATTCTGCCGTCCCTCAAAGAGGCTATGGTGTTCCCTTATATAGTGGACAACATCCATATCGAGTTTAACCTAATTATGCTTACACACAAAGCCCAATAAGTGAGCCTAATAAGCCTTATTACAAAAATATAACTAAAAGTAAAAAGAATAAAACTAAGTGCAGAATTTGGGCCAAGTAATAAAATGAAGCCTTCATGCATATCCTTTGAGGCTTATTCCTCCAAGTTTGTTGCCTTGGTCATGCCGCCTCCTATGTCCTCATCACAATCCTTCCCTTCCGAAGCCCCAACCTTTTATGCATAATTTGGTCAGGCTCTTTGTTGTTAGGTACCTCCGGCCAATTTTCTGGTGGATGTCTAATCTTGACAAAAGGGTCTGGACATAATTTCAGCAACGATATGTGGAATGTGTCATGAATACGCGTCTCCGTAGGCAAATCTAACTTGTAAGCAACTGCTCCTACACGTTGCTTAATACGATAAGGACCAAAAAACCTTGGAGCTAACTTCTGACTGGACCAAGAAGCTGCTGAAATCTGCCTATATGGCTGCAACTCAGAAACACCCATTGCCCTTCCTGAAATTCACGATCAGTCCGGTGAGAATCAGCCTTCTGTTTCATCATATTTATGGCATGTGACAGGTGATGTTTAGCCACTAACAAGGCTTGTTCCCTAGCCACAAAGGACCTGTCTACGTCCTCAACAACAGCAGACCGAGGAAGATAAGGCACATACACTGTCGGTTGCTGCCTATAAAGTAACTCATGTGGTGTGGTTCTTGTGGAAGAGTAGTAAGTGGTGTTATACCACCATTCAGCCATTGGTAACCACTGTGACCATTCTTTGGGGAGCTCCCAAGTCATACAACGTAAGTAAGTTTCCAAACAGCGATTTAGTACCTCCGTTTGCCCATCGGTTTGGGGGTGATAGGAAGAGGACAACTTTTGATCCACCTTAAGCACCTTGAGAAATTCTTGCCAAAAGTTACTAACAAAGATAGGGTCAAGGTCTGAGATAATCTCCATGCAATCGGTAAATGTGATCCATGAAGTGTTCTGCTAAGGTAGATGCTGAAACGTTGCAGCTGCTTCTGGGGTCCATTTGAACTGATCCTTCTTTAATAAGTTGGTTATAGGCTTGGCTAACATGCCATACCCCTTAATAAAGCGCCTATAGTATCCAGCCAGCCTTAAGAATGAGCGTAGCTATTTAAGAGTTGCTGGTTCAGGCCATTCCACCACAAATTTTATCTTTTGAGGATCCGTAGAGACACTACCATGCTCAATAATATGGCCTAAGTACTCTACCGTAGTGGCTGCAAACGTACACTTACTCTCTTTTACAAAATAATGATGCTGCCTCAATAGGTCTAGGACTGTTCGAAGGTGCTGTATATGCTGAACCATGCTAGAGCTATATATCAAAATATCATCGAAGAAAACAAGCACAAACCTTCTCAAATAGGGTCTGAAAATAGCATTCATTGCTCCTTGAAATGTAGCCGGGGCATTAGTAAGCCCAAAAGGCATTACTAGCCATTCATAGTGTCTTGAGTGCGTGCGAAAGGCTGTTTTGTATGAGTCATTAGGATTCGTTCGAATCTGGTGGTACCCTGCCCTTAGATCTAGCTTGGTGAACCATCGTGCTTCCTTCAACTCATCTAACAACTCCTCAACCAATGGGATTGGGTACTTGTTTTTTATTGTTACCTTGTTAAGTTCTCTATAGTCGATGCACATACGCCAAGTCCCATCTTTCTTCTTTACTAACACAATGGGTAAGGCAAAAGGAGACATTCTATCCTGAATCAGCCCAATTCCAACAACCCTGAAACTTGACGTTCTATTTCATCTTTTTGTATGGAGGGGTAACGATAAGGGCGTAAATTAACCGGATCAGCCCCTTCTTGCAAAATTACAGCATGATTGTGACCTTTACACAAGGGGGTAAAGTGTCTGGCTCATCGAACACATCCTTGAACTCCTTTATCAAGTTTTGGATGCCACTTTTAGTATTGCCAGAGCTGTTTTTGAGCGAAAAAGGCTGCCATTTCGCCTCTGCCCAAGTATGCAGCAAGAAAAACTGACCTCCGCTAGCCATTCGCTGATCCACACGTTGCACTATCTTACAATTAGAAGGAATGTTGGGTTTCAAGGCGAATAAGGACCCTTGGTACATGAATGTCATGGCTAGTTCCTCATAATTCCAAGATGCATGGTGAACTATATCTTGTAACCAATGCAGCCCCAAAACTATATCATAAGTGTTGATTTCCATGACCCGTAAATCAAATACAAATTCCTTACCATTCATCTGCCATTTGGAATTCTTCCAAATACCGAAAATTTTCAGCTTTGCGCCCCCTGCAACTTCTACTTCCCCTACATAACTTGAGTCCCCTTTCCATCCTAATTTGTAAGCAAGATTGTAGTCAAGATACTCGTGAGATGCACCATTATCAATCAATATCTGAACACGTCAATGCCCCACATAACCCTGAATTCGCATGGATACTACACCGGCGCTACCTTGCATGGCGTGGAGTGAAATCTGCAAGCATTCTTCACTGTCTGCAGGGAAATCGGCAGGAAATTCTTGTGTTTCAGGGTCTGGCAGCAGTCCCATTTCATTCTCCGAGTCACCACTATCAAGCTCAATCAATTGGAGTTGGAATTTCTGACGCTGTGGACACGTATGGTCACGAGAAAAAAGTTTTCGGTAGTAGAAACAGAGGTTCTTAGCCCTTAACTCATCAAAGTCATTACGGTTAGAAGCTACAACTAACCCTGTATTAGAGGTCCCTGTTCTAGCCGCTGGCACAGTCGCTGAACCTGTACTAGTGGTGGCTGTCAAATTCCCAAAAATTCCTGCAGACCTATTCTGAAAAGATGTTCGGCTGCCTGCATTAGAAAATCCAGTAGAAGCAGATTGACTTTTTGTATTTTGCCAACGATACGAGTTTCCTGAAGCATCACTATTAGGACGTCTTAATCCTGTTTTTGCACTCACGAGGTCTTGCTGATTGTAATCACATATTTTTGCTAGACTTCTAGCTGCCATTAATGAGTTCGGTCTGTGCATTCTAACTTGCCGAGCACATTCACCTTTCAACCCTTCGACATAATGGTAAACTCTCTAAAAAAAGTCAACTAGGTCTTATTGAGTGTTTATTGGATTATGTCAACTCGGCCTCACCCCATGTTCCCAACATTATAGGGTTCTGGGGTGTGTTGGATCATGGATGGATTAGCTGTGAAAGAAAATATTTTGAATACAATTTATTTATACTTTCGATTTTGAGAATAGATTTGGATGTAATTGATTTATTATAAGATTGATTTCAGGTAAAATTGAAAGTAAAACCATTGTTTTATTAAAAAAAAAATCCAAACACCCTTTATACTGCCAAAATTAATTATAAACAAAAAACCATGATGATCTCATAAGCTACCAAACCACCCTATAAATGTCAAAATCAGTTATGAACCAAAAAACACTGTTATCTCATAAGTTACTACTCCTCTGGTCCTTATTGTAAGGCACCAACTAACTTTTCTCACAAACCAATAAAAGTAGTTAAAGTCAATACAGTTATCCTAGAATCTAAGTAATTTCCAATATTACTCCTACTAATTACACTAAATTCTAATATTATATTAATTATTACTCTCACCCATTACCTTTATTAATTAGGGGCAGACATGGAAAAAAATAATCAATGCTCATTGGGAACAAGCAAATGCCTTATAAAAATGACCAAATAAACTTGCTAGTTGGTGCCTTATAATAAGGACCAGAGGGAGTATTATCTCATTTTTGATTTTTCAACTATATTTTCCTAAAAATTTATCCAAAAACACTATTTTGATTAAATCAATTTTATAAACTGTCTTTTAATTAATTTACCCAACGCTAATCCAAATGCACCTAAAAACATGTGGGGGCTGCTTATGAGGAACATGGTTTTCTTCACTTTTCAAGCAGTGGCGTGTAGGGATGCACCTTTGTGTATACAATGGGCCCCACAAAAAAAAAACCCAAATTTTTAATATAAATTAGATTTTTCTTAGAGTAAATACTCTTTTTGGTCCTTTACAAAAAACGCGATCCCTATTTTGGTCCCTTACAAAAAAATTGACTCTTATTCGTCCTTTTTTATGAACTACAAAGGACCTTTTGGAAATTTGTGAGGGATCAAAATGTCAATCAATTGAGTGTATTTTGAATTTGTGAGGGACTACGAGACTATTTTTTTGTCAGGGACCAAAATGGGGATCACGTTTTTTGTAAATGACCAAAAAGGGTATTTACTATTTTTTTTTATACATTTAGCCCAAAGATTTATACATTTGGCTTAAAAATTTATACATTTAGCCCCCAAATTTTTCTTTTCTCAAAAATTACTACCTCCATCCCTAATTATAGGAGCAATTTAACCGATTTTTGGAGAATTAAGGAGAGGAGTTAAATTAGTTAATTTTACTCATTTTCCTAAAATGTCCTTATATAAATTTAAAATGACACAAGTTGCCCTAATTATAAGTGTTTCTAATTTGCCTTACGTTAGATATCCATGACATATTAATTTATATATGTATATTAGTTTTTTTTTATATAGCCATGTGTATACATATATGTGTGTATATATATGTGTATACATATAGATCTATCTACATACATAGAGACACACACCCATATATCTACACACACAGATATATATATATATATATGTTTATATGTGTGTGTGTTCACACATATATATCTACACATATATATATTGACACACATAAACACAAATATACATATATATGTAAACACACATATATATAATACTCCTAATAATAAGTATAAATAGGGGTATTATAGGAAAAAATTGACAAAAGTTAAAACTTGCTCTTATAATTAGGACCAAAACCAACTCCAAAATTTGCTCCTATAATTAGAGACGGAAGGAGTAATTAATGAGTATACATTTAGCCCCTCCAAAAATTTCTTCCAAGGTCCTTGGAGGCGCGCATGTAGGTGGCTTTCTGACTTTGACTTAAAATTAGAGTTTGTGATGATATTATTGCTTGGTTTTAGAGTTGTGTTATTCAGGCTTTGGCATTTTATGTTTGTTTGGTTTTTCGTTTTATGGTTAAAGTCGTTATACCCCATAACTCTTAAATAACCTCTGATGCTTTCATCATTTTTTAGTATAACCATATTAATTCTTTTATTTATGAAATTGTAATTCTTGAAATAGTTGGAGGCCTATAAATAAAGGTTTAACACCAAAAATTGCATGCATGAAAAATATATATGAACTAGAATCCTCCCCAGTTTGTAATATTTTTATTTTATTTTATGCCCTACTTGAATGGAGGGAAAATCGGAAGAGAAGTGGGTTTTGCCTATTTAGACAAGGAAGGAAAAGTGGGGCAGAAAATATGGGTGTCACTATAAGTCTGGAACCCCCATTTTCTCTCCAAGTTTTCTCTAAACATATGGAGAGATTTGAAGAAGAAAACAAACATTTCAAATTTGTCCCTACCAAGCTTGCTTCTTCTACTTTAACAAGCCACCCTCTAACCCCAAAGCCTACCCCCACTCCCTCACTTCCCCATTGTTTTTTTTTTTCATTTTATTATATTTAATTTCAAGAAAAAAAAGGGTAAAGGAGCAAAAATACACATGTGCTTTACCCCAAGAGCGCCCAGCACCATATGCTTTTTTTGGAAGCAAAAATACACACGTGATTACCATTTTGAAGCAAAAGTCACATCTCACCGTTATGTTACTGTTCACTTCAGTTTTTTCTCTCTCATCACGGTGAATAGTAACATAATGGTGAGATGTGACTTTTACTCTAAAATGGTAATCACGTGTGTATTTTTGCTCCAAAAAAAAACATATGGTGCTGGGCGCTCTCGGGAGTAAGCTCCTTTAATTTACCCAAAACAAAAAATCACTTTTTATTTCTTGCCTTGATTTCACTAAATTATTTGAATTTCAAATATAATAACGTGAAAAATATATGGTTACCAAATAATTTTATTTTAAACTTGATATATTTTTAGATTTTTGCTCATTTTATTTTCTCCTTGGTTTCTCTTGTCCATCCAAATATAATGGATGATAATATCTTCTCTCCCATTTTCTCTTTCCCTATTTTTTTTTTTACACTGACTATTTTCCCATTATTTTTTAGGAACATTATTTTTTATTTTATTTTTTTCCGTGGGGCTTCCATGTTTTCACTTTCAATTCGAAAGGTAAAAATATTCTCTCGTCATTTTTTAAGCGATTTTAATGGCCAATTGTCATGTTAGCGGACAGGCATTCTCTTCTTTTCCCTTTCCATTTTGGTAACGCGCGCTATATCCATTTCTCTATCATTTCGCCACGTGGCGTAACCACAATCCTTCTGGAGGCACCCTCCGTGATCCTCTTTGAGTTAGTTCGCGTGTACGAAACTTACCTATTAAACAAACTCAAAAATTATTAATTTAATATTCCTTTTTTCATTGGAAAAAATGGGTAAAGGAGAAAAATAACATTTTTCTTTTTCAAAATTTTAACCAAACAATCAGAAAAGACATTTTAGGGCTATTTTGAAACCATCATACGTATTTTTACATGCAAAATTTGTTTATGACGCCAATAACTCTTCTTAAAAAAGATAATGACTATTTTTACTCTTTTACCCCAAAAATTGTTTGTTTCGTATTACCGATATTTAATTCCAAAACGAGTTCCTCTAAACATAATTAATTAAGAACTCCCTTTCTTCCGCGGTAAATGCTCTGTTGTGCCGTTTTGGGTGAAACATCTCACCGATTTAAACATGCGTTATATTGATTTGATTATTTTTTTATGGGAAAATGACATATAGGTCCTAATTAAGGGAAATCATATATTGACAAATCCCATAAGTTGTTAATGGTAACTGATGATTCACTTATTAATCCCCTTGTTCACTTTTAAATGAGGACTTTTCTGATATTATTTCTCTTGGTTGAGATCTAAAAGTTATTCTCCCTATTTTCATTTACTCCCCCTAATTTTATTAATAAGGTATAAATAATAGTAGATAAAAAGATAAATATACAAAAATATCCATAAACTTCTACTAAAGTGTTTTACTCTATTGTTATGATTGAACAAGTAAAGGCGTTAACTTAATTTAACGGTTGTAACATTTTTGCTCTTGTTATCAAGGTTTATGGGTAGTTATCTTCCTCCAAAAAATATGTAGTGTCTGATGTACTTGGAGTATTTTTGCTGCTTTTTTCCTGATAAAAAAGCTAATATACTTAAAACTAGTTAAAGCAAATAAATATATAAAAAAATAATATAATTTATTCTAAAAAATACATTATTTTTTGAAATGATAGTGAATGTGTGAGACGGAGAATGAATAAATAGCTAACTAATACAATGAGAATAATAATCAACAATTAATTGGAGTTAAAAAAATGACACTATTGTATGGAGCTACCACTATTGGGAGGGCCGTCCTTGCCATTGCAGAACCTGAATCCGGATTAGTCAGAACCGAAGGTCCTGATAAACCGGATGGGATACCAAAAAAATGATACTACAAACTTGGAACATGCTGTCAGTACCTCTTATAAATAGAAATAGGCCAATCCTTAAAAAAATAATTATGTTAAATATATATATATATATATATATATATATATATATATATATATATATATATATATATATAAATATATATATATATATATGGGATTAAGATTTCTCCGTGATTTGGAGATAAGATTATCTCCTGTGAGTCACAAACTACACCGTTTAGCACTAAACAAAATTAAAAACATCTAATTTGATAATAAAAAAAGAAGAAGATGAAAACGATGTTTGCAAAAGATAATTTGAAAACAGATTCCTGCAATACGTGAAGCAATCAATTCAAAAACGGACTCTTGAGCAAAAAAAAAAAAAAAAATAAAAAACGGACAAAAAAAATAAAAAACGGACAATTAAAAAACTTGAAGCAATCAATCGGAGAATGAAGGATTGCTTTCGGTTCAGGGGTTCGGTTCCAGGGGCACGATGGATGCCGGAGAACGAAGATTTTGGTTGCAGGGGTTTAGGTTTGTTAGGGATCAAAATTCAAATTAGATGTTGGATCTATAAATTTAAGTAAAACGGTGTAGTTTGGGGCTCATTGGAGATAATCTTATCTCCAGTCACAGAAGAAATCTTAATCCTATATATATATATATATATATATATATATATATATATATATATATATATATATATATATATATATATATATATATATATATATATATATATATATATAGGTAAACTTAGGCAAAGCAATTAGAGCTAAATCTTATCCAGTTAAGTTACACCCTAAACCTCGAATTGAAAGCTTCAAAGTATCATCATCATAATGAGCAAAAATAAAAATCAACCGCCAAACTGTTCAAATTACACACAAACTTGACGTGAAATCTCACAAACCATATCCCATTTCCCAGTTGAGTTTGTTTGTGTCAGCGTTTGAGAAGCATGTTTATATAAATCGAAACAAAACTTGTTTCACGTACTTACCTTGTACACCGTAAACCATATTGTAAAAACAACTTCTACCTTTAACCAAAACAAACATGAGTAGATTTAATTTTGGGGGTTCACATGATACCCACAAACTTTCTTAAAAATTACTACCAAACAGTATAATATTAATTATGATAATATTAATTTAATATCTATTATCTAGTGGACGCTAGCTGCGCACGTCGTCGTCAAGGGAGTGTAGTTTCAATATTTTTTTATTTTTATTTTTTACCATATAAAACAGGTAATATATATTAGGAAAATATTAGAAAAGATCTCAGATTTGATTTATCCATACAAATAGTTAAGTACTATTATCATCCGGATTTACAGAGTATTATATTATTTATAATTTCTTAAATAAAATTTTAGATCAAGCAAAGTATTTTACATAATAATATAAATATATAAATGAAAATTCTATAATGCAAAATTTAGTTATGTAATTGTGTAAGTATTTATTGGTAAATAAATATAACTTATTTTTAAGCTAAATAATTTATTAAATAGGAAAATATAAATGATAATGATATGATATGATATTATTGCATGAGATAATGATGTGATATGAAACCTAGGACCGTCTAATAATTTGTTAATCAATTCTCCATGCTTCATCGTGGTCCAACCATTTTCAGCCACGTCACTCGTAAATCCCAACCACTTCTATTTTACTCACCTTGCCCAACAACACCCACCCGGTCACCTCTTCACTTAAAAAACAAACCGCGAATTTATATTATTATTACTACTATTTTTTTTTTAAAAAAAAAATTTATTACCTCTCTTATTCTGTCCTTTTAATAATTGAAAAAGAAAAAAGAAACAGAGAAATCTCAAGTTGGAACCCACCGTTTAGAAGATAGGAGTTCTACTTCTACCTAAATGCTTACTCAAGAAGCAAGTGTGTTAAGTTTTTTTTTTTTGCCTATAATTTTCTGTAATTCTTAAGGGGAAAAATAAAATTTGAAACATTCGTGAATGGATAAGCATTAAAAAGAGACAATCGCTATTTTATTTTACGTGAAAAGCATTTCCAATACACCACCGCTTTTCTTTATTATCCACTTCCTCAAGATAAATTCCACGTCAGACTCGAAAAATTGTTAAAAAATAATTAAAAAGACAAAACACCGAAATGTGATACCAAAGCACACGCCCTTTATTTATATATATCGTCACCCATTTGGGCCCTCTTCAAAATCATCAAGCAATAAACTCAGCTCAAACAAAAATTGTGAACATGAGCTCTCTACGTGATTCTGATTCTTCAATGGCTTCTTGGGTTCGAGGTCGGTGTTTAGGTAAGGGCTCGTTTGGCACTGTGACGATCGGAGTTAGTAAGTCAGACGGTCAGGTTTTTGCGGTGAAGTCTGTGGATCTTCATTCGGGTCAGGTGGCGGCTTTGGAGAATGAGATTCGGATCCTTCGGAGCATGTCGTCGCCGTACGTGGTAAGCATTCTCGGCGACGATGCTACGACGTCGTATCGGAACTTGTATTTGGAGTACCTGCCATGTGGCACCCTCGCTGACCTAGCGTCTCGGGAGAATGGCGGGAGATATGCTGACGTGGATGAGCGCGTGGTGAGGTACTTCACCTGGTGTGTGGTGAACGCGCTGAGGTACGTTCACGCGAGGGGCGTCGTCCATTGCGATGTCAAAGGGAGGAACGTGCTGGTTGGGCTCAATGGCGGTGTGGCCAAGCTCGCCGACTTCGGCTCGGCGGTGGAGCAGTGCTCCTCCGGTGCGGTGGCGGTGGAGATCGTGCCACGTGGAAGCCCGCTGTGGATGGCGCCAGAGGTGATTCGGCGGGAGTATCAGGGACCGGAATCTGACGTGTGGTCCTTAGGATGCACGGTGATTGAGATGGTCACCGGCAAGCCAGGCTGGGATGAAGACGACGGATTTAACACGCTGAGTCGAATCGGATACTCCGATGATTTGCCGGAGTTTCCGAGTCAATTGTCAGAACTCGGACGTGACTTCCTCGGCAGGTGCCTGAGTAGAGAACCAAGCGAGCGGTGGAGCTGTGATCAGCTGTTGCAGCATCCATTCTTGCTTCCTACTCCTCCTACTAAGCTCGCAGATTCGTCTCCTCGGTGCATCCTCGATTGGATAAACTCAGAAGAATTCAAGGAAGAAGACGATGAAGAAATCAGAATGAACAATGAAACCTCAGCGAATGAGAGAATCGGTAAATTAACTTCAAATTCAAGGGTAAATTGGGAAGTTGAGGATGATTGGTTGGAGGTAAGGGCATTGGGGTCCAACAGAGAATCAACAGTACCAGTCACTAGTGGGAGGAAAGACGCAGGTGAAGGGACAAATTTGGAATATGAGGGTTTCAGGAGGGTAGAAAAGGAAATAGAATTGAGGATAAGTAGAGAATATTCGAAAATGGGAAGGGCAAAGGTGGGAATATGGAATTGGGTCGAGGATCACAGTGAAAATGATTGGAGATATGGGTATGGGCGGCACAAGTTGGATCTGTTGAGAACGATAAGCGCAATAACATTCATTTGCAGGTTGTGGTGGTATTGTTGGTGTAATTTCATATTAAAAATTAATTTCTTATTTCAAGTACATTTAAATATATTACTTTATCCCTCCCTCTCTTTTATTCAATCCAGCTGATGATTTGAACTATATACTACTACATCCCGTCTATAATATAAAAGCTATTTAAGAGATAAATTTAGTCTAAATGTTAAAACTTGATATATTATTTATTATTATTATTTTAAAACTAATCTACCTAACTTATGAATTGATATGTAATTTAATATTAGGTGAAGTTGTTTTAGGGAGATTATGTCACATTTATTTAGATTAACCAATTAATTTTATTTGTTTAATCTACCCAGTTCCAATCTTAATTATAGGACATAATTACTAGAATTTAGAATGATTAAGGAGAGAAGTTAAATTTATTGTTTTTCCTAAAAAAACCCTTGCTTAGAATTTAAAATGGCATCAACAAAAAAGTTTGCTAATCAGTAGCTCCACGCACGTTGGTACGGCAACTATATGAGCTTCGCTTGCTTTTTAATGTGTAGTAAGCACATTTTACTTCTTCTTCCTTCCTCAGAATTAAAGGTCTTCGATAAAAAAAACACACACACACATATATATATATGAGCTATCTATTATTTTATTACAAAACAGTAGAATTGATGTATATATGGTATTAATGAATTGTAAATATTACTTACTCCCTCGGGTCCTAATTATAGGACATATTTAACCAATTTTAGGAAGATTAAGGAAAGAAGTTAAATTAGTTAATTTTACTCATTTTCCTAAAATGCCCTTATATAAAATTAAAATGACATAAGTAAAAGTGAATTAACAACCCCTACCACATACCTCTCCGACTTAGAATTTTTCTTTCCACACGTTTTTTAATTGAAATAATGGCCTTCTTATATACACATATATATGTGTGTATATATATATACATATAAATATAGACACACATGCATACACACCCACCCACATACATATACATACATATATATGAATACACACACACAATATATATATAGACACACACATATGTATATATATGTGTGTTTACACACACACACACACGCACACATGTATATATATATCTATACATATATATATTGACAGGCACACACAGATATACATATATGTATGCACACACTGATAGACACACACACACTCACGGATATATATATGTTTGTGTGTATTTATATATGTGTGTCTATATATATGTGTCTGTGTATATATGTATGTTTATTTGTATATAGACACACACATATAATCACCAAAAACCAAACACACTTAGAGAGAATAAAATAGGGCTGTTTTAGGAAGAAATTGATACAAATTAGAATGTTGTCTTATAATTAGGACCAAAACCAACTCCTAAATGTTGTCTTATAATTAGGACCGGAGGGAGTACTTTATAGAATATATAGGTGCATTATTAAATTATTACTGTGTTTAATTATTATTGAGAAAATATTAATAAGGGTATTTTATGAAGAAATTGATAAAAATTAGAATGTTGTCCTATAATTAGGACAAAAATAAACTCTCATATATTGTTACATAATTAGGACCTGAGGGAGTATTAAAGACTAGAGAGATCATAAGAGTAAAATTTGGTTGACTAAAATAATGCTAATTGCCTCTTTAAGTTTTAACTTAAGCAAAATGTTTCCCAACCCTATGTGTACGATGGGTGCGTGCGTTCCATTCACTAGTTGAAGTGATAAAAAAATATATTCAAATTTGTTTGGAGGAAATTTTCTTTATTCATAATGTAATGAAGCAATTATAGATTATCCATTTCAAATATAAGTCACTACCTCCAATTCTTTCTTAATGGACGACCCCTCTGAGGTGTAAATTACATTAAGAATGAATCTGATATTATGGAGAGTATGGGTGGAAATAAGCTAGATTTTAGCTATCTAGGTATGAGCCTGCAACCGAGATCTAAAGCCTGAACTTGAATCTGAATCTGTATGTAGGTTTTTTTAGACTTAAGTTTGTCCCTTCAAAAGGCCTGAAGCCTATTTAAGTCTATGCCTTTATATAATTTATCAAGCATATTTAAATGCCCAAGTTTATATCTTAAAAGTTTAGGGATTTATTCTCATATGAAATAAAAGAGTTAATAAGAGAAAGTAAAGAACACCTAGTGTTAACAATTGTCTGAACAAGTAGAAATAAGAAAAATCAATCATCTATTGAGTAAATAGATATTTTTTAAAAACCAACCAAGAATGATAAGTGTCATGTAAAACTATATTTTACCTCTTGTTTTTCTTGTAGAAAATGAGACAAATTCCTTATGGTGGGATCATTTTCATTTGAACATCACTAAAATAAACTTACTGCAATTATTATATTGCATTAAATGTGTTAGAATTAGTAATTGTAAATAGAGATTAGTATTCCTTCTAGATATACTAGCTATCATAGGACACATGTATGGCTAGGATTCAATTGTACATATATTTTTGGCTATATAATACACAGTGACCAGAGAGAGCATTTATCCTTTGGGCAATACAATTCATTTTGTCCTGTTTTCTTTCTTGGTACCAGAGCCAAGGAATATTTTATTTTTCTTTCTCTTTCCATTTCCTTTTTACCCTAATTTCCTTTTGCTGCGATGACTACCTCTTTAAACGGCGGCTCTTCTTCTCCAGTCACTCCTGATACTATTTCCCTTCCCGGTGGCCCTAAACATTATCCTCTCTTTCAGTCCTCTAGCCAAACTTCGTCGATCAAGTTGGATCGTACGAATTATCTAGTGTGGGAATCAGTTGTGTTACCTTTGATTGAAGGAACTCGCCTCTAGCACCACATCAACTCTGATTTCTCGGTGCCTTCTTTCACTACTATTCTCCCTAACACTACCACGGTGGTTCCCAACCCTGACTTCGAGGAGTGGTACTCCGTCGATCGGATGCTCATGGGATGGCTCTGGAACACCATGACGCTCAACGTCGGGACGCAGCTCCTCCACTGTCGAACGACACTTGAGCTATGGACTGAACCTTGTGCTCTTACCTCTATGGTTTCGAAATCTTGGATTATGGTTTATCGCTCTGAGCTGCACAATACTCGCATGAAGGGTCTCTCTATGACTGACTACTTGGCCTGAATGAAACAGACCGCCGATCACCTTGCTCTCGCCGGTGCTCCCATATCGGTTGATGGGCTCATTCTCTATATGCTGAAGGGTTTAGACGGTGAGTACAATGCTATTGTTGTTAAGCTCATCGATCAGGACCATCTCTCTTGGGTTGATTCCCAATCTGCCTTACTTGCGTTTGAAACTCAATTGGAGCAACTGAATAATTTCTCATCCCTCTCCATTCAACCTAGTGCTAATTTTGCTGTCAAGAACGATCAGCCTGAACGTCCACCTTCAGGCCGTAGACCATGGAGAGGTGGTTCTCGAGGAAATGGAAGACGTGGTTCTCGGGGACGCTCCTCTCAAAATTCATCTGGCAGACCTTATTGTGATTTGTATGAAAGGTCTGGTCACAGGGTCTCTAATTGTTACAAACGGTTTGACAAAAAATTTCGCCCTCCTACTCACTCTGTTCCTCAATCACTTTTTGCTTCTTGAAACACCAGGACACAAGAGTTCCACCCAAATATACAAAATGACCTCCCATAGATTTTCTATCATCAAGATCTGTAGCCCAATCAGCATTAGTAAATGCCATTAATCAAAGTGATCTTACTGGCTTAATATGTAAACCATTAATTCCCATTATTTCTACATCTTTATCTTTCTCTAATAAGCCCAACCCACCAAGCCCAACTATTCCTACCCACTCACATATTACCTCATGTATACCTTCCATCTCCAATCCTAATTCCACTTCTAACCCATCATCACCAAATCAGCCCAGCTTACTCTCCCGTTCAATTCCCACTTCCCCTTCTCATTCGGACTCAAGCCAAGCCCACGGTACCTCATCACCTCTCAACCCATCTTCACCTCATCCTATTACTCCTTCATTATCCAGCTTTCCATCGTCTTCTCAACGTCATTCGTCTATTCCCGTCAGTTCTAACCCCAGTCCCTCGTCTTGTCCTTCTTCACCTACCACGAGTATGAATCCTTCTAATCTCCATCCAATGACTACCCGCGCCAAGTCTGGGATCTCTAAACCGAAACATCCCTTTGTAGGTATTTTTACCATAGAGACTCCTCAACTTCTTTCTCTTGCCGCTGAACCTCGTTCCTTACCAGAAGCGTTAGTATGTCCTCACTTGTTTGCAGCCATGAAAGCAGAATATGAAGCTCTTTGCCGGAATCATACATGGGTACTGGTGCAAAATCAAGGTCAGAAGCTTGTTGATTGCAAATGGGTTTTTAAGACCAAATTTAAATCGGACGGTTCTATCTTGAAACAAAAAGCCCGGCTTGTAGCTAAGAGTTTTCAACAATCAGCAATGATTGATTATGGTGAAACATTTAGTCCTGTTGTGAAGCCAACCACCATTCGTCTCATACTCACTCTAGCTGTTACGTTTCACTGGGACATCAGACAATTAGATGTCAACAACGCATTTCTGAATGGATATTTGAAAGAAGAGGTCTTTATGTGTCAACCACCTGGTTTTCGAGACTCTAAACAACCAGGGTTCATCTGTAAACTCACAAAGGCCATTTACGGGCTAAAGCAAGCTCCCCGCGCATGGTTTGATCGACTACGGAATACACTGCTTAGCTGGGGTTTTCAAAATGCTTGGAGTGACATTTCGTTGTTTTTCCTGAGAACCAAACATATCCTGGTATTCATCCTTATTTATGTTGATGACATACTCATAACTGGGAATGATTCTATCTCTGTTCAACACTTTATTGCTCAACTGAATAACGTCTTTTCTCTCAAAGATCTCGGTTCTCTGTATTACTTTTTGAGTCTGGAAATTCATAGAGATAATCTTGGTATTTATATTAACCAGACCAAATACACTCTGGATTTGTTAAAGAGGTTTAATATGTTTGATTGTGCTCTTGTGCCTACTCCTATGGTCACTGGTAGACAATTATCTGCTTAAGATGAGACACCCTTAAAAGACCCTTCTTTATACAGAAGAGCAATTGGATCCCTACAATATCTTACAACTTCTAGACCTAACATAGCTTTTTCAGTGAATAAACTTAGTCAATTTCTATCTAATTCTAGTGATGTTCATTTTCAAGGGGTCAAGAGAATTTTGAGGTATTTAAAGGGCACATGTCATTATGGTTTACATATTAAGCCAGTAAGATCACTTCGATTAATGGCATTTACTGATGCTGATTGGGCTACAGATCTTGATGATAGAAAATCTATGGGAGGTCATTGTGTATATTTGAGTGGAACTCTTGTGTCCTGGTGTTCCAAGAAGCAAAAAGTTGTCTCACGGTCTAATTCTGAATCTGAATATCGCTCCTTATCTGATGGGGCAGCCGAGATTAAATGGCTGAGTTCACTAATGTCAGAATTGGGATTGTTTGTTCGACAGCCCTCAATTATTTGGTGTGATAAACTAAGTGCTCAAGCTCTTGCTTCAAACACTGTTCATCATGCTAGAAGCAAACATATTGAAATAGATGTACACTTTATCAGGGACCAAGTTCTATCTGGGTCCATAAGTGTCAAATACGTGCCTTCTTCTCTCCAAATAGCTGATTGTTTTACTAAAGCTTTGTCTTTTTATCAGTTTTCTTATTTTAGAAACAAACTCGGTGTATGTGCCACACCCTCTCATTTGAGGGGGAATGTTAGAATTAGTAATTGTAAATAGAGATTAGTATTCCTTCTAGATGTGCTAGCTATCATAGGACACATGTATGGCTAGGATTCAATTGTACATATATTTTTTGGCTATATAATACATAGTGACCAGAGCATTTATACTTTGGGCAATACAATTCATTTTGTCCTGTTTTCTTTCTAAATGGCATAAATCAAGGGAGGTATAGTGAGCTAGCATTGTCATCTCAAGCAATAAAAAAGAAGAAAAGTAGATGTGATCAATTGATGAATGAAAATGTTAAGTTCATTAATAAATCATGAAATGTGAAACTTAGGGCTAAAAATAAGTTATTAATTTTATAAATAATTTAGGAAATTAATTACATATAATTATACATAATTATACTTTTTTTTTAATAAAAACACTAAATAGGCCAAACCTGTAGGCTAGCCTTATGAAAATAGGTCTGACATATTTACCTAAATAGGCTAACAATAGGCTTAAACCTGAGCCTGTCTATTTACTAAATATGCTAGACTAAGCTTAAAGTAGGGGGTCTAACCTATTTTCACTCCTAATGGAAAGGGATACATTGTGATGGGGAAAATCCTTTTCATAAATTACATTTTATACATGTCTGAAAACTTAATTGAATTTTTCATTTTCAACCCTATATATATATATATATATATATATATATATATATATATATATAAAATCTCTTTTCTCTCATTTTTTCTTGCTTTCACCTTCTTTATAAATAAATGTACATTTAAAAAATTATATATATATTTTTACATATTCATGGTCTTTAGTTAATTTTGTCCAACTTTTAAATTTAAATAATTCAATTATTTGTAGTTTATATATGATAGGGAGTTGAGTGTTTGCAATGGATAACCTACTCAAAGGAACACGTTAGCATTGTGATAAGTTTGAACAATAAAAATATTTTATCATGCCCTTGCTTTTTATGACAAAATATCCAAAAATAATAATATAATAATCATAAATATCTTTCACGATATTTACATCATAAATAAAATCTGACATTCTTTTCAATATATTACATATAATTATTAAGAATAAACCTTATTGTTTATCATTTATGTAAACTGTATTTTAATATAAGATGAATATAATAATATGATAAAATTATATTACCATAAATATATTATTTGTTAAAAATATAAATAATTTTTTAACTCACGATATAAAATTTTCAGAAAGTTGCACAATTCATAAGTTTTATATTGAATAAGTGTGTATAGTTTTATTTTATTTATATATTACATTAAAAAAATCAATTGAAAATAACGTAATGGGTAATGAGTAATGAAATGAGACTCTCCCACATTACTTTATCCTCTGATATTTCCTTGCATCACTATCAAAATAAAGCTATCATCACCAAACACTTAGGTTAGCTGGTAAGGAGCTGTTCTAGCTTAACCACGGGTCTTGAGTTCAAGACGTGGGAATGTGTAACATCTCGTTTTCACAAGCAGTATAATTTTTTTTTCCATCAAACATCATTTGTAAACATCAGAGTAGAGCACCGGAGCGATTGAGTAACTGATATATATATTAAAATACTCACGGTAGCATGTCTTGCTGTTTAAACATCGGTACAAGAGTGTTTCAAAAGTAATATATAGCAGAAAGAAGTCTTCAGCCGGGTCTTTTATGTGGCCTGCTTGCCTCTATCCTCGGTCCTTGGTCCTTCCGACCCTGAAGCTAAGTTAAGAGCTGAGGTCCATGCATCGAACCCCAGGTAACGGTTAACCTCATGTTTATATACCAAATATATGTATAACAGACATTCATAGACTTTTGGCAACATTTACTACGGTCAGACATAGGGTATACATATCAGATATGTATGACAATAACAATACAAGTCGGATGTAAGGTTAAGGCACAATGAGAAATATACATGATCAGATATGTATGGCAATAACAATAAAGGTCGGATGTAAAGTTAAGGCATAACGAACAATAATACAGTCGAATGACAGACAATAGTACAATCGGATGACATACAATAGTACAATAGTACAATCGGATGATAGACAATAGTACAATCGGATGACAAACGATATACATATATGCATACAAGAAACATCAGAGTTAGTGTTACAGTACGCGAACGTACATTCGTTGACGGTGTAATACCCGGATATTTATCTGGAATATTATAAATAAAAGTTGGATATTTCTGATAAGTGAAATTTCAATCTCCGGTCTTGTATAAATACAGTCTATTTTCTAAGTAGAATTTCTGTAAGAAATTAGGGAGTTTAAGGGCCAAAGTGCCAAAATGACAAAAATGCCCCTAGAAAGGGTAATTAACTTAGAAAATTTATGGGAAAAATCCTAAAAGACAGTAAAATGACCAAGTGAGTTAGGAGAGTATATAATCTCTAATTATTGTAATTTTATAAATTATGAAATTGGAGAAAATGTTGGAAAATACTCAAAAGAAGTGAAATGACCATAATACCCTTGTAATTTCTAAAAATGCAAGAGGCATGAAAATACTAATGTTAATACAAGTGTATGAAGGTAATGAGGCATAGTAATTAAGAAAATTATCAACAAGTGATAATGAAGTAATTAAGTAATATTGGGCTAATTACTTAAGCATAAGCAAAGGAAATTCAGTAATAATTATGTGAAGCTAAAAATTAGTGGAAATTAGTGGAATATTAGTAAAAATGTATTTACTAATTAATTGGAAATTTCTATGAAAAATAGTTGAGTTTAGGTATTTTTGAGCCTAAATACAAGAATGGACCAATTAGATAATTTTGTGGAAATTTTGGGAAAAAGTAAAGAAATAAATGATTAAATAATTAATTAAAAATAAATAAATATTTATTAAAATAAAAAGAAGGCCAGCCGAAATTCAAGGCAAAATAAAAAGAAAATAAAATGAAAAATGAGATAGAACACAAGTGGCCAAGTTGCAACATATTTTAATAATATAATTAAATTAAAGTAAAAAGTATGAATAGTAATTTTAGAATTAGGAAACGGATCCTATCTAGATATCTAGGAATTGGAATCCCAAGGTCAAGGTAAAATATTGATCAGTGAGTTTTTACCTTCAAGTGACCTCTTCCGGAAGTTAATTCCGAGGCCGTTTGTGCTTTTTCCTAATAAAACAAAATAGGAAAAAATGCATATAGGCATATTTTTGGAAATAGGGAAAATAAATTCTAACTCAACATTTAGGAATGGGTTTGAATTTATTTAGACATATTTGGAGTCAGTAAATTATTTCCAAGAGTTTGGTAGTCCCGAAAACGAATTCCGACACCGACGCGTTCGGACACGTTTTCGAGAAAACTTCAACCTGACTGTTGGAGCCCTATATGGAATCAAAATTTAGGTTAACTTGGACATTTCTACTAAGTGAGAACATGTCTTGAGTTGTAAATCCAGAATTTTGTGAATTCTCCGAAATCACGCGAATCGTGCCGATCGGGAAAACGGTTGGACTAGGGCATAAAGCAAGCCAAGTCACCATTTTGGACCAATGAGGGCTGCCACATCACCATGAAGGACGATCAAGAGGGGAGAAACCAAGGGCAAAAATCATGTGTAATTATTGGACATAAAAAGTGCAAACAACTTGGAAAATTCCCTTGGTATCCTTTCAAAAACCCTATAAATACCCCCCCTCCTTCATATTTCTTCACACCATTCCCTTTCTTGCTCTTGGCCGAAAAAGCTAGAGAGAGAAAGAAGAGAGCAGTGCTCTGGAAATCTTGCAGCGAAGCCCTGTAGAATTGTCCGGAAATCTTCAACGGGTAAGTCTTTAGTCTTTAGTCTTTAGTTCGGTAGTTAGTAGAATTGTTAGTTAGATTTAGGAAGTAGGGGACGAGATTCCTATTCTTGTTTTAGAGCCTTGTTTGCGTTGAAAAATTATGCAGAGGTGTAAACATAGTAGGGATCGAGTCGCTGAAAAGTTGAAGCTTTCGCAGTTCTTTTAAATGTAAGGGTAGAATTTGTTAGAATAGCCTTTAAATTTCGAGTATGATTGGGTATCATATGGGAGGGCTATTTTAGTCATTATTTTCGAAAATCATAGTTGCGTCGAAGTTCTGGCAAAATTTCGGGAAGAAAATTTGTCAGAGTAACGAAATCTTTGGCGAAATTCCGCCGATTAGGGGTAGAAGGGCAAAATGGTAATTTTTACCTAAAATGCCAGTTATAGTGTCAAATCACTAATAAAGGTGATATTATTCTTATAGGATGTCAGAATCTCTGATTTGCTGCCGTCACGCTGTCCGACGAACCGCTGTTTGAAGTTCACGTTTTTCCGTGAAAGTACGTTTTCCGCCGGTAGTACCTAACGTTGCCAACGAAGGTACGGACGCGTACTGTAACACTAATCTTGTGCTTCTTAAATGCATATATGTCAAGGATATGTCGTAGACCGTTATACGTGACGTTTTAAACGGGTTATGTTTGGGATGCCGTTATGTTTTCCTAGCGGCGAGGACACGAGTGTTTATCGTGGCACCGGTGAATAGTGCGGTGCCGTTGTTGTTATTTACCTTATGGGGCTTTACATATTGCTCGTGCTTATGTTTTGTTGGCATAATGATCATGCATCTCTAGTATGCTTGTGATATCTTGTTGTATTAGCTCTAGAATATCTCGTTGGTCGTATCTTGTGTTGTTTGGGTATGAGGTTAACCGTTACACGAGATTCAATGCGTTGAATTGAATCTGTTGTAGCTTCGTGGTCAGGAGGACCACGGTTCGTGGATCGAGGCAAGTACCCGGAGTAGGCGTGCAGCTGAAGACTATCTCTATCTTATCGTATTTTGTTATTACACTATTTACTTTCCAAACCTTAGGATTACTGTAATCATTACAATGTTACACAATGGTTGATGTTTTGGCTAAGAATCCAACTACTCTTTCGCTCTTTTGCTCCACTCTGATTGCTTGTTTGAAAAAAAAAAAAATTTCCGCATTTCAAACATGGGATGTTACATTTATGGTATCAGAGCAAAACTTTCTGGCAAGTATTTAACTATGTTACCACGGACAGTTTGGTGCCGAAGGCAAGGCTAGTCTACGTGGGTGTGCCATAAGTCACTGCTAACCCGGTGAGGCCCCCATGGTAGACACTTACCTGGCCATTCTGTTCGGATAACGGAGTTAGGTTCTTAAGCCTTTTAACTTTGAGCACATTTTTGAAAACGAGTATTGATAAGGCCATTGGTGTAATGTGTAGAGATGAACAGGGATGAAGAGCCCGTCTTAGACCCTAATTGGCGGAATTTCGCCAGCACTTCGTTACTTCGACCCTAATCTTCCAGAATTTCAACATATCTCTTACTCCAACATAATTTTCGAAATATATATCATATTTACCCTAAAACATGATATCTACAATATACTGGAAGATTGAAGATCAAACTAACATTCCTACTATAACTACCGAACAAAAGACTAAAGCTTAAGACTCGGTACCGAAGAAATTACCCGGAGCTTCGCTGCAATTTTCCCCGGACTCCTTCCTTCTCCCTTTGCTCCAAGAATTTCGAACTAGCTAGCAAGTTTTGGTGTGAGAATTGTGAATGGAGGTGCTTTCTATTTATAGAGGTTTTTGGGTTACTATTCATGCTTTGTCAGACGGATTCTGGACCGTAGGATCGCACTTCATTGAAATGGCACAATCTTGGCCATCCACCTCACCTTGCCGACCCCCCCCTTAGGTGGCAGAAAATTACACCATCTTTGATGATGTCACAAGGTTGCTTTATGGTCTTGTACCGATAAAGTTCCCTGTTCGGTGTCCGGCCTAATCGCGTAATCTTGGAAAATCTCAAAAATCCGGCTACATAGCCCTGAAGATCTTTTCTTCCTCTTTCAAAATATTTAGGTCAGCTAAATTTTTGATCCCATTCAGAACATTTCGTTGCTTGCCGAAGATTTTCGGATAAACGGCTTCGGTTACAGAAATCACTTCGGGTAACAACATCTTCGGGACAAAAATCCACTGATTCATAATATGTCCAGATATTTACCAACTCATCCCCGGATTTCAAGTTATGGCTTGGTTTCTATAGATTTTCATTTATCTGATTTGCTTTTTGAATATCAGATAGCTTCTTAGCCAGTCTAGTATAACCTTTTTCGGTTACGGAAATAACTTCGGAGGTAACCTACTCTGAGCTAAAAATTCACTTGTTTATAATATGCCTTGACTTTAGAAACCTTATTCATAGTTTTCTAGTTAGGATTTAATTTCTATCGGTGGTCATTTATCCTATTTGCTTTTTCACATTTTATATTAATATTATATTGCAACTTGCAACTTGCAACATAATATCATGATATTATTTGCTTCATTCTTATCCCTTTTTGACTCCAAAAATTTCGGCCAGCTGCACCTTTTTTTTATTATATATTTTTTATTTATTTTTTAATTAATTAATTAATATTATACATATTTTAATTATCTATATAATTTAGAAAGAAAATCTCCCATTGGTCCATTTCTTATTACATGGATTTAGGCTTTTAAAATTACTAGAATAATTCTAAACCTTTGATTTCACTTTTCAAGATTACATCTTAACCCTTAGTAATTATTTAATTTATCTAATTTGATTTACAAGTTTAATTAGTGCTCTAATCATATGATTAGTAACTTTTTAGGATTAGGGTTTTTCATGTACCTAATCTCACCAATTTTTCTTAATCTTTTCCCAATAATTAGCACATATATTTTATGCTAATTTTATCAATTAATATTTAATTAAAGGGTTCCTCATAATTTACTTGAATATTCTCTTGATTTATACTTAAATAATTAGCTAATAATTATTTATCTAATCCATCACTAATTGTTGATAATTTCCTTATTTAGGATTAACAATTATCTCACAACTATTGGACTTACATAGGTATTTTATGCTTTACATAAAATATTAAAAATCATGGGGTCAATTATGACCCTCACAATACTTTTTGATTTTTCTCCTTTAGTTTTTCCAAGGTTATAATTTATTAAATTGTCTAAATTAGAGACAACATACTTTCTAATTTTTAATAATTATTTTATTGCCTCTTGGGATTTATCACAGTATTTTATGATTCTTAGTTCATTTAGGGCAGTTTAGCTCTTTATTTCTTCTAATTTCAATAGAAATTGCCCTAGAAAATTATGATAAATCCCTTCCCATATTTGAGACCTCATATTCACCTATTCCCAATAGGTATAATTTCCTAAATTATGACACTTATCATAAGTGTGATTTTTAGGGTATTACAGAATGCAACGTGTGTGGGTGGTAGAGGCTTCCCCCCTCCCCCCGAAAGGGGCCAACCCATAAATTAATAGTAATAAGATGATACTTACACCAAGTTCCTTATAATATTCATTACATCAAGTTCTTCAATTATACATGATTATGTGTCTTATTTTTTAAGAATTAAAAAATAAGACATGCGGTTATATGTGATTGGAGAACTTGATGAAATAGATATAAGGGACTTGATATAAGTATTTTTCATATATAGTAATAATGGTGATTGGGTTAACTAAAAGGAATTTGACATTTTTAAAGTAAACTTTTGAGTTTAAATACTATGAATTAAGAAAATGACTTTGAAAAAAAAAGGCATTCTAAGTCGTATTAGATTGGACAAGCTAGTTCAACTGGTACGGTTGAACTGGGAAACACAATAAAAAACCAAAGATCCACAAAATTTATCAAGAACTGGTCCAAAAATTCAAACTGAGTTGTTAATAAAATTTTTAAAAAGAAATAATATGAGAGGTTATTACATAGCTTCATGTTATTTATATTATATTCAATGAATATAAACCATAATGAAAAGGATATAACAGTGTTCAGGGGCGGATCTAGGAATTTATGGAAGGGGGCACTCCGCACCCCCGAAATTTTTTTTAAAGCAAATATTTAAATGAATTAAAAAATATAAAGGGAAAAACAAGACTAAATATTATTAGAAATAACAAGGCTGGACACCATATATTTTAATAACAATAGTACATTACAATAAAAAAATTTACAATGTCATCCTTCTAGGCTTTATTTTTTGGAATTATATCATACTTGCCTCATTACCAATGCTATCAAATACATCTTTTTTTATTATAAACCACTACCTGTTTTGCAGGAAAAGATATAAAACAAGTGGATTGCTTTTTCAAATAAAAAGAGATGAAGATTCAAGATATAAAATGACAAGAGACTAATCAAACCTGAGGTTTTATATCAAGCCATATTCTCAATTCATTTTTGTGTAGTGTTTGGTGCTGAGGACCCAAGAGGTTTCTAAATCCTTTGTAAAAGCTCATAGACATGAACTTGGAGCTTGGGCAGTAGCTAGGTGAAGGTGGCTCGTAGGCACTGCTTGAAGGGATCATAAAGATTACAATAATGAAGAGAAGGAGAGCCTCCACATATGCGATTCTGATTTTGGCCCTTAAATTTTTTTTTTTTTTTTTTAAAAAAAAAGATGCCATTTTAAGGGGGGGCACTTGCCCCCCAAGTGATGTACCTCGCTCCGCCTCTGACAGTGTTGGAATGTTTATTATTTTTAAGATTTACTACTTCCACTCCTAAATATAAGACATAGTTGACTTTTTTTGGTAAAGATTAAAGAAGTTAAATAAATTGTTTTAAGTATTTATATTTATCATTTTTCCTTCAAACTAATTTATGTGATTTATAAACTACTACATTCGGTCCTAATTATAGGAGTACTTTTGTAGTGCAATTTGCATTATAAAAATGCTTCTATAATTATTATAGGACCAGAGAGAATAATATATAATCCAATGATACATAACATATATTATGATTAAGTCATTTATTTAACTTCTTTAATCTCTCCAAAAAAGTCAACTATGTCTTATATAAAGGATCAGATGTAGTATTTAATAAAAGGGTTAAGGTGCAGATTTGCCAATGAACTATTACCCGAGGAACATCTGGCACAAACATTAATTGAGGGTACCTTAATTACTAATAAACAATTAAAAGTGAAAACAAAACAATTAAGGTGTAGATTGGCCAACGAACTATTTGTTGGGATCCGTACACGCAGCGGAAGGATTCTCATCCATTAAAATTTTACGAATCCCATAGAAATGATCTATCAACGGCGTTTAAATCAAGGTTCGTTAAGAAAACTGTACCTATGCGAACTCGTGAGCGACCTTCGCAAACACGTGGGCTAACACCTTCTTCTTGTTCGATCAATCTCTAGGAGCCGACTCTACAAATCCACTCCCTCTACCGGTATCCACACCGAACAGCTCTCCACCACGTACGACAGCGTGCTAGTGCCTTCTTACTTCGATCAATATTAATTATAGAGTTTCTAAAACCCTAATTGAGCCGTATTAAAATATTCAAGACTAATATCAATTAGTCCTTGAATTTCGAATTTGGATTAAATATAGTAATTAAATCTTAATAATATCATTATTAAATAATAATATTATTGTTTAATTTCGAAATTATATATATACACACACACACACACACACACATATATTCATTCTAGATTAAATGTTGTATTTATTAGATCTTAGACATATCTAAAATTCAATGAATCTGGACACTATTGCTCGTGTTGGGCTATTCTTGTGTGTGACCCTGCATGCCCACATAAGATTGGTAGTGGGCCAATATTGTACCAGCCCACAAGTCGCAAGCGGCCTCTAGCAAGACATTGCGACTACCCAATTCATATGGGGATCGATGATATGATACAACCTATCATACAACCATATCACGTCCCTTTTGTCACGCAATAACTTGGTCAAGGATGAGGCATAGATAATGTCAACTTCCTGTTCTTGACCATTACTTTCTCGATTCTTGAGTAGTCTAACAATTGAAATGGAAACTCATTTCCATCGTAGTATGACCATACATTTCTCAGACTCACTCATCGAGGGCCCCAATATTATCTCTCTATAAATGTGAGGGACAAATTCCATCTTGACCATTCACATTCCTCTGCATGAAAACCACTGATCCCAATCCAAGCCTTTATCATCACCCAGTCAAAGGCGACTTTTGACTAGGTCAAAGATCAGCGACTCTCATGTAGGAATCCATGATGATCTCAGGTCAAAGGGCGTTGTGACGCGGTTATACATGAGATAAGCTTATGACTAAATCCATGCAGCTTTCTCATAGTGGGTCGATCCAGCACCTTGTACTCTTACAAGTGCCTATGACTTTGACTCGTATCTCTATACTCATCAAAGTCATACTGGTCTTATTTCATCTTCGCTCCCGCGAAGATGACCGACCAGGGATATTTAAGATAATCTATAAGATAGATCCAAGGACACAGTTGTCACTATAAACATGCAAATGATATGATAACTAAACGGAGAAATGCTTTAATTAATAATAACGTCAAAGTACAATGATCTGCACCTAGGGCATAATTTCCAACACTATTACCCTGTCACTGTCTTGGTGTCTTCGTCTTCTATTGACTGTCACAGTGTCGGTGACGTCGGCTATAATACCCGGATAAATGAAATGGCTATTTTTGATAAGTGAATATGTGATATCAATTTCTATATTGACTTTATGGTATTTATAAGGGAGAATCTCTTAGAAATTTGGGGAAAAAGAATAAAGGGTCAAAATGACCAAAATACCACTGGAATGCTTAGATAGCCTAGGGAAATTGTGAAAAATCCTAGGAGGCAGGAAAATAATTATTAAAATTAAGAGAGAATATTGTCTCTAATTTTAGTAATTTAATAAATTATCACCTCGGAAAAATTAGAAGAAGGGAATCAAAAAGTATTATAATGACCAAAATGCCCCCGTAAATGTTATTAAAAATGCATAGGACATAGAATACTAATGTCAATGCAAAAGTTATGAGGTAAGGAGTAATTCTAATTGAGAAAATTATCAAATATTAGTAAGGGATTAATTAAGTAATTGTTGGCTAATTACTTAAACATGAACAAAGGAAAATTCAGAAATAATTATGTAAAACTCTAAAATTAGTGGTAATGGCTAAAAATTAGCATAAATATATTTCCTAATTAATTGGAAATTTTGAAGAAAAATTGATGAGATTAGGTATTTTTAAGCCTAAATGCAAGAATGGACCAATAAGAGAATTTTGGGAAATTTTTGGAAAAAATTGAATTAAATAATTAAATAAATAAAATAAAAACAGAAAATAAAATAAAGAGGATCAGATTTTGCTGAACGAAAATCTTGAATGGGAAGATGATAGGATTTATAATGAATGCATGTAGCAAGTTGTATTAAAATATGATATAAGTAAAAAGTAAGTAGGATAAACAAGAACCGATAGAAATTAAATCCTAACTAGAAAACCATGAGCAAATTTTCTAAAGTCAGAGAAGAAAATAAATAAGTGAATTTTTATCTCGGACTGGACTGTCTCAGAAGTCATTTCCGAAGTCGGAAGAATACGTAGGTAATAAGACGAAATAGGGTTATCTGTAAAAAAGGCAGATAGTCCCAAATGAAAACCTGTAGAAAATAAATTATAACTCAACATCTAGAAGTAAGTTGAGAATTTCCTGGACATATTTGGAATCAGTGAATTTTTGTCCAGAGGTTGGCAATTCCGGAAATTGATTCCGAAACCGACACGTTTTTCCGTAAAACTTCCACAGGACCGTTGGAACCCTGTATGGAATCAAAAAGTTGTTTAGACCAGACATTTCTAATGAGTGAGAAAATGTCTTCAAAGTTGTAATTCCGAATTTTTGGGATTTTACGCGATTACGCGATTCGGACACCGATCGGGGAAATTCTACCGGCTTAGGCTTATGGAACAAGCAACCTATGTCATCCATGACATCATTTTTTGTGCCACCTAAGGGCTGCATGTCGACCAAGGGGGGATTGAAGCCCAATATTGTGCCACCTACTCCGTGTGCGATCCGACGGTCCAGTATCCGCCTGACAAAGTGTGAATAGTGTCGTGGATTTTCACTATAAATACCCCTTCACCTCCTTTGAACTCTTCACACCAAAATCCTTTGAGATTTTCGAAATTGGCAGCAAGGAGGAAGGGAAGAAGTCCGGGGAATTCTGCAGCGAAGCTCTGAGTAAGTTTTTCGGTGCTTAGTCTTAAGTTTCGGTAGTTAGTGTAGAAATGTTAGATTAGTCTTTAATCTTCCGAGTATGATTAGATATCATATGATAGGGGTATTTTAAGGGAGAATTTCGAAAATCATGATTGGGTCAAAGTTCTGGCAAAATTTTGGAATGTTGGAGTCAAAGTAGCGAAGCGCTGGCGAAATTACGGCGATTAGGGGTATAGGGGCAAAATGGTAATTTTTACCTAAAATGCCTGTTATGATGTCAAATATTGATAAATGCGATGTTATCATTATAGGATATCAGTAACCTTGATCTGCTGTCGTTACGCTGTCCGACGTGCCGCTGTCAACCCGCAGTTTCCGTTAATAGTGCAGTTTCCGTCAAAACGTACCCGGAATACCGTATAACGTCAACGGAGGTACGGACGCGTACTGTAACACTAATCCTGTGCTGCTTAAATACATATATGTGATGGATACATTCGTAGACCGATATACAGACAGTTTTACACGGGTTATAGTCATAATAATGCCGTTATGTTTTCCTAGCGCTGAGGACACGAGTGGATATCGTGGCACTGGTTTATGTGCAGGCTGTTGTTGTTATTGTTTACCTTATGAGGCTTTGCATATTTCTCTGTGCTTATGTTCTGTCGTCATATTGATCATGCATCTGCTGTATGCTTATGTACTGATACACTGTTGTATAGTCTAGAATATCTGTTGTCTGTATACTGTGTTGTTTGGGCATAAGGTTAACCGTTACCTGAGATCCAATGTGGTAAATTGGATCTCAGCTATAGCTTCAGGGTCCGGAGGACCTCGAATTGGAGACCGGGGAAAACAGAAGGAGTAGACGATCAGCCGAAGATATCTTTACCGCTTTCCGTATTTTATATTCGAACACTAGAATGACTGTAATCATTAATATGTTACACTATGGTTACTGTTTGAATGCAAGTCAGTTACTCTTTTGCTCCAATGCTCTACTCTGATTGAAAAAAAAAAATTCGCTTTAGAAAACGGGATGTTACATCGGCGTCTCCAAAGCTTCCATTGTTGCTGGATGTTCCACTCAACCTCTTGAACTCAATCAAGGTTCGTATGTAGCTTCAGGGTGAGAATCACGCACCGAAACCAAATCCAGCAGTCCACAGCTTTCGACTGGCACGCGCCTTGCACCCTGATTCCATCTCTCCGATGCCACAAGCAGCAGCTGCCGCTGCCACAACGCTTGCTCGCATAGGTCCCATCTCTGTTGATGTTTGCCTTATCCAACAAGAAAGCTTAATCGCTTTTTTCACCAGCATCTCCGCCACCGTCCTACACCAGTGCCTCATATTTTAACGTAATTGTGATAGTTGTTTTTTTAATAGTTATTTGGTACTTTTTTTCACTTTTTAATTGTTAATTGGTAATTAAGGTACCCTCAATTAATATTTATGCAAAAATGATCCTCAGGTAATAATTCGTTGGCAAATCTGCACCTTAACCCTTAATAAAAAGAGAGGAAACAAGGTGGCTAAAAAGCCTTTCCCTTTTGGGAGTGGGGTTGTAAAGTTGGAGAGACAGAAAGGGAGGCTTATCACATCCCATGTAGGTGTTATACATAGACACACACATATGTGTGTGTAATATATATATTTATTGATTGAGTTTACTGTGAATTGAGGCCACTTCCTGGCGATGATATATCATAAATCAAACTTAACACGTAACATGCTAGACAACAAGCATGCCTCTCGTTTTATGTCTGCAGATAATGTGAGGCCATTTACACTTCTACTACCTCTGATCCTAATTATAAGATCTAGTTAATTTTTTTTTTTGGAAATATTAAGGAAACTAAATAAGTTACTTAATCATTTCAGACATTGTGTATCCTTAAATTATACTCCTCCGGTCCTAATCGAATCATAGACAACATTTGAGAGTTTGTTTTGGTCCTAATTATGGGACAACATTCTAATTTTTGTCAATTTCTTCCTAAAACACCCATATTGATATGAATGAAAGATTATGTGAAATTATTAAGGTAGTTGAAGTGCAAAATTTATATAAGGACATTTTAGGAAAATGAGTAAAATAAACTAATTTAACCTCTATCCTTAATCCCTCTAAAATCGGTTAAATATGTCCTATAATTAGGATCGGAGGGAGTATATTAGTTTATTAGTCAAACTAAATAGTTTGAAGAAAAAAATAAAAATAAAAACATTCTAAAGTAATTTAATTAGTTTCTTTAATCTTTTCGAAAAAGTCAACTAGGTCTTATAATTACGATCAGAGAAAGTAGTATTTATTTAAAGGGTTAAGGAGCGATTTTACCAACGAACTATTGGGCCAGGACCGCCCAGCACAGCAAACTATTTTTTGGACCAAAAATACAAATAAAGCATTTAAAAGGTGAAAGGAGCACAATGCCGTTATAACGTCATTAACGTCCGTCCATCACTCTCCCTCTCTCATTCATTCACTTTCATCTTCTTCCTTCCTCTTCACCGGCCGTCCATCACTCTCCCTCTCTCCTTCATTCAAACTCGCACTTTAGATATATACTTGACCACAACTTTACCACTATCTGTCCATCCATAATGCTTAAAGAAAACCTATGCACAATTGTTTTCTCCAAAGATCGTTATTTGTTTTATTACTCGGAGGTCCGTGAATCCAAATTCAATTAAGAAATTGAATACTAAATCGAACAAGCATAATCAGTCAGTGAGAAGCATGCCCATGAGGCACAATCTCTGCGATAAATTTCTTCGAACAGTTGAATAGCAACCTCAGCTTGATTCACCTTGAATTTTACTGATAGCACCATTCCTTCTTCTTCCCATAACAGAAGGTTGAATCGCAAAATAGATCAAGAATGGCAATTCCAAATAACAGTGCAGACGACATTTATTAGAATTGCATATGGTTAAAGAGTTTGAATTCAAAGTCGCTTAAACCTTCTTGTGATATTCTTTGGACCTTGAATCAAGAATGAATATACATATGGAGGATGAGCCTGTGAAAATTTGACCTATGATTTCTCACCACTGTTGTTCGATAAATGGCCGCACCACCAGAAAGGTTCGTGAACTCAAAACTTCCCCAGAACAAAGTGGAGATCGAGAAAAGTGGGAGACAGATATGGGTAGGTTTGCTCCGTTGATGGCCACAAAACACTTCTTTCCTTCCCAAATTCAAAGATTCAAATCATCAGGATCTGAATCTTCCTCTGCTAGTCGAAGAAGAAGAATCGAGAACTCGACGATACCTAGTATAAAGAAGAAAGACGATCTTTGATGGCGGTGAGGAAGGGGACGGCGTACCACCAAGAATCGTGTGGATAATAAAGAAACTTAGGTCTGAACTAGGAGGAACGACGCATTGGACTATGGCTGGTGAAGAGGAAGGAAGAAGATGGTCGGAATGAATGAGAGAGGGAGAGAGATGGATGGCCGGTGAAGAGGAAGGAAGAAGATGAAAGTGAATGAATGAGAGAGGGAGAGTGATGGACGGACGTTAATGACGTTATAACGGCATTGTGCCCCTTTCACTTTTTAAATGCTTTATTTGTATTTTTGGTCCAAAAAATAGTTTGCTGTGCTGGGCGGTCCTGGCCCAATAGTTCGTTAGTAAAATCGCTCATTAACCCTTATTTAAACTTGGCTTCCATTCTTTACTCTGTGCCTGGTGACCGGCGTCACTTCCTTTGCTCTACTTAAAACGGCACTGTTTTTTGTATAGAAAATGATTGATGTTGATCACTTTTATTTTCATTAATTACTTTCAAAATTTGAAAATGCTATTTCATAAAATGATCAAATTTTTGTAAAAAGCTGTAGCTGGAGTAAAAAAAAAAAAATCTGCCAAAAGAAAAGGTTTTATTTGAAAAGTACAATTTGCGTATTGGCTTTTTGAGTTTCACCACAAAATTCTGATCCTCATTTAGTGTTAATCACAATTTCACTATAATGAGACTTGGATATCTGGATTCTCTCAGAATCCCTCCCCTCACTATTCCTCAGTATTTGTGTATCAAGACCGTCCAAAAATTAATCTAAACGTTCAGAAAGAGACACCTCATCT
Source organism: Acacia pycnantha (assembly GCA_025563575.1). NCBI lineage: Eukaryota > Viridiplantae > Streptophyta > Magnoliopsida > Fabales > Fabaceae > Acacia > Acacia pycnantha. The sequence continues at coordinate 1,499,922 of JAMWYP010000112.1, forward strand.
ATTTTTTAAATTTTCATCTTTACCGCGTGATAGTTTTTACGGCATGTGGTAATTTGAAATAAATGAGGCGTCTCTCTCTGGATGCTTAAATCAATTTTTGAACGGTTAAGATACACTGATACTATGGGATACTAAGGGGAAGGATTCTGAGAGAATCCGAATCCTGAGACTTGGATAGTCCACAAAATCTTATCTTAATGATTAAGATTTAAAAATTCTAATCTTCAATTTTTTCAATAATAAATCATTCCCTCCATGAAAAGAAATACGTCATTGAATCATGTGCATCAAAAAGTTGGCTAGAGACAATATAAATGTTAAAAATGTAACTTTTTGGGCTAAAATCACCCTCATTTAAATGGAAGAGAGAGAATGAGTGTGAATTAAATACAAAGATATTGGTCATATGAGTAATTAAATGAGGTTAAAATGGAAAATTAACAATTTTTTTTTGAGACAACCTTTAAATGTTTTTTAATAAACAGAAACAAACTATATGTAACATTTTAATTTTTAATTTTAAGCTTTAATTATAATTAAGAAAAAGGACCGGAATTAATAAAAAGAAGAATAAAATAAAATAATTATGCAATATATATATATATATATATATATATATATATATATATATAAAAGGAAAATTAAAATTTACTAAAGGGACATGAGGCCCCTTTGACAAATACCCCACCTGGGGCCCTTAATGTAGTCTGGGGCAAGATTGTTAAAAATGAGTTTTTACCTAAAAACGGAAAGAAAATGAAAAATCATAAAATCATATTACAAAACGTAGATTTTACTTGTGTGTGTGTGTGTGTATATATATATATATATATATATATATAAATTATATAATTCCTCTCTACTCACTTTTATTTCACCAGCAGGCATCTTGAAATCAAAGTTAAAGGTAAAGTAGTAATTAGCTCTTTAGCTATACATATTAGGAGTTTAATTTTCTTGTACAAACTCGGAAGACGATGATAAAAGAATAAGTTTTTTTTAGGTTTTTTACATATTAGGTTTTTTTTTTTTTTAAAAACGGTGCGTTTTTACATTTAACAACAACGTTTTTTTTACGTTTTTACTAGGTTTACGTTTTTTGTGAAAACGGTGCGTTTTTATGTTTTTACCTTTAATAGCAGCGTTTTTTACGTTTTTACTCAGTTTACGTTTTTTGCTCAAACGAAAAGCGTTTTGCTGGAAATAAAACGTAAAAACGTCATTTTTACGTTTCAAAACGCGTTTTTGACTATCATGGTCTGGGGGTATTATATAATACCCCATTGTCAGGCTATCAGGTGATCGTCATTTGCAAAAAAAAATTGGGTTTCACGGTTTCGAGCGTGTAGACGCGTTTCAGCATTGTTTCTCCATGATTTTAGATCTAACATAAATTTATAAGATTATTTAGGTAACTAAATTAACTTCTTTTCAACAAAATTTTTTCATTAGTTATTTCATTTATTTTTATCTTTTTAATGAGGATAATATTGTTTTGATCAGTGAAAATTTTGGGAGTTTTTGAGTTTTAACAATAGATAACTATATGTATGTAAATGATGATTAATAGTTAATTTTAATCGGTTTAGATTTGTTAGTTGGTTGGTGTAGAAATTTAAAATTAATTTTCTATTTAAAAAGTCTAGAATTTATGCCATATAGGATGTTTCTACCGATTAAATGTAATTTAAATAATTTATTGGGTTAGTAGAGGTATTATTGAAATTTTAATCGGTTTAGTTTTATAGATTTTGAGTTATACGAAATTATAATTTTGATTTTAATTATGTGGAGGTTTGAAGAGTTGTTTAATAATTGAGTTATGCTCATATAAGTTAAAAGAGTAAAGGTGCAAAAATACATATGTGATTTACTCTCGGGAGCGCCCAACACTAAATTCTTTTTGGGATGCAAAAATGCTCATGTGATTAGAATTTAGGAACAAAAGTCACAAAAAACGTTTCGACAAAGTATGTTGACAGTTAAGTAACCATAGTTGACCTAAAATGTTGATGTGTATGATGAATTGGATTGAGAAGAAGGCAACATACTCTTTCGAAACTATGGTTACTTCAGAAGTGTTGAATTTAAACTCAGAACCCCACTTCACACAGTGGAACCCCAGAGCTCCAAATGATCAATTCCTCTACAACATCATCCTCCATAACCCGGATCGATTTAGCTATAGCACCACCGTCTTGGTCGACCAATGCTATGGACTCAGCGTGAACCTGAAGAATTGCCGTCGGAGATTGCAAGCACGGAAGAGACGAAAGCGTAGACCATGCCGCATGAAACAAAGCACACCAAGATGAGAATCAAACAAGTAGAAATAGTGAGCTCTTGTTCATTTCTTCTACGAGCCATTGAAGAATTGGGGAAGCAGATGAAGATGAAGACCAAGAAAATGGATTAAGCTTATTGATTCTAGCCTGAAGTCATTTGTTTTTTGGGTTTGCTTTTTCCCCAGTTTTGTTTAACGTGCACTGTCAGGGATCCTAATCAGTATATTTTTTTTCCACTTGCCTTCTTCTCACTCCAATTCATCATATACATCAGCATTTTAGGTCAACTATGGTTACTTAACGATTAACATCATCTGTCTGAACGTTTTTTTTTTTTGTGACTTTTGCTCCTAAATTGTAACCATATGGATATTTTTGGACAAAAAAACATTTAGTGTTGGGCCTTCCCGAGGATAAAGCACATGTACATTTTTGCACCTTTACACCCAAGTTAAAAAATAGATTTATTTGGTCTAGGATCTTGATACTGATGATTTTATGACTATAGGTATGTTGGAGGTGAAACTTGAATTTATGAAATTGAGTGATTGATATGAGAATAATTTTTTTTGGTTGCCCACCCGATTCACCAGAGCTTCGCTCTGACTAGTCCTGATTCGACCCGGGTCACACACCTAGCTATGGTGGGTGAGTCTCACAGCGGAGATTTTTTGCATTCCCAGTGCTGATTGATGTGAGAATATGATATAGAGGTTATCTCAAAATTTTGAATGAGCAATTTGGGCCCATGAAAAGTGATTTATGACCTTAGATTACGTTGTTGAGGAAATAAGGATATTGAGGATAATAGATTTTAGCCAAAAAAAAAAAAAGATAATAGATGTAGAGGAAATTTGATTTTTAGGATTTAAGTTGTATAACTTATTTATTTTATTATTGCTTGTGGTTGATTAATATCTATATAGATAATATAGAGCTTTCTTGTTACCAATGATTGCTCATGTTTTGCCCCTCAAATTAAGGCTAAGCTTGGGATTGAGGTATGAAAAGATCATTTCTCACTAATCAACAATTAATCATAATGTTTTTACAAAACCGGATTAACAAGTGATTATGAAAAACCCACTTTTTTTCTTTTAAAGACACACACACCTTGGAGTCGAGGGCACAAATTCTGCCCACAAACCCACTACTGAAAATCTATAACTCCACGCACAATTATCGTATAGTGAAAACACATAGCCCACGAGTTTTACAACACTAACCCCACAACGAAGGGCCTCCACAAAATAATTTTTCGCACAAGATTTCATTGTGGATCCACCAAAATATTATATTGTGCAAAATAAGGCCTTCGGTCATATAAATAGTCATAGTATTTCAAAAACATAAGTGTCCTAAGTGGCAACATAGAAATTCATACAACACCAATACCAAAAGAAGCCTCCAGAGTTCACAATTCCTTTGCCTTTGACTGCTTTTCTTGGCCTCTAGTACAATTAGAAGTCTCGTTTGAAAAATATTAATAATTACAGGTGAGACGTAAAGTCCCCAATAACCAAAATTAATTTATCAAATATGTAGGAAATGGTTGCAAGTTAGAGAAGCAAGTTTGCTAACATAATAAGGGTTAAGGTGAAAATTGGCCAACCAAGACGCTAGGAGCACCTGACACAAAAATGTTTTGAAGGTATCAAAAATAACAATGAACAATTGAAAGAGAGCAAAAATACCAATGAATAATTTAAAACTTCAACGAATAGACCAAAATGGGGATTGTACTACTTTCATCATAATTTATTTCTTCATTTGTATTTTTGCTCCCTTTCAATTGTTCATTGGTATTTTTGATACCTTCAAAACTTTTTTTGTGCTCGATGCTTCTAGCGTAACACTTGGTTGGTCAATCTGCATTTTAACCCACATAATAATAATAATAATAATAATAATCTTTGTAATAATTGAATAATAAATAATAATCACAACTATTAGAATCATCCCCACTTATCAATCCCGCTCCTTTTTATATCTTCTGGATGTGGTACAGCTTATCAGTGCTAGTATACCGACTAAGGTTAGCTTGTAACTTCAAGAATAATGTCCCTTTCCATTCCACCACCGATATATCAGTAACATGGAGGTGTTCACCCAAAACACTCAACTCAAATTTTGGGCCTGGAATGAGAGAGGGCACAATTTCACTCTAAATCTCTTCCACACAACCAAATATATCCCATCATAACAGATAAACAATCTGTCACTATAATTTTCAACAACATCTTACAAAATATTATTCCATATATAACATCCCATAACAAACACCATAACTATCAAAACAATAAACATCTCAATAACAATATTCACTTATATATACAGATTGGAAAATACACTGCTTCACTGAAATAATTTCATATTCAAATATACACATAATTTTTGGAAACACATACAAGTAGTACATATGAAAGTAAGGTTTATAAAACACCTTACAGCTTGAAGCAAGTATATAGAATAAATTAACCTCGATTACCTCAACTCCAAGCTAAACCTTATCTTGAGGAAGAAAACACAAACAATCATCGGTTACTAGAAAGCTCTACATTATCACAATTATAACTTAAAATTTTATATAACTTAAAATGCACAAATTCTAATAATAATACATTGTTATACTAAAAACTGAAAATGATAGTTTGGGGTTTAAATTTTAAAAATGACTGTTTAGTTCTTCAAATTTCATAAATAACAATTTAGTCCTTCCAATTTCAAAAATGACAGTTTAACCTACAAATTTTAGAATGACGGTTTAGACCTACGAATTTAAAAAATGATAGTTTAGTCCTTCAAATTTCTAAACTAAACTGATTAATTTCAATAATATCTCCAATAATCTATATAAATTATTTACACCATATTTAATCGGTAGAAACATCAGGTAGGATATAAATCTTAAACTTCTTAAATAGCAAAATTAATTTAAATTCCTACAATAACCAATCAACAAATCTTAACCAATTAAGATTAATTATTAATCATCCCTCCCCCCTCACACACATAGTTATCTATTGTCAAAACTCAAAACTTCTCCAAAATCCAAATCTCAAAATTTCCATTGACCAACACAATAATACCTTCATTGAAAAGAGAAAAAAAAAATATGGAACAACTATCATAAAGGAAGTTTGTTGAAAATAAGTTAATTTAACTATCTAAATGAGCTTATAAGATAAATAACTTACCTCATAAAACTCAAATATTCTCCAACTCTTCTTCTCTTCTCCTTCTTCCCTCACTCTCGCACCCTCTCAGTGTCGCCCTCTCACGCCACACACCCATATATATATATATAAAAGAGAGGGGGTTGGGTGTAATCATTACCCCCTTCCCAATTTGTCATCATTGGTGGGGCAGCACTATTTTTCCCCCCTCAAAACGTGTTGCCCACTCTAAGTTATATTATTATTCTTACTGTTGTTTTTTCTTTCTTTCACAATTACAATTTAATTACAATAATTATATGTAATTGTTTCATAATTATCATTAAATCCTAAAAGTAAAATTAAGATGTTACAAGGTAATCGAGTTAGTTTATTCTATATGCTTGCTTTGGATTGTAAGGTATTTTCTAAACCTTATTTTCATCTATGCTACTTGTATGTGTTTGAAAAATTATGTGTATGTCCGAATATGAAATTAGTTCAATGAAGCCGTGTATTTTTCAACTTGTATATATGAGGGAAGATTATTATTAAGATTGTTACTGTTGTGAAAATTATGATGTTTGTGATGAAATGTTGTATGAAGGGATGATAATCTAGCAGTGTATTTTTCAACTTGTATATATGAGTGAAGATTATTGGTAAGATTGTTATTGCTGTGATAAGTATGAAGTTTGTGATGGAATGTTGTATGAGGGATGATAATATTGTAAATATTTTCAAAAACTATATTGATATATCACTTTTTCTGTTTTGGGATATGTTGGGTTTTGTGGAAGAGATATTGTGAAGTTGTGCCCATAAGCTCTCTCATTCCTAACCCGAATTTTGAGTTGAGTGTTTTGAGTGGACACTTCCTATTGCGCTATATCGATGGTGGCATGAGAGGAGATAGTATTCTTGAATTGATTAGCTAACTTTGTCGGAATATACTAACACTGATAGGTTATACCACATTTAGAAGATATCAGGAAGAGCAGGATGGATGAGTGAGAATGATCTTAATAGTTGAAAGTATTATATAACTACAAGGTACAAATATAACCACAAAAAAGTCTTTTTTTATGATTAGTTGTCAATGTGAAATGACTAAATTGTGTGAAGCACACTTAGAATGACAGGAGGGTTAGAACGCCGAGAAATTTTCAGGAATGGATTGCGTCTCACCCTCTAGGATCTCGTCTTCGGGAATGGACTGCGTCTCGTGGCTCTCAAGATTTATATTTCAGGTGGGTTTATTGATTGGGTATATTTTTGATATCTCAGATTTATATTGATTGGGAGTTCAATAAGGTTCTTCAGCCTGAGATACCAGAAACTATGCCCAAGTTCTATCCTAATTTCATTTACATCGACCCTCAAGATTTCTCAACACCCCGAGTTCCACTACAAAACAATAATTTTGCTTTCTCAAGGGCGAAAACTCTGGCAATTTGTTAAAATAAACACGTTGGTGGTAAATTAAAACTCTTGATAAAATAATGCTTTGTCGGATTGTGTTAATTCAGGCACACTAAGAAGTTAAACAACCAAAGTAATATTCAATACCAAAGTGTAGATGATGGCAGTGACTTCTGCAAATAGGCCTTTTAATAATTAATAAAACCATTTTAACAACACGAAAAATCATTTTGACAACTAGTTTTTAATACCTGGAAAAATTGTGAAACTTCAGTACATGATAAATTTCACATCAGAAGGTAATATGCATTTTAACAACTACTTATGTAACGCCCGTCCTTAATACGCCTTTATTCATCAGAGTTATAGCGCGTATGCATCGAAATAATTTGGACGATTTAATTGTGGAATAAAACTTTAACAAAATAACTTAGATAAAAAATATAAGGATGAATTTTTCGCGAACAATATCTATCCCGTAGGGGAATATTAATACATTAATCCAAAATAGACAAATGATAAACGGTTAAATACATTCTATCTATTAATATTCTTCCAACAAGATCTTTCTGCTGTAACCCTTACAGCTGCATTTTTCCTCTTGATCCTGATCCACTACCTATCTCTTTCATGCGATCTAGAGTTCAAATGAATGAACCCCAGGGGTAACAGTTAATCTCATGTGCAGGTATGAAATGACAGTATAACACATGTATAAGCATAGAATAATTTACAATAAACAAGTCGCACTGTTAACCGCAGCTAACAGCCAAGGATTGCAGCCCTTTGGAACACGCAACTCCATTTTAGGATGCGCAGCTCCATTTTAGGACACGCAGCCCCAATCCATAGCTAGGATACATACATGCAAATTATCTAGTAACAATGATCATTCGTACATGAATACATACATACAAGCTAACGAAATAACAGTTACCCACCTCAAACTTGAATCCTCAATTCGTCCGAAGGTGTTGAGATCTGAAGAGGTGTCAAAGTATGCCTATAAATGTTTATCATTGTCATTGGTCACTTCTTGCGTCGCAAAGTAACTAACTACACGAATTATTTTTAGAGGATTAAAAGTAGTTAGTCACCCCTAAAAATTCCCTTGATAATAATACCATTGTCAGTAAATAATAATATTATTTATTTATCTATTTTATTAAGAGTCATGTCAAAATGTTAAGAAGGGTTGTCCTTGTCACTTTAGAGTCTTTATAACCCTTAATAGACAAGTTATCTAAAAGAAAAACCTTTACTTTGAAGCTTATGCATAATTAATTACTTGTGTGACTATTTTAATATTTATGAGAAATTCAACCTTGAACTTTTTTGAGAATTTAGAAAATTCATAACTTGACAGATACAACTCTAAATGGAATGATTCCAATTTCTACTTAAAACTTGATAATTTTATTTTCATAAATTAAAGTCACTAAGTTAATTTATGGTTGAGAAAATTCCATACTTTTGAAAAATATAAAAAATGTCCAGAATTTCCCAGATTTCTTGACCAATCTTTGAAAAATCATAACTCTTCAATACTTATCAGAATTCGTCAAATTAAACCTCTCTGTGTCTACTATTTATCTGGAAAATTTCATGTAAGAAATCAAAGGTTTACTTGGTCCGAAATACCACGTCATTTTCATGCTCCGAAGCATACCAAAATTTGTCTAGATTTTTAGCTCAACTTCCAAAAATTACATCTCGAGCTATAAACCTCCATTTAAGGTGTTTCAAAGCTCATTTTAAACCTTATTGAGTCTTCTAATTAATGTAAAAATTTCAAGGAAAAAATAAAAGGTTTTCCATTTCAAAATCAAGTTCGAAAATTACTGTTCACCGGAAGTGCAGAAAACGTTCCAGATTTTGGCTAAACTTTGAAAAATCATATCTCTCATCCTACACGTCCGTTTTGGGTATTCTTTGGCTCTTTGGAAATTTTGAGATGTCTACTAGTTACTGTAAAAATTTCAAGGAAAAAATAAAATGTTTGCTATTTCAAAATCAAGCTCGAAACTGATCTGCCACATTCTGGAAACTGACGTTTTGTAGTTTCAACCTCCAACTTTGAAAAATCATAACTCTCAATCTACAAGTCCGTTTTGGCTGTTCTTTTTCTAATTTTAAATCTTATTGAGTCTACTATCTACTATAAAACTTTCGTGGAAAAACGCAACCATTTGCTCAGGAAACAGAAGCTCAAAAGTTTGCTTGGTTTCTGGTCCGAAAAACAGAGTATAAGGATGCAGCAGCTTACCCATGCGTTTTTAATCCTCAAACTCAGAACTAATCATGTAGAAACTAGAAGGGAGTTTTGCAGGGACTCACCTTGGTTGACACTTAGGCGTGCACACAATGATCAGCTCCTCTTGTTAAACTTCCCTCCTAACGTTCGGCCTTGCTCTCTCTCTCTCTGTTTTTTTTTTTCTTTGCAGCTGAAACTCGGGTTCACATTATGTGCTTGTCCTAATATGCTTCTTATGTGCTTGTCCCTCTAATTAGAGGACAAACACATTTTATTTTAATTTTATTTTATATTTTATTTATTTAGATTAAAATTATCTGTTGCTTTTTGAAAAAAATTACACTCGATATCTCAAATTAATTAGTTTTCGGGATCTTTGGTGTTACGGGACAAATATATCTATGTGGAACAAGCAACCTATGTCATGCATGACATCACTTTTTGTGCCACCTAAGGGCTGCATGTCGACCAAGGGGGGATTGAAGCCCAATATTGTGCCACCTACTCCGTGTGCGATCCGACGGTCCGATGTCCGCGACAAAGTGTGAATAGTGTCGTGGATTTTCACTATAAATACCCCTTCACCTCCTTTGAACTCTTCACACCAAAATCCTTTGAGATTTTCAAAATTGGTAGCAAGGAGGAAGGGAAGAAGTCCGGGGATTCTGCAAACGTGGCTACGAGTAAGTTTTTCTGCTTAGTCTTAAGTTTCGGTAGTTAGTGTAGAAATGTTAGATTAGTCTTTAATCTTCCGAGTATGATTAGTTATCATATGATAGGGGTATTTTAAGGGAGAATTTCGAAAATCATGATTGGGTCAAAGTTCTGGCAAAATTTTGGAAAGTCGGAGTCAAAGTAGCGAAGTATTTGCGAAATACGGCGATTAGGGGTATAGGGGCAAAATGGTAATTTTTACCTAAAATGCACATTATGATGTCAAATATTGATAAATGCGATGTTATCATTATAGGATATCAGTAACCTTGATCTGTCTGTCGTTACGCTTTGTCCGACGTCATTGTCAACCCGCGGTTTAGTTAATAGTGCAGTTTCCGTCAAAACGTACCCGGAATACCGTATAACGTCAACGGAGGTACGGACGCGTACTGTAACACTAATCCTGTGCTGCTTAAATACATATATGTGATGGATACATTCGTAGACCGATATACAACCTTATGAGGCTTTGCATATTTCTCGTGCTTATGTTCTCGTCGTCATATTGATCATGCATCTGCGTATGCTTATGTCTTGATATACTTGTTGTATAGTCTAGAATATCATTGTCGTATCTTGTGTTGTTTGGGCATAAGGTTAACAGTTACGAGATCCAATGTGGTAAATTGGATCTCGGCTATAGCTTCGGAGTCCGGAGGACCTCGAATGGAGACCGGGAAAACAAAAGGAGTAGACGATTAGCCGAAGATATCTTTACCGCTTTCCGTATTTTATATTCGAACACTAGAATGACTGTAATCATTACTATGTTACACTATGGTTACTGTTTGAATGCAAGTCAGTTACTCTTTTGCTCCAATGCTCTACTCTGATTGAAAAAAAAAAATTCGCTTTAGAAAACGGGATGTTACATCGGCGTCTCCAAAGCTTCCATTGTTGCTGGATGTTCCACTCAACCTCTTGAACTCAATCAAGGTTCGTATGTAGCTTCAGGTGAGAATCACGCACGAAACCAAATCCAGCGAGTCCACGGCTTTCGGCGCACGCGCCTTGCACCACGATTCCATCTCTCCGATGCCACATGGCAGCAGCTGCCATCACAACGCTTGCTCGCATAGGTCCCATCTCTGTTGATGTTTGCCTTATCCAACAAGAAAGCTTAATCGCTTTTTCACCCACATCTCCGCCACCGTCCTACACCAGTGCCTCATATTTTAACGTAATTGTGATAGTTGTTTTTTTAATAGTTATTTGGTACTTTTTTTCACTTTTTAATTGTTAATTGGTAATTAAGGTACCCTCAATTAATATTTATGCAAAAATGATCCTCGAGGTAATAATTCGTTGGCAAATGCACCTTAACCCTTAATAAAAAGAGAGGAAACAAGGTGGCTAAAAAGCCTTTCCCTTTTGGGAGTGGGGTTGTAAAGTTGGAGAGACAGAAAGGGAGGCTTATCACATCCCATGTAGGTGTTATACATAGACACACACATATGTGCAGATAATGTGAGGCCATTTACACTTCTACTACCTCTGATCCTAATTATAAGATCTAGTTAATTTTTTTTTTTGGAAATATTAAGGAAACTAAATAAGTTACTTAATCATTTCAGACATTGTGTATCCTTAAATTATACTCCCTCCGGTCCTAATCGAATCATAGACAACATTTGAGAGTTTGTTTTGGTCCTAATTATGGGACAACATTCTAATTTTTGTCAATTTCTTCCTAAAACACCCATATTGATATGAATGAAAGATTATGTGAAATTATTAAGGTAGTTGAAGTGCAAAATTTATATAAGGACATTTTAGGAAAATGAGTAAAATAAACTAATTTAACCTCTATCCTTAATCCCTCTAAAATCGGTTAAATATGTCCTATAATTAGGATCGGAGGGAGTATATTAGTTTATTAGTCAAACTAAATAGTTTGAAGAAAAAATAAAAATAAAAACATTCTAAAGTAATTTAATTAGTTTCTTTAATCTTTTCGAAAAAGTCAACTAGGTCTTATAATTACGATCAGAGAAAGTAGTATTTATTTAAAGGGTTAAGGAGCGATTTTACCAACGAACTATTGGGCCAGGACCGCCCAGCACAACAAACTATTTTTTGGACCAAAAATACAAATAAAGCATTTAAAAGGTGAAAGGAGCACAATGCCGTTATAACGTCATTAACGTCCGTCCATCACTCTCCCTCTCTCATTCATTCACTTTCATCTTCTTCCTTCCTCTTCACCGGCCGTCCATCACTCTCCCTCTCTCCTTCATTCAAACTCTGCAGCTTTAGATATATACTTGACCACAACTTTACCACTATCTGTCCATCCATAATGCTTAAAGAAAACCTATGCACAATTGTTTTCTCCAAAGATCGTTATTTGTTTTATTACTCGGAGGTCCGCGAATCCAAATTCAATTAAGAAATTGAATACTAAATCGAACAAGCATAATCAGTCAGTGAGAAGCATGCCCATGAGGCACAATCTCTGCGATAAATTTCTTGAACAGTTGAATAGCAACCTCGGCTTGATTCACCTTGAATTTTCGATAGCACCATTCCTTCTTCTTCCCATAACAGAAGGTTGAATCGCAAAATAGATCAAGAATGGCAATTCCAAATAACAGTGCAGACGACATTTATTAGAATTGCATATGGTTAAAGAGTTTGAATTCAAAGTCGCTTAAACCTTCTTGTGATATTCTTTGGACCTTGAATCAAGAATGAATATACATATGGAGGATGAGCACGTGAAAATTTGACCTATGATTTCTCACCACTGTTGTTCGATAAATGGCCGCACCACCAGAAAGGTTCGTGAACTCAAAACTTCCCCAGAACAAAGTGGAGATCGAGAAAAGTGGGAGACAGATATGGGTAGGTTTGCTCCGTTGATGGCCACAAAACACTTCTTTCCTTCCCAAATTCAAAGATTCAAATCATCAGGATCTGAATCTTCCTCTGCTAGTCGAAGAAGAAGAATCGAGAACTCGACGATACCTAGTATAAAGAAGAAAGACGATCTTTGATGGCGGTGAGGAAGGGGACGGCGTACCACCAAGAATCGTGTGGATAATAAAGAAACTTAGGTCGAACTAGGAGGAACGACGCATTGGACTATGGTGGTGAAGAGGAAGGAAGAAGATGGTCGGAATGAATGAGAGAGGGAGAGAGATGGATGGCGGTGAAGAGGAAGGAAGAAGATGAAAGTGAATGAATGAGAGAGGGAGAGTGATGGACGGACGTTAATGACGTTATAACGGCATTGTGCCCCTTTCACTTTTTAAATGCTTTATTTGTATTTTTGGTCCAAAAATAGTTTGCTGTGCTGGGCGGTCCTGGCCCAATAGTTCGTTAGTAAAATCGCTCATTAACCCTTATTTAAACTTGGCTTCCATTCTTTACTCTGTGCCTGGTGACCGGCGTCACTTCCTTTGCTCTACTTAAAACGGCACTGTTTTTTGTATAGAAAATGATTGATGTTGATCACTTTTATTTTCATTAATTACTTTCAAAATTTGAAAATGCTATTTCATAAAATGATCAAATTTTTGTAAAAAGCTGTAGCTGGAGTAAAAAAAAAAAAATCTGCCAAAAGAAAAGGTTTTATTTGAAAAGTACAATTTGCGTATTGGCTTTTTGAGTTTCACCACAAAATTCTGATCCTCATTTAGTGTTAATCACAATTTCACTATAATGAGACTTGGATATCTGGATTCTCTCAGAATCCCTCCCCTCACTATTCCTCAGTATTTGTGTATCAAGACCGTCCAAAAATTAATCTAAACGTTCAGAAAGAGACACCTCATCTATTTTTTAAATTTTCATCTTTACCGCGTGATAGTTTTTACGGCATGTGGTAATTTGAAATAAATGAGGCGTCTCTCTGGATGCTTAAATCAATTTTTGAACGGTTAAGATACACTTGATACTATGGGATACTAAGGGAAGGATTTCGAGAGAATCCGAATCTGAACTTGGATAGTCCACAAAATCTTATCTTAATGATTAAGATTTAAAAATTCTAATCTTCAATTTTTTCAATAATAAATCATTCCCTCCATGAAAAGAAATACGTCATTGAATCATGTGCATCAAAAAGTTGGCTAGAGACAATATAAATGTTAAAAATGTAACTTTTTTGGGCTAAAATCACCCTCATTTAAATGGAAGAGAGAGAATGAGTGTGAATTAAATACAAAGATATTGGTCATATGAGTAATTAAATGAGGTTAAAATGGAAAATTAACAATTTTTTTTTGAGACAACCTTTAAATGTTTTTTAATAAACAGAAACAAACTATATGTAACATTTTAATTTTTAATTTTAAGCTTTAATTATAATTAAGAAAAAGGACCGGAATTAATAAAAAGAAGAATAAAATAAAATAATTATGCAATATATATATATATATATATATATATATATATATATATATAAAAGGAAAATTAAAATTTACTAAAGGGACATGAGGCCCCTTTGACAAATACCCCACCTGGGGCCCTTAATGTAGTCTGGGGCAAGATTGTTAAAAATGAGTTTTTACCTAAAAACGGAAAGAAAATGAAAAATCATAAAATCATATTACAAAACGTAGATTTTACTTGTGTGTGTGTGTGTGTATATATATATATATATATATATATATAAATTATATAATTCCTCTCTACTCACTTTTATTTCACAAAGATGCATCTTGAAATCAAAGTTAAAGGTAAAGTAGTAATTAGCTCTTTAGCTATACATATTAGGAGTTTAATTTTCTTGTACAAACTCGGAAGACGATGATAAAAGAATAAGTTTTTTTTAGGTTTTTTACATATTAGGTTTTTTTTTTTTTTAAAAACGGTGCGTTTTACATTTAACAACAACGTTTTTTTTACGTTTAGGTGATCGTCATTTGCAAAAAAAAATTGGGTTTCACGGTTTCGAGCGTGTAGACGCGTTTCAGCATTGTTTCTCCATGATTTTAGATCTAACATAAATTTATAAGATTATTTAGGTAACTAAATTAACTTCTTTTCAACAAAATTTTTTCATTAGTTATTTCATTTATTTTTATCTTTTTAATGAGGATAATATTGTTTTGATCAGTGAAAATTTTGGGAGTTTTTGAGTTTTAACAATAGATAACTATATGTATGTAAATGATGATTAATAGTTAATTTTAATCGGTTTAGATTTGTTAGTTGGTTGGTGTAGAAATTTAAAATTAATTTTCTATTTAAAAAGTCTAGAATTTATGCCATATAGGATGTTTCTACCGATTAAATGTAATTTAAATAATTTATTGGGTTAGTAGAGGTATTATTGAAATTTTAATCGGTTTAGTTTTATAGATTTTGAGTTATACGAAATTATAATTTTTGATTTTAATTATGTGGAGGTTTGAAGAGTTGTTTAATAATTGAGTTATGCTCATATAAGTTAAAAGAGTAAAGGTGCAAAAATACATATGTGATTTACTCTCGGGAGCGCCCAACACTAAATTCTTTTTTGGGATGCAAAAATGCTCATGTGATTAGAATTTAGGAACAAAAGTCACAAAAAACGTTTCGACAAAGTATGTTGACAGTTAAGTAACCATAGTTGACCTAAAATGTTGATGTGTATGATGAATTGGATTGAGAAGAAGGCAACATACTCTTTCGAAACTATGGTTACTTCAGAAGTGTTGAATTTAAACTCAGAACCCCACTTCACACAGTGGAACCCCAGAGCTCCAAATGATCAATTCCTCTACAACATCATCCTCCATAACCCGGATCGATTTAGCTATAGCACCACCGTCTTGGTCGACCAATGCTATGGACTCAGCGTGAACCTGAAGAATTGCCGTCGGAGATTGCAAGCACGGAAGAGACGAAAGCGTAGACCATGCCGCATGAAACAAAGCACACCAAGATGAGAATCAAACAAGTAGAAATAGTGAGCTCTTGTTCATTTCTTCTACGAGCCATTGAAGAATTGGGGAAGCAGATGAAGATGAAGACCAAGAAAATGGATTAAGCTTATTGATTCTAGCCTGAAGTCATTTGTTTTTTGGGTTTGCTTTTTCCCCAGTTTTGTTTAACGTGCACTGTCAGGGATCCTAATCAGTATATTTTTTTTCCACTTGCCTTCTTCTCACTCCAATTCATCATATACATCAGCATTTTAGGTCAACTATGGTTACTTAACGATTAACATCATCTGTCTGAACGTTTTTTTTTTTTGTGACTTTTGCTCCTAAATTGTAACCATATGGATATTTTTGGACAAAAAAACATTTAGTGTTGGGCCTTCCCGAGGATAAAGCACATGTACATTTTTGCACCTTTACACCCAAGTTAAAAAATAGATTTATTTGGTCTAGGATCTTGATACTGATGATTTTATGACTATAGGTATGTTGGAGGTGAAACTTGAATTTATGAAATTGAGTGATTGATATGAGAATAATTTTTTTTGGTTGCCCACCCGATTCACGGAGCTTCGCTCGACTAGTCTGATTCGACCGGGTCACACACCTAGCTATGGTGGGTGAGTCTCACAGCGGAGATTTTTTGCATTCCCAGTGCTGATTGATGTGAGAATATGATATAGAGGTTATCTCAAAATTTTGAATGAGCAATTTGGGCCCATGAAAAGTGATTTATGACCTTAGATTACGTTGTTGAGGAAATAAGGATATTGAGGATAATAGATTTTAGCCAAAAAAAAAAAAGATAATAGATGTAGAGGAAATTTGATTTTTAGGATTTAAGTTGTATAACTTATTTATTTTATTATTGCTTGTGGTTGATTAATATCTATATAGATAATATAGAGCTTTCTTGTTACCAATGATTGCTCATGTTTTGCCCCTCAAATTAAGGCTAAGCTTGGGATTGAGGTATGAAAAGATCATTTCTCACTAATCAACAATTAATCATAATGTTTTTACAAAACCGGATTAACAAGTGATTATGAAAAACCCACTTTTTTTCTTTTAAAGACACACACACCTTGGAGTCGAGGGCACAAATTCTGCCCACAAACCCACTACTGAAAATCTATAACTCCACGCACAATTATCGTATAGTGAAAACACATAGCCCACGAGTTTTACAACACTAACCCCACAACGAAGGGCCTCCACAAAATAATTTTTCGCACAAGATTTCATTGTGGATCCACCAAAATATTATATTGTGCAAAATAAGGCCTTCGGTCATATAAATAGTCATAGTATTTCAAAAACATAAGTGTCCTAAGTGGCAACATAGAAATTCATACAACACCAATACCAAAAGAAGCCTCCAGAGTTCACAATTCCTTTGCCTTTGACTGCTTTTCTTGGCCTCTAGTACAATTAGAAGTCTCGTTTGAAAAATATTAATAATTACAGGTGAGACGTAAAGTCCCCAATAACCAAAATTAATTTATCAAATATGTAGGAAATGGTTGCAAGTTAGAGAAGCAAGTTTGCTAACATAATAAGGGTTAAGGTGAAAATTGGCCAACCAAGACGCTAGGAGCACCTGACACAAAAATGTTTTGAAGGTATCAAAAATAACAATGAACAATTGAAAGAGAGCAAAAATACCAATGAATAATTTAAAACTTCAACGAATAGACCAAAATGGGGATTGTACTACTTTCATCATAATTTATTTCTTCATTTGTATTTTTGCTCCCTTTCAATTGTTCATTGGTATTTTTGATACCTTCAAAACTTTTTTTGTGCTCGATGCTTCTAGCGTAACACTTGGTTGGTCAATCTGCATTTTAACCCACATAATAATAATAATAATAATAATAATCTTTGTAATAATTGAATAATAAATAATAATCACAACTATTAGAATCATCCCCACTTATCAATCCCGCTCCTTTTTATATCTTCTGGATGTGGTACAGCTTATCAGTGCTAGTATACCTGACTAAGGTTAGCTTGTAACTTCAAGAATAATGTCCCTTTCCATTCCACCACTGATATACTGTAACATGGAGGTGTTCACCCAAAACACTCAACTCAAATTTTGGGCCTGGAATGAGAGAGGGCACAATTTCACTCTAAATCTCTTCCACACAACCAAATATATCCCATCATAACAGATAAACAATCTGTCACTATAATTTTCAACAACATCTTACAAAATATTATTCCATATATAACATCCCATAACAAACACCATAACTATCAAAACAATAAACATCTCAATAACAATATTCACTTATATATACAGATTGGAAAATACACTGCTTCACTGAAATAATTTCATATTCAAATATACACATAATTTTTGGAAACACATACAAGTAGTACATATGAAAGTAAGGTTTATAAAACACCTTACTGACTTGAAGCAAGTATATAGAATAAATTAACCTCGATTACCTCAACTCCAAGCTAAACCTTATCTTGAGGAAGAAAACACAAACAATCATCGGTTACTAGAAAGCTCTACATTATCACAATTATAACTTAAAATTTTATATAACTTAAAATGCACAAATTCTAATAATAATACATTGTTATACTAAAAACTGAAAATGATAGTTTGGGGTTTAAATTTTAAAAATGACTGTTTAGTTCTTCAAATTTCATAAATAACAATTTAGTCCTTCCAATTTCAAAAATGACAGTTTAACCTACAAATTTTAGAATGACGGTTTAGACCTACGAATTTAAAAAATGATAGTTTAGTCCTTCAAATTTCTAAACTAAACTGATTAATTTCAATAATATCTCCAATAATCTATATAAATTATTTACACCATATTTAATCGGTAGAAACATCAGGTAGGATATAAATCTTAAACTTCTTAAATAGCAAAATTAATTTAAATTCCTACAATAACCAATCAACAAATCTTAACCAATTAAGATTAATTATTAATCATCCCTCCCCCCTCACACACATAGTTATCTATTGTCAAAACTCAAAACTTCTCCAAAATCCAAATCTCAAAATTTCCATTGACCAACACAATAATACCTTCATTGAAAAGAGAAAAAAAAAATATGGAACAACTATCATAAAGGAAGTTTGTTGAAAATAAGTTAATTTAACTATCTAAATGAGCTTATAAGATAAATAACTTACCTCATAAAACTCAAATATTCTCCAACTCTTCTTCTCTTCTCCTTCTTCCCTCACTCTCGCACCCTCTCAGTGTCGCCCTCTCACGCCACACACCCATATATATATATATAAAAGAGAGGGGGTTGGGTGTAATCATTACCCCCTTCCCAATTTGTCATCATTGGTGGGGCAGCACTATTTTTCCCCCCTCAAAACGTGTTGCCCACTCTAAGTTATATTATTATTCTTACTGTTGTTTTTTCTTTCTTTCACAATTACAATTTAATTACAATAATTATATGTAATTGTTTCATAATTATCATTAAATCCTAAAAGTAAAATTAAGATGTTACAAGGTAATCAGAGTTAGTTTATTCTATATGCTTGCTTTGGATTGTAAGGTATTTTCTAAACCTTATTTTCATCTATGCTACTTGTATGTGTTTGAAAAAATTATGTGTATGTCCGAATATGAAATTAGTTCAATGAAGCCGTGTATTTTTCAACTTGTATATATGAGGGAAGATTATTATTAAGATTGTTACTGTTGTGAAAATTATGATGTTTGTGATGAAATGTTGTATGAAGGGATGATAATCTAGCAGTGTATTTTTCAACTTGTATATATGAGTGAAGATTATTGGTAAGATTGTTATTGCTGTGATAAGTATGAAGTTTGTGATGGAATGTTGTATGAGGGATGATAATATTGTAAATATTTTCAAAAACTATATTGATATATCACTTTTTCTGTTTTGGGATATGTTGGGTTTTGTGGAAGAGATATTGTGAAGTTGTGCCCATAAGCTCTCTCATTCCTAACCCGAATTTTGAGTTGAGTGTTTTGAGTGGACACTTCCTATTGCGCTATATCGATGGTGGCATGAGAGGAGATAGTATTCTTGAATTGATTAGCTAACTTTGTCGGAATATACTAACACTGATAGGTTATACCACATTTAGAAGATATCAGGAAGAGCAGGATGGATGAGTGAGAATGATCTTAATAGTTGAAAGTATTATATAACTACAAGGTACAAATATAACCACAAAAAAGTCTTTTTTTATGATTAGTTGTCAATGTGAAATGACTAAATTGTGTGAAGCACACTTAGAATGACAGGAGGGTTAGAACGCCGAGAAATTTTCAGGAATGGATTGCGTCTCACCCTCTAGGATCTCGTCTTCGGGAATGGACTGCGTCTCGTGGCTCTCAAGATTTATATTTCAGGTGGGTTTATTGATTGGGTATATTTTTGATATCTCAGATTTATATTGATTGGGAGTTCAATAAGGTTCTTCAGCCTGAGATACCAGAAACTATGCCCAAGTTCTATCCTAATTTCATTTACATCGACCCTCAAGATTTCTCAACACCCCGAGTTCCACTACAAAACAATAATTTTGCTTTCTCAAGGGCGAAAACTCTGGCAATTTGTTAAAATAAACACGTTGGTGGTAAATTAAAACTCTTGATAAAATAATGCTTTGTCGGATTGTGTTAATTCAGGCACACTAAGAAGTTAAACAACCAAAGTAATATTCAATACCAAAGTGTAGATGATGGCAGTGACTTCTGCAAATAGGCCTTTTAATAATTAATAAAACCATTTTAACAACACGAAAAATCATTTTGACAACTAGTTTTTAATACCTGGAAAAATTGTGAAACTTCAGTACATGATAAATTTCACATCAGAAGGTAATATGCATTTTAACAACTACTTATGTAACGCCCGTCCTTAATACGCCTTTATTCATCAGAGTTATAGCGCGTATGCATCGAAATAATTTGGACGATTTAATTGTGGAATAAAACTTTAACAAAATAACTTAGATAAAAAATATAAGGATGAATTTTTCGCGAACAATATCTATCCCGTAGGGGAATATTAATACATTAATCCAAAATAGACAAATGATAAACGGTTAAATACATTCTATCTATTAATATTCTTCCAACAAGATCTTTCTGCTGTAACCCTTACAGCTGCATTTTTCCTCTTGATCCTGATCCACTACCTATCTCTTTCATGCGATCTAGAGTTCAAATGAATGAACCCCAGGGGTAACAGTTAATCTCATGTGCAGGTATGAAATGACAGTATAACACATGTATAAGCATAGAATAATTTACAATAAACAAGTCGCACCTTAACTGCTTATGATGAAGAGGTGTCAAAGTATGCCTATAAATGTTTATCATTGTCATTGGTCACTTCTTGCGTCGCAAAGTAACTAACTACACGAATTATTTTTAGAGGATTAAAAGTAGTTAGTCACCCCTAAAAATTCCCTTGATAATAATACCATTGTCAGTAAATAATAATATTATTTATTTATCTATTTTATTAAGAGTCATGTCAAAATGTTAAGAAGGGTTGTCCTTGTCACTTTAGAGTCTTTATAACCCTTAATAGACAAGTTATCTAAAAGAAAAACCTTTACTCAGATACAACTCTAAATGGAATGATTCCAATTTCTACTTAAAACTTGATAATTTTATTTTCATAAATTAAAGTCACTAAGTTAATTTATGGTTGAGAAAATTCCATACTTTTGAAAAATATAAAAAATGTCCAGAATTTCCCAGATTTCTTGACCAATCTTTGAAAAATCATAACTCTTCAATACTTATCAGAATTCGTCAAATTAAACCTCTCTGTGTCTACTATTTATCTGGAAAATTTCATGTAAGAAATCAAAGGTTTACTTGGTCCGAAATACCACGTCATTTTCATGCTCCAGAAGCATACCAAAATTTGTCTAGATTTTTAGCTCAACTTCCAAAAATTACATCTCGAGCTATAAACCTCCATTTAAGGTGTTTCAAAGCTCATTTTAAACCTTATTGAGTCTTCTAATTAATGTAAAAATTTCAAGGAAAAAATAAAAGGTTTTCCATTTCAAAATCAAGTTCGAAAATTACTGTTCACCGGAAGTGCAGAAAACGTTCCAGATTTTGGCTAAACTTTGAAAAATCATATCTCTCATCCTACACGTCCGTTTTGGGTATTCTTTGGCTCTTTGGAAATTTTGAGATGTCTACTAGTTACTGTAAAAATTTCAAGGAAAAAATAAAATGTTTGCTATTTCAAAATCAAGCTCGAAACTGATCTGCCACATTCTGGAAACTGACGTTTTGTAGTTTCAACCTCCAACTTTGAAAAATCATAACTCTCAATCTACAAGTCCGTTTTGGCTGTTCTTTTTCTAATTTTAAATCTTATTGAGTCTACTATCTACTATAAAACTTTCGTGGAAAAACGCAACCATTTGCTCAGGAAACAGAAGCTCAAAAGTTTGCTTGGTTTCTGGTCCGAAAAACAGAGTATAAGGATGCAGCAGCTTACCCATGCGTTTTTAATCCTCAAACTCAGAACTAATCATGTAGAAACTAGAAGGGAGTTTTGCAGGGACTCACCTTGGTTGACACTTAGGCGTGCACACAATGATCAGCTCCTCTTGTTAAACTTCCCTCCTAACGTTCGGCCTTGCTCTCTCTCTCTCTCTGTTTTTTTTTTTCTTTGCAGCTGAAACTCGGGTTCACATTATGTGCTTGTCCTAATATGCTTCTTATGTGCTTGTCCCTCTAATTAGAGGGACAAACACATTTTATTTTAATTTTATTTTATATTTTATTTATTTAGATTAAAATTATCTGTTGCTTTTTGAAAAAAAAAATTACACTCAGTATCTCAAATTAATTAGTTTTCAGGATACTGGTGTTACAGGACAAATATATCTATGTGCAGAACTGGAAACTAATTAATTTGAGATACTAAGTGCAAAAAAAATTTCAGAAAGTAACATATAATTTTAATCTAAATAAATAAAACATATAAAAAATTTAAAAAAAATAAAAAATAAAATGTACTTATCCCTCTAATTAGAGGGACAAGCACATAAGAAGCACATAAGGGAGAACCTTATGTGCTTCCCTGAAACTCTCGGTTCTGTATCTGTGTTCTCTAGGTTGGGGAGATTATAATGAGGGAGTGTGGTGTTTGGCTCAAGACGCATGGGAGGTTGCTGCTATGACGTGAGGAGATATGGCGTTATCAGTTTTTCCGTGATCCAAGCTGAGATTTTCTCTTTCTCTATGGTAACGTGGTCTGTTTTATGCGTGCAATAATGGGCTGGGTGGTTTTGTCATTGGGCCGAGATGAGAATGAGCTTAAATAATTAAGGTCGAAGTTTCCATAATTAATTCCATCATAATATTTCTATATCCTCTAAATATTACTTTATAATTTCCCTCTTTTTGTCCATCGGCCGAAATTATGGCCCTATTCGGGAATGTCACACCTTCCGAACTGGACTTAGACGTCCACCTAATTTAGGCTTATTCTCAAGTTTCAATGCCCAAAATTCATAATGTTACAACTTATGCCTATTCGGACAATATTAAAAACCTTTTTGACAATGACTTTTTGATACTTGGAGAAATTATGAAACTTCAATACATGATAAATTTCACATCAGAAGGTAATATATATTTTAACAACTACTTATGTCTATTTTGACAACATGAAAATCCTTTTTGATAACGAGTTTTTGATACCTGGAGAAATTGTGAAACTTTAGTACTAAATGTCCTAAAATGCACATTCAGTAGCTAATAGGCCTTTTAACAACTAATAAAGTCATTTTGACAACATGAAAGACCATTTTTTTTTTAAACTTTAGTACTAATTGTCCCAAATGCACATTAGTAGCTAATAGGCCTTTTAACAACTAATAAACCTATTTTGACAACATGAAAGGCCATTTTGACAATGCGTTTTTGATACTTGAAGTAATTTTTAAACTTAGTACTTCATGATAAATTTCACATCAGTAGCTAATAGGTATTTCAACAACTATTTATTTTATCAACTTGAACTACCATTTTGAGAACAATAGTTTCATACATGGAGAATTATTGATACTTCAGTACTTAGTCTCAAATTTCACATCAGTAGTTTATACGGGTTTTCACAACGTCCTATGCCTATTTTGACAACATCATGAGCCTATTTTGATAACATAAGTATAGAATGTTGACAACATTATTAGCCTAGGTTAAGCTTAACATGCAGGGAATCGAAACGAATGAATTTATATTAATCTTTAATATGAGATAATGTGCTTTTGGAATTTAACATAAGCACTAATATGAAGTAGATACAATCAGTCTTCATGTAATAATTACAAAAATATTGTAACCAATACAATATCCCTAGACACAATTGCAATTGCCAAAAAATAAGTGGTCAATACAATTAGTATGTACGATATCTTACTTCACAACTAATCCTAACTACAATAAAATTTAATACCCTATTTGTTTCTCTTCCTTTAGCAGCTCTCGTCCTTTAATTCTCTGTGCTGTTGATCTTGGACTATAAAAGGATGATAAAGCTTGTTGGTTTATATAGGAGCTTAGGTGAATTTTGCATAGAACTTTCAGTGTGTTGTTGCAAAAATTATGCGCCAATGGCTTTTGTTGGATATCTTGAATTATTTCAACCTCCTTCAATGTGGAGCTTGCCAAAGACTGGTTCAAGATATTTTCTAACTCCTCAGCTGCAGCAATTAAGCTCAACTCTTTAGCCTTAAGTCCTACTTCATGTGGAGCAGAAGTAGCATCTGTAGAACAAATACACAGTCCAAAAGTACTAAAGATCAAGAGTATTTTAATTGTCAAAAAGTGCTTACATCCAAACATCAATTCTGTAGAAATTCCACAATTGTTACTAGCTAGACTTTCGAGAGGTACAAATTCAGTCAGTACAAGTAAGCAAAAAGTTTGGAAATGCATTGAACCAAAATACCACCAAACAATATTGGAAATGTCACAAATTGTAAGAGTTAAAAAAAAAAAAACAACCAAAGAAAGAAGGAAAGACGGGGTCTAGATTATAGAATAAACAGAACTGATTATGCTTAGAAGTTTCTCAAACTATATTCAAGAAAGAAAAATGACTCCCTTGTCGCCCTAAAGCCAGAGACCACAATAAGGAATAATATGAATGATGACAACAGAAATTATTTGGTCCAAGTCTTCTTGTCCATATCCCAATTGCTATAAAATGACATATATATATCACATCATATATTAGGGAGAAGGGAGCTCATTAGAAACTTGACTACAGAATCAATGCATCATGGTGATACATTTGAGAGAATAAAGAGTGCCTGCACTTGTTGATTCTTCATAGCAATGAAAGACAATGATAATAGGCCCAAAGGATAATAATTTATACAGCCTTTACTCTTCAAAACAACATTAAACAATGCAAGAGCTTCATGATCCACCAAAGGTGACCAATAAATTGGTTTACATAGTAAGTGATCCTCAATGCGGCAAGTCAATACAGATACAAGCACAAAGTACATTAACATGTTGAAATTATCTCCAGACGACCTCCATGATTCCCAACACAGATATAAACCCTGATATCCATGTTTTAACTTGATCAATTTCCCAGCAGCCATGAGGGCTAAAAAACCGAGATGAAGGAAAAAGGCATCTGTGTGTTAATCAATCATGAGCGATCCCAATACCGAGCATTACCCCCCGTTGAGAAAATGAATGAACATAGAATCCGATGTAAAGATCTAGGGTCAACCCAGTTAACTAGAAGGGGGTAAGCAATCGTATAACTATGCTTTGAAGGCAAAAATAAAAGAAAAGGATACCTAACTAAAATGATGATACCTAATTCCGTGACGACGAGATCCTAGAGGGTGAGTCTTGCCATTTTCGGTGTTTTGAGTTATTAGTTTTGTCCGAGGAAAAAAAAAAAGTTATTAGTTTTGATGACCCTCCTGCCATTTTTGGCGTTCTGAGTTCTCGATGTTCTGAGTGCTTGATTGAGTTCTAAGTTCTCGGCATTATGAGTCCTTGGCGTTATGGGGAGATGATTGCTGAGTGAGCGGTAGGCTTGTATGTTTTTCCTTTGGGGCAATTTAGTCATGTCACATTGATAACTAATCACAAAAAAGTCACTGGGGACTTTTTTGATAAGGGAATTTGGTATGTGACTTTTTTGTGGTTATGTTTATACCTTGGGACCTGACAGTGATTTTTCATTTTTTCTGAAATCTTTTCAAGTTTTTGAATTGGACAAGTTTGTAACAAAAAAAGCCCAACAAACTATAACTGAATTAACTAAAAAACCAAAATAAAATAATTATTAAGAAAGAATCTGAACATTGTTTTCGACATCTATTCCAACTTCATGCATGATTATGCAAAAGGCAACAATTTTTGGGGAGAGACTCCACGAACAATCTAATAGATTTGCCCTTAGAAATCCTTAATTAGGCCACTTGCCTTGATTAGAAATATGTTAACATGAGGGTTCAACTTCTCTCCATTGCTGCTCCCATCCGCCGATCTCCAAGTCTCCTCTACCATTAAACAATGGGATTTTGATACATTTGCCTTTGAATTAATTTGATGAGAATGTGGTATGGAACAAATATAACTTGACTTTCTTAAAATACTACTTCCGGTCTTAATTATAAGAATACTTTTGTAATACAAATTACACTACAAAAGTGTTCTTAGAATTAGGACTAGAAGGAGTACTATTTTTCATCCTGTAACAAATATAGATTGGCTTTACTAAAATAACATTTTCTTCAAATTGGTTATGTTAGTTATTCAGAAAAGACAAACTATGTTTAATACAAATAATCAATATAACTAATTTTCTGAATCTATCTAAATGAATCAATTTCTTCTTATGTGAAGGATGTTGTAGTACTATAATACTGGTTTCCATGTTGGTATCCTGTTTCACCTCAAGCACTCCCCCACATTCATCAAACTCATTCAATGGCAAAAAGCATCCACCCGTCATTTCACTCCTATCTCACTCGATGCTCTCCCTCTCCTCTTCCTGAAAGCACATTCCCTGCCAAAAGATGAGCCGGAAATTGTCATTATAGCTGAGAAATAGAGCTGTCCCTTTTAAGTTCAGGGTAAGAAAAACATCTGATGACCCTTAACCTTATTGGGCTGGCCCTTTTAGGCACTCGGATCTATAGGGCTGATCCACTTTTAATTTGAAGCACAAACTTAAACCAGACCCTTATAAATTCAAAGTCTATAGGGGTGGACTCAACGGGCTTAGCCCCGTTTTCCCGATTTTATTACTCATCCCCAAATAAAAGGTGTTTGTTTAATTCTTTTTTTAGATAGAAACATTTCTTACATTAAAAATTAATTAGTTTAAGATACAAAGTGTTGAAAAAAATATTTTAGATATTAGGAGCTACTAGAAAAATATTTCATGATACTAGTGTTAGAGGAAAAATATTTATGAATGTAGGATTAAAAATTAATTAATTTGAGATACTGGGTGTTAAAAATATTTGGGGTATAATATACAATTTAATCTAAATAAATAAGAATATATATATAAAAAAAAGGCTTATCACCCAAAATTAGGGGATGAGCATGTCCTGCTCATAGATGCGACGAGCAGGGCATGCGGACCCCCCTTCCTTGGCTTTCTCACGCCAGCAACTACCACATTGCCCTCCGTCCACTCTCACACCGGCGACCAACGCTTTCGTCCTTCGTCAACAAGGTACAAGAGTTTACCTCCTTATTTTCTGTCTTTCGGTCTCTTCCCTCCCGCAAATCATTGAGTAAGGGTTTCAATTTCTTCCCTATAGGTCTTTGTTCAAGTTGGTAATAGATTCCTTTAAGCGATGGGGCAGACATTCGGCCGTTGGGTGTGTGATGAATATGCTATGTTCTGTATCAAATTCAAGCAGGAGAATCCATGATGAGAGGGTATTTATGTGGCAGTGGAAAGCAGGGTAGCAATACGAATACACATACATCAGCATGGGTAAACTAATCGATATATCATTATATCATCTCTGTTTTTTTTTTTTAAATTATTTTTATTTTTTATTTTTTATTTAACTAAGACTATAGCAGTGGGCTAAGTTGTTTCAACAATATTTTTTCCGTCTTGAATGTGGAAATGGTATTGTTGGACATCAATATCTGAAGTCTGTCCTCATTTATCATTACACGTCAAAAGAAAATAATCCTCAAATAACACTCTCATTTCTGAATTGCTGAAAACCTTAAGCTTGATGATGAAGACAAACTTTTAAGAATTCTGACAGTTCGAGACAAAGGCGCCGACCCTGCTTCGGTGACGGGGGTGAGGTTGGACCTTCGGCTGTTGGAGTTCTACTCTGGGTTGAGAGAGTTAGCTGTGATTGTTGTGGCAGTGCTTGACCACTTTTTGTCTCTGAATCCCCAACATTTCCTTTTCTCAATTCACAGTTGCTTCTTAGATGTTTTTGTTATGGTTGGTCTTCAAAATCCCACCCGGCTCATCTTAAGCATATGCGCAATCGTCGTAAAGGGTCATTGGAGTAATCTGTTAACGCTGGAGAAGGCTTCTGCTCTCACTTCTTCCACCGTTCACCAGGTACTTCTGCAACTATATCTTCATGGCTTTGCTCCATCTCATTCCTTCTCATTCTTCAAATGGGTCGAGACAATTCCAAATTATAGGCATTCTCTGCAATGTTCATGGTCCATGCTTCATATCCTTGTAAAGGGTAAACATTTTAGAACTGCACAAGAGATGCTTGAGAAAATTTCCCACAGGGATTTTCTTTCGTCACCGTCAGTTTTGAGAACTTTAATTGAAATTCAACATGACCCCGAAGTGAATGCACATATATTGAGCTGGCTTGTAATACATTATGCAAAATCAAAGATGACTGATGATGCCATTCAGGTTTTTGAGCAGATGAGGTTATATAATTTGAAGCCTCATTTACATGCCTGTACTGTGCTTCTGAATTCTTTGGTCAAGGATGGGGTTACTAACATGGTGTGGAAGGTTTACAAACAAATGGTTAAAGTTGGTGTTTTTCCTAATATGCATATCTATAATGTATTAGTCCATGCTTGTTCCAAATCAGGAGATGTAGAGAGGGCAGAAAATATACTGAATGAGATGGAAGTGAAGGGTGTGTATCCTGATATTTTCACTTACAATACTTTGATATCATTATATTGCAAGAGAAGTATGCACTACGAGGCTTTATGTATCCAGGAAAGAATGGAAAGAGAAGGAATAAATCTTGACATTGTTAGTTACAATTCTCTTATTTATGGATTTTGTAGAGAGGGTAGGATGAGAGAAGCCATGAGGATATTCAGCAACATCAAAGGTGCAATTCCCAATACTGTTACGTACACTACATTGATTGACGGGTATTGTAAATCAAATGACCTGGAGCAAGCTCTGAAAATGCGTGAGGCGATGCAGGCTGAGGGATTGTACCCAGGAGTTGTTACTTGTAATACAATTTTGCGTAAGCTGTGTCAGGATGGTAAAATAAGAGAGGCAAATAAACTCTTGATTGAGATGAGCGAAAGAAAAATTCAGCCAGATAATGTCACTTGCAACACATTGATTAATGCTTATTGCAAGATAGGAGATATGAAATCTGCATTGAAATTTAAGAACAAGATGTTAGAGGGTGGATTGAAACCTGACCCATTTACGTATAAAGCATTGATTCATGGGTTCTGCAAGATAAAAGAGCTGGAAAGAGCCAAGGAGATGTTGTTTTCCATGCTTGATGCTGGGTTTGCCCCCAATTATTACACTTATTCTTGGATCGTCGATGGTTACTGCAATAAAGGCAATGAAGATGCACTTGTTACCCTCCCTGATGAGTTTCTTAGAAGAGGTCTTTGTATTGATGTTTCAATATACAGGGCTTTAATAAGAAGGTTATGTAAGTTGGAAAGGATACCTTGTGCTTTGAAGTTATTTAATCTTATGGAAGGGAGGGGTATATTAGGTGACAGCGTTGTCTACACAAGTCTTGCTTACGCTTATTGGAAATTAGGCAATGCAAAGCTTGCATCAAATATATTAGAAGACATGACCCGAAGGAGGTTGATGATAACAAGCAAAATCTATAAATGTTTTGGTAGTTCTCTTGGTAGTGAAAACCATACTTCATGTTCATTCTGGAACTATGTGGTGGAAAGGGGCCTTATGTCAAGAAATACAATGAACAAAATAAAGCAAATGGAATTATGATGATTAACCATAGTCCAGTATAATCCTCACAACTATATTCTTAAGATTTCCTAGTGGAAAATGAATTATTGGTCATGATTGCATTGATAGCCTTTCTTTCTCAATCTTTTCTTCGCAATGTACTGTATAAAAGTTACTAGCTGTGAATTGAGTTTGACTGTTTATTAACTGAGCTTGGACAAATATCTTTATATGCTTATGGATTAAATTTATCCCGAGATTTGGTTTTTGACCGAGCTTAATAGTGTCATTTGATCCATGTAGCCGACTCCACCTAGTGAGATAAGGCTTTGTTGTTGATGCTGCTGCTACTTATGGATTAAATTTACTATATCATGTTGAGGCATAACTACTTTTCTCTGTAATTTGGGATGCAAAGCTAGCAGGTTTCTTAAAATTCTTATAGACTTCAGATAGATCATGAATATACAAGTCATAGTTTGATGCTTCCTTGTGCTGCGGCCACTGAATACTGCTGCATGCTCTTTTATTATTTTGCAAAAAGTCAGATTTTTTTTCTTGCTAAAGTATTGTGTGTTATTCAAGTCCAATATAGCTGTGGCTGCAGTATCGTTGGACTACTGAAATTTCTTTCATTTCTTGATTCCCATCTCCTTCAAATTAACCATATCGGTGGAAAAGACATTTGCATTACCATTATCTGTATTACTACTGAACTATGCAAAGTTAATATTTGTTGATGATTCTCTTGGCGTTAACTAACCTCATTGCTATAGACCATAAATGGAATAGATCTTGTGTGTTGCTTCCTTATTGGCCATGGATAAAATATGTATCCAAAACTAGAAGTCTTTTGATGCAATTTTGATTGATGAAAATCATTTGAAAATTTTTGCTATTTATCCACCAAAATTGAATGAAAATCTGTCTTTTGTCAATTTACATCATATCAGGGACCTATTCTGCGCCATCTACTCCTCCTCATTGCTAAGATGTTGAGACAGTAGAGGAAAATGTCCTAGGCTATATGTGTCTTTGATAAGATACCGATTTGAGTAATCTGATAGGAAGGTTATATGAGAATTTAAGTTGAGAAAACTATGAGAAATTCTGAGATAAATAGTGGACAAGAATTTCATCTCTCTAAAAGGAAAATCTCCTAAACTAATTTACTTTCTGAAATATTTGATGCCTTTATTGATGAGGCAATATGTCAGTTTATAAAGATAGTTTACAGAGAGGAAGACTCTAATTCAAAATTCAAATGTGAAATCCAAATATGAAATTCAAATGACTAACAATCCTAGATTCTAAAAACTAAATCTTACTAGTGGGATATTCCTTTTATTTTTCAACTAATAATAGTAATAATAAGTCAATAATAATAATTAAAGCAACTAAAATAAATATTAATAAAATTAGACTAATTTAATTTATGCACAAAACTTTAAACTCGGTACTCTATCCGTCTTCAATTTTAATTGAAAAACATGTCTAACTGCTATCTTTTTGCTCTGACTTTATCTGGTGAATGAGTTTCTTCTTCCATATCCTTCCTTATCTGGCTTGAGCTTGTTTACACCGGACTGTTGAACAAGTTTTAGAAAAAATTCTTGAGCTCCTTCTTCTAAGCATCTGATATAAACAAAAATTAGGCCATGTCAGATATAATATTTATAGCCTCAATTATGATACAAATAAATATATATAAGTTAACTTTTATCTTTGACTTGAGCTCATTCACAAGTTTTATTGAAGAAATTCACGTCATTTCATTAGGTTTTAACAACTTTAATTTACTAAGTAAAAATTCACAAGTCATTCATAAGTTTTGTTAAGGAACTCATGATACATTTTAACAACTTTCGTTAACTTAGTAAAAAATTCACACTATCAGGTCATTCACAAGCTTTGTTAAAGAATTCCTGACATTTCATTAGGTTGTAACAATTTCATTTATCAAGTAAAAAATTCATATTATCAAGTCATTCACAAGTTTTGTAAAAGAATTCATGATATTTCATTAGGTTTTAACAACTTTCATTACCAAGTAAAAATTTCATTCTATCAGGTTATTCACTAGTTTTATTAAGGAATTCATGACATTTCATTAGGTTTTAACAGATTTTTTAACTTAGTAAAAAATTCAAACCACCAAGTCATTCACATATATTGAAAAGTATTGGTGGCCCAATGGCCACCAATAATGATTTTTGACAAACAAGTGGTGGGGGTTCAAATCTCACCCCACCACTTCTCCAAATAATTATTCTTGTTGGAGCTCCGGCTACCAGTAGGTGAGGATTTTTTTTAAAAAAAAAAAAATTTATGTAAGAACATTTTTGTTATTTCTTTAATTTTTTTAAAAAATATAAATCAAATAGTAACATTTTTGTGATATTATGATTATTCGAAATGTCATTTTTGTCATTTTCTATTTTAAATTTATTTTTGTGGGATTTTTCCTATAAAATTTCAATTTGGCCAACGAACTTTTACCTCAGGAGCGCCCATTACAAATAACTTTTAAGTGGACAAAAAATATAAAAATAAAAAATAAAAAATATGCAATCAGCACAAAAAACTTTTAAAAATGTGCAGTCAGCACAACGTTGTTTGAAAAAAATAATGTTTATTATCTAAGGTGCAGATTAGCCAACGAACTTTTACTCCAAGAGTGTCCAGCACAAAAAAGTTTTACTCCAGTAGCGCCCAGCACAAAAAAGTCCATATGAAATCCACCTAAAATCCAACTGTTGTAAATCCTAGCCCGGACCTCCAACCATGTGCATTGGGGTTAGAAAGAGCGAATGCAACAAAAAAATTACAAATTATATTAGTTATCTTATATTAATTATTATTATCAGTTATCTTATGCAATTATTGACTATAATATTGTATTATGGGGTTTAAACTTCTCATATTGCATGAGAAGGAAAAGATTCCTACACACACATGAAATGGTGGGACCCACATATATATATAATGCTAATTATATATATATGTGTGTCTCACCATTTCATGTGTGTATGACATGAGAATACACTTCTCCTCCAACATAAAAAGTGTTTTTCCCTTGTATTATTTACTCTTTAAATTAGATTTTTGTTGTTGTAATTCTTTTCAATCTTTTAAAATATCACATATTTACGTGGGTATAATATGCGTAAAAATTGATATTTATGTGCGTAAAAATATCTCATAATTTATAGGCCACCTTTATTTATTTGGGTATGTCCTTCTCTCTTGTCTCTACTGATAAAGAGATTGAATTCATTTATATTTATGTGTATAAATATAATATTTTCTTGATGCAAATTGATATAGGGCCGATGAAATTAACATACTATGGATTCAAATCTTATTGTCGGTTAACTAAGTATTCTAGGAGTATTACTTTTAAAAATCGGACGAAGGCTTCTAAATTTTTTTTGGGCAACTGAAAGATCCCATCACATTAACTATTCTAAATTGATGATAAATAAAACTAACAAATTACTCATATTATATGCACTTATATCAATAACTAAAAATTTCGTTAGTCGTATATCAATTTTTACGCATATTATATGCACATAAATATGTGATATTTTTAAAAGATTGAATAGAATTACAACAACAAAAATTTAATTGAAAGAGTAAATAATCCAATATTATAGTCAATAATTGTATAAGATAACTGATAATAATAATTAATATAATTTGTGATTTTTTTGTTGCATTCACTCTTTCTAACCCTAATGCATATAGTTGGGGGTCTGGGTCAGGATTTACAACAGTCGGATTTTGGGTAGATTGCACATGATTTTTTTTTTTTTTTTTTGTGCTGGGCGCTACTGGAGTAAAACTTTTTTTGTGCTGGACGCTCCTAGAGTAAAAGTTCGATGGCTAATTTGCACTTTAGATAACATACATTATCTTTTTCAAATAATGTTGTGCTGACTGCACATTTTTTTAAAAAAAATTGTGCTGACTACACATTTTTAAAAGTTTTTTTGGCATTTTTAGTTTGTTTAAAAGTTATTTGTATTGGACGCTCTTGAGGTAAAAGTTCATTGGCCAAATTGTTCCTTAACCCTAATCAATATCATATGTTTCTTAAAGCAGCGAAAATTGGTGCTGATTGTTTATTTTGATGTTTGTAATCCTGTAAACTCCAAATGGCAAATTCTAAACTTGCCTTTAAATTCCAAGAAAGGGATTATTACATGTTAAAAAAATTTAGCAAAACATCAAAAGTAACTTGTGCAGAGACAATTTTCAAATTTCAACTACTAAAATCATTACTCCTATTAGTAATTTTGAAGACGATGTAAGGGTGGTTGGCTTTCATGACGCATCATATTCAAAAAATAACAAAAAGAGAACGTTGGTTTTTTTACTTTTGAAGACATCTGAAACATTTTTGGAAGCATGTGCAGGCAATTTGTTTAAAACACACGCATTTAATAAATATGTGATATTGATCGAATTAATGTGAGTTTAATCTATAGTAATTTTTTTATTAAATAACAATAATAGAAATAGATAATTTATTATTAAATTCAATAATAATATAATATTTATAACATGATTGATTTTTTTTTTGTCGCTTACCGGTACCTCAATCCTGTTCGAGACACATACCATAGCATGCTTCAATTTTCATAAACTTTTGACGGAAAAAGAAAAAGGAAAAAAAAAATATAGAATTCCTAAATAGTAAAGTCTTAGGTACGTTTGTATCAAAAAAAAAAAAAAAAATCTTAGGTAGGACAACTCAAAAAACATACCTTTCCTCTTTTATTTTAAGCGTTTGGGAAAAAATACACTTGACACTTAGTTTGTTTGGACAAAACCCGCTAACATCATAACCCTACTATTCCTATTGTCTTTTTCGGCCATCGAGAGTCGTTTTCAGTCGAACCCCACCATAAAAAATCTTCATCTGACTTCTCAGCGACAAATGCACCAGCGAATACCCTGAAACTTGTCTTAGTAATTGCTGCATGAGTTGCTTTTGCTTGTCTAACTCACATTTTCGTTTGTGAGCTCTTACTAGGTCACATTCCTTTGGTGCTCAGTTCTTCTTATTTGTAGGTATGAT
Organism: Acacia pycnantha; assembly: GCA_025563575.1. Lineage (NCBI taxonomy): Eukaryota > Viridiplantae > Streptophyta > Magnoliopsida > Fabales > Fabaceae > Acacia > Acacia pycnantha. The sequence continues at coordinate 1,534,907 of JAMWYP010000112.1, forward strand.
TTATCTCATCCACTTCACATTATCCATTATGCATTCACATCGAAGGTTCCTGTCATGTTACTCATAGTGTTCAACTTGGCCAATTGAGGTACCTTTGTGAAGTCACGATGCGATAAAGCATTCAAGGTGGTGACATGAACTTGCTTTTGTGAAGTTATGTTTTTTTAGAAAAAAACATATTATTGCTCTGATCGAAGGTTCCTTTCATATTATAAGAAGTTGTCAACCCATTGCTTTGACTAAATGTTTCTATTGTATTGATCTTTTTTGAGGTAACTTCTTGAGATATGAATCCCTAAGCAAATACATCTCCTTTTTTTTTTTGGAAGTATTCATATCTCCGAATTTGCTTCCAAAAGATCAATATGGATAAGATGAAGAAACTAGTTCAGTTGTACCGAAACTCATACATGAACAAACAAATACTTGCAACATTTATGAAGTCACAACGTGATAAAGAATTCAAGGTGACATATTAAATTGCTTTTGTGAACTTATTTTTTTTTTCTTTGGAAAACTCATTACTTTGATCAAAGGTTGTTCTCTTGTTCATACATATTTAGTAGGTGACACCAAGTCAAAGCTTTGAAATTTAACATTGTGATCATTTATGGACTCTTCAATGTGAGAGTTTTTGAGCTACTTGGTCTAGACTCTATTAATAGAGTAGTACTTCCCATATTGAGTAGTGATGCAATTTCAAATGGATCAAAATTTTCTAGACTTTGTGGCTAGAATTAATCGCACTCTTGGCATGTATATATCATAATGTAAGTGTTTATCATCATGGCTCGTTTGTGATAGCGATGAGAGAAGTGACTTATTTGCAATCTGACTTTTGCAAACAGACGATAGGATAAAAGTCAGATTGTAAATGTGATTTGTGTTTGGAATAACGATGAGAGAAGTGATTTTTTTTTTTTCCTAAATGGTCTCTTGTTTGGATGATTATTTGAAAAGTCAATTTTGAGATGGAAAATGATTGAAAATGACATAAATCTTATTAAATACTATATATATTAGTTGTATATATTATGATAATTGAAGACGAGAATTTAAATTTAAATTTGATTAAAAAATTAAAAAAACTCTAAAGTACTTAATTAAATATATTCTAATGGATAAATTAGAATGCTTACAAATGTGTATCTAATAGTATATTGCTTGTTGGATCACCTATCCCTAACATTTTCTCCGGACTCGAAAAAGTCACGCCAGAAGCTGAAAAAAGTGACTTATATCAAAAGCCACTTTTTTACAATAAGCCCATTTGACCCAAAAGTTATCCTAAACCGTCCAAATTAGCTTATTTTTCTCCATTGGGCTTATTCCATTGTGCATTGCCATGTCAAACAGGTCCATACCTCATGTCTCTTGTAACAACCTTCCATATTTACCGTATAATTAATAATTTTATACTCAAACACATTTAAGACTGACCAAAATATATTAGCCCACAACAAACACCATATTAAAGGGCTCCATTTACAGTACAAACTCCAGTATGCAGCGGAATACTCAATATGCAATGTACTAAAAGGCTCTAGAGTTCTGCAATATACGTTAGACTATACTCATGTAACAAAACGATACATACAAGATCGATAACTCAAATTAAGTCTTGGATGTATTCCCTTTGATAGCACCCCCTTGATTCTCGCTTGAAAAAAAAAGAAAAAGAAATTAACGGGGTGAGTCATAGGACCTCGAACCACATATCCAATTTAACGAGTACACATGGAATGATTACAACATAGTTAAGCAGGCAGAATATACATTCGTTTAACATAAAGTCTTAGTAGTTTTCCAAACCATTTAATAGTTCAAAATCATTCAATATGCATGTAATTCCCACCCATCCTTGTAACCGCTGACATAATCTATGGGCTAAATTCCCATACTGCACAAGAGAGCAACTAAATTGACCTTTGCGCCCTTAATTCAGAAAGTTGGTCTAAAACTTGCAAAATGGAAAGGAAGTTTTCTAAGCATGGCAGGTAAAACTGTTCTTATTAAATCTGTTTTATCTGCAATTCCATATTATCAGATGCAATCAATACTCATACCTAAGGGGATTCTTCTTAATCTTGAAAGGATGAGTAGAGATTTCTTTTGGAATCATAATAGCGATTCGAAAAAGATGCATCTCATACCTTGGCATGTAATGAAGAGGGATAAATCTAAAGGTGGGTTAGGAATTAAAGATCTGCAGTGTCAAAATAAAGCTTTTATTATGAAGCTCTGCTGGGGGATAATTACCAAGCCAGATGCGCTATGGGTGAAATGTTTGCGCAGTAAGTATAGATGTGGGGAGAGTTGGAAGCCACAAGTAAACAAGAAAAGGTACCAATCTGCAGTCTGGAAAGGGATAACAACGGTATGGGAAGACTTTTGTAAGGGGATTGGGAAGAAACTAAAAAGTGGGTCATCTACAAAGGCGTGGGATGATCATTGGACCCCATTTGACAAGCCTTTGAAATACTATGTTGATAAGAATGTTCACTTGATAGATCTAGAGGCAATGGTAAATGACTTTGTTAAATCAAATGGACAATGGGATGAGGATAAATGGAGAACATTCCTTCCAAATGGGATAGTGGAAGAAATTTTAAAGGTTGTTCCACCAAATGGCTTGGGTGAGGATGTTTTTTATTGGCGTAAGACTTCTGATGGGAACTTCACTGTTAAATCAGCATACACTATGATCTACCGCCAGCAGGAGCACACGGTTGACCCTATCTGGCAGCGTATATGGCGTTGGGAGATTCCTGAAAGAGCAAAATTCTTCATGTGGCAAGTGTTTCATGAGAGACTTCCCACTAATACACTCAGAGCAAAATATAATCCTCATGTGCAAAACACTTGTCCTTTTGAGTGCAATAGAGAGGAAACCATTATCCATATTCTGAGAGACTGTGAGATTGCCAAGAGAGTGTGGTTTAATTTAACTAACCCATTATATTGTTCTATATTTTTCTCTAGCTCTTTGCAGGATTGGCTGAAATGGAACTTAAGAAACAACCCATCTGGTAGGCTTACGACTAGATGGCCTTGACACAGAACATTTGGTGTGGTGTGTTGGCTCCTCTGGAAGAGCAGATGTACAAAAGTATTTGAAGGCATAGGAGATCAGCCAAGAGCAATAACACAAAGATGCATCTTCTACTTAATGGAAGGAGTGGCGCATGGCCGTTTTCAGCATCAAATTATGCAAATACCAGACAGAGCAGAAGCTAGATGGCGTCCCCCAGAACTAGGATATGTGCGTGTGGATGTGGATGGATCACGCAGGAATAGTGGGCAGGCAACTTGTGGAGGCGTGATCAGAGACCACCAAGGAAACTGGGTATGTGGGTTTCAACAGAAGCTAGGCCATATTACGTCAACTGCAGCGGAAGTTCATGCTATCTACGGAGGACTTATACTTTGCAAACAGTTGGGCTTAAAGAAGATTATGCTCCATACTGATTCATTGGATACCATTCATTTGTTATTACTTGATTGTGGGCAAGGTCATCCTATGAAAGATGAAATACAGGATGTAAGATCCCTTATCCTTTCACACAAGGATCTGCAGATTATTCATACTCACAGGGAAGCATTAAGATGTGCGGATTACTTAGCCCGATCGGCTCAAGAGATGGATCGAGATTTTGTAATTATTTCATCACAGCCTTTTGAGTGCATTGACTTAGTATATCTGGAGTGTGGCGGAATGCCATTGAGATCAGTGAATGTAGTCTAATATTAGACTTCTTGTAATCCTCAAGCTTTGGCTTGCCAATGTATTACCAAAAAAAAAAAAACATAATAGGATTAGTCTCTTTGACAAGACTGCACTAAGCTCTCCAATGATAAGGTGTAGCTCGGCCAAAGGCTACAACCCTTATATCGGACCATGGGTTCCCTTTCTTTTGAATAGAGAAATGTGTCATGTCTCTTGAGCTGACCCTTATCCCGACCAAAGGAAAAGGTGATAGCAGCTATACCACATGGTATAAAATCAACCTCCTACCATCACATCTCATGACAATCCCGTATGTTTTACTAATGGAAGCCACTATCATGTCATGGAAAAAAAGAAGGAGAAATTTCTTATAAAGCTACTTTAAATAGGAAATTCCAAATTACATTGGTAAATTTAACAAATCCCTAATCAAGTCATCAACTCAATTTAAAATTTCAAAATGTGGGTAAAATGACCTTTCTACCTCTCCTAGTCTCCTCTCTCTTCTCAAAAGAGTTTAATTGCTCTCTAGCTTATTTTTCTCCCAATAAATTTGTGAGTATATTCAACATGAATATATATAACAAAATAAAATATGATTAGTTTAAATCAAAAGCATTTTTTGTGTTTTGGAAGTATCATCAATTAAATTGATTCTACAAGAGCCTTAGTTATAAAAACGATAGAGGCTTGCACTTGGGAAGGTATCACAGATTTGTTGGAATGAGAGGGTAGATTTTGTTGAAATGAGAGCGCTAATTGGAAGCCTTTGAGACGAAGAAGATGAGATTTGTTTTTGCTTCTAGATCTTGTGTGGGAGTAAAGTGATTATCATCATGGCAATATTATGAAGAGGCCACCGAAGAAATTATTAATTAATAAAAGAAAGCGACTGTGATTTTGTCTGCCATAGTCAATTTCACAAGTTTATAAGGCCTGCTTGGTATGCGGAAAATTTGAAGAGGGAAGGGAAAGGAAAAGGAGTGAATGGAAAGGAAGGAAGGAGGGAACTTAAAAGGGTGTGTTATTTGATAAACATGTGAATGGAACATAGGTTAAGGAAAAATAAAATGTTTGGTAAAAAGAAAATGAAGTAGTGCTTGTAAGAAGAAAATGTAAAATACTCAGAATACCCCTTAAATTGGAATTTTTTACAGAATGAAATTAAAATTTCATTAATATATTTATTAACGAAATTCGGATTTTCTAAATAAATTCGAATTTGAGAATCAAATTCTTTTCTCCCCCTTACTGAAACAACAAAATTCTATCCGCCTCGGTTTTATCTTCATTGTACTCATCTGTTGATTTTTCAACAAAAGAATCTATTTATTAGAGAAGAATTATTTTTTCTTTTTGGAGTAACAAAATCGTTGTTCTCAAATGTTTATTGAGAAGAATTCTCAAAGGTTTTTTTAGTATAAAGATGAATGTAGCCACTAGCAAGTGTGTAATGACAAACTATGACGCTAAGAATTAGTTGTAGAATTTAAAAACATCAAACAAGCTCTGGTATAGAACAAAGACAAACTAGTGATCAAATTGAAGAAGAAGGAGAAAAAGTAATAGACAATAAGGAGTAATGTCAAAAACAGAACTGTGGCACCGGTGCTTTTGGCTACAATACTTCGTGTGGCTCATCAAGTTTTTTCTTTTTGATGGTTACACTATCAATGCCAATGTTTATGACCAAAGTGAATTCTCTTCTTCATATGCTTCAAACAATCATCTCCAAACTCTGAAAAATTTCAACTTACAACGACTAGTTTTGAAAAACCAGTCATTGATACATATTCATATATTTTTTTGTAATTTTGGCTTAACTTTCAACAACTATTTTAAAAAACTATCGTTGAAAATAACTTTCAACGACTGTTTATCTAAAAAAAGTTGTTGAAAGTTAAGTCAAAATTTCAAAAATGTCACTACCTCCTTTTTAATTTCTATTTTTTAAAAAAAAAAACAGACATTAATTAGTGTTGTTGAATGAATTTTTTTGTAGTAGTGGTACTTACAAGTATTATTATTTTGGCTTTGCCATTTTCAAAAGCGAGATATTTTATGTTGCAATACCCCAACAACAATTTAAAATATTTAAATTGTTGATGTATATATAACACTTCAATGTGTATAAAAATAAATATTGAATTTATACTAAATACAAATAGTAAAATATTTAGGTCAAGTTCTTTATATCCATTTCATCAAATTCTCCAATAATATGTTGTCATGTATCTTATTTTTGACTTATTATTATTTCACCATAAACCCATATGAAATAAATAAGACACATGTTCATGTGTGGTTGAAAAACTTGACGTGATGGATATAAGGAATTTGATGTAAATATGGATATTAAGGCTAAAAAATAAACTTGAATGTTAAATTTTAGAGTAAAATACATTGACTACCGTTCTATTTTACCTAAATTACACAAACCTCTCATCTATTTTGAAAACGTAGGTAGACCTCCCTTACATATTTGAAATTCCATTTTCATTTACCTAACCGTTAAGTTTGACTATTAAACATTTTCTTTGACCAAAATACCCATCTTTTAACAAAAATGAATAAACATTTATATTTTTCTAAAAATAACTTTAATGCAAACAAAAAATAATTCTAAAATATATATATGTTCACAATTACCAATACATTATAAAATTTCTTATTTTTTTATTATATTATAAAATTTAAAATTTTCAAATATTTTATCATATTTATTGAAGTTTATTTATTTAGTATTCTTTTAAATGACTAATTTTTTTTTTCTTTGTTTGTTTTCCGTGATTGAAAACATATTTGAAAGGCATATTTTTAATCATCATATGTTGTTAATAAAGTAAATTTGATATATTATATAACTTATATTTATTTAAAATTTTTATTTTTTAAATACTTTTTGCACAAACATTTATAAACACGTTTATTTAAATATTCATCAATTAAAAGAGTTAATCATATTTTAATTAAGTTTTCTATGTTTGGCTGTCTGCATTAATTCTGTCTTTATTTCATTGAAAAAAATTAACAGATAATTGTTTTCAAAACTAAAAAAAAAAATTAAGAAAAAGGAAAAAAATATTAATTAAATTACTTGAATAATTTTAGCTAAAATTGAATTAGTAATGATGAATTGTAAATTAGTAAATAAAATTTATTTTAATATTAATTTTAAATAAAAAAATAAAAAACCTTAACGGAGTGAACGGTTTGGACTTAAGTGTATATTTTCAAAATAGAAGGAAGATTTGTGTAATTAAGGTAAAATGCAAGGGAGGTTAGAGTATTAATTTTACTCTAAATTTTAAGTGAATTATATATATATATATATATATATATATATATATATATATATATATATATATATATATATATATATATATATATATAAAGGTTTAATGTTTCTGCTTTTACTGTAGATTTTTTTTTTTTTGTCACACTCACATAAAAGTGAGTGGATCTCACTAATATTTTCTCTCCCTTCTCTCTACAATGAGACCCACTCACTTTAAAAATTCCTAAGATAAAAGCGAAAACATTAAACTCATATATATATATATATATATAGAGAGAGAGAGAGGCATTTATTAAATCTATGGTTTCTCAGGTTATTCCTCATGCTCCTTCTTGGTAATATTGGATAAGCTCTAACTTAAGTTTTATTTTGATTATTTCCTTCAGGATTTCATCGATCTCTCTCATAAAATGGGGGAGAACTCTTTGGCGGAAACAAGAAATAAGATTAAGGCCAGGATACAATAATCTTCCCATGAAGAAGAATGATAAGAACTTAGCTTGGTAAAAATAATATGGAGTAATAACAAAAACTATTTCTTGAAGTTAATTAGCTCGGTAATGACCTTCTTGTTCACAGTTTGTGAAAATATTGTATAATATATATTAATTAATATCATGGAGGATCAGTACTAGATTTGCAGCTATATTTTAAAAAAAAAAAATTTAGACAATTTATTTATAAGAAGTCTGCTAAAATTTACAACAATACCATGACATATTTAATAAGAAAAATTAAGGGAGAAGGACTGAGGAAATGAAATATTAATTAATAAGGATCTTAAACATTATAATTATTTTAAAAGACCAAAAATTTAAATATAAATCTTCAACCATTTGATAGTTATTCATTAATTGATGTATGTCTCTAAATTAATTTTGCTTTTATTAGGACAATGAGATTCTTGTGATATTAGAAATTTATCATTTAAAAAGTTTGAATTTTAGTTTTTTTATAGCATTATTTTTAGGCGTATCCCGTTTGTTTAATCTTTTTTTCATAAAAAAACATAGAATAAAATATTATAATAGTTTTTTTTTTTAAATATATGTGTTCTGGTGTAGAACACAGATATATAGCCCTAAGGGGCTAGGATGTTGGTGTTGATTGTGACTTGACCTAGGAGCGATTCCTAGGCCTACGTACCCTGAAGAGGGATCAAAGTCCACGTAGTTCGAGGATTAATGGAGTCGTTTAGCCAAGGGGGTGGTCTGTATGCTCGGTGACGGCTGTATGTAAATAGCCGGAGCGTAGACCGAGTAGAAGATAGAAGATCCGTACCTTTAGGGTTTAACTCGTATTTATAGAGCGTACCTTAGGGTTAGGTCTCCGCATCAGGTGTGTCCATGAATCTCGGTAACGTAACCTCCCCATTGAATAGGTCTTGCGGTTTAGATCTTCATGGGTCGGTTGAGATTCTTACGCGGACTGCCCCCTGTGTTAGCCGGTTGGCTAAGGGGCATTAACTAGGTCCATAACAGATGCCCCCAAGCTCGGTAGTTCAGGTCTCTGAGCTGCCGAGATTAATTGTTTGATTGACTGTGAAATACAGATTTGGCCGAGATATATTCAGCTCATCTGGGTTGTTTGAGAAGAAATAAGATTCCTTGCTTGTGTGCGCAAATCGCTTAGTTTGCTCATTTCGAATGCTTGTTCGAGTTTGCATTAATCCCGATTATTGACAATTGTATATTAATTGCCCCCAGCCTGATAGTCCAGGTCTCTGGGCTGTCGGGGTGGATCTGTTGTTGAGTTCGAATATCGTATCCGAGATGCTACCACTCGTTTGATTTTGATAAAGTGTCTATCCGAGTTTCAAAGAACTCCGGAGTTACTTGTATTCTGATTGAATTGCTCCCAGACATCTAGTCCGGGTTAATTTTGCTTTGAAACTTCGTCTGTTTCTTTTTATGATCTTCAAGATCTCTTCTTCTTCAATCATCCTGGTCTCCGGGTTTGTTTTGCAAGGGCTGATAAAAGCGACCTCGTGTAATTTAGAAACCGGGCTAAGTCTTGGAAGCGACCGAGTTGCGAAAGCTTACGGTGACGGCTTCACTTGACTGAAAAATCGAGTTCGATGACCCTTGCACGGAGCCCGGACTTTAACTGTATTAAGCGTAATCGGGGTCCGCCTTCTTTTTCTTTCTATGATCGTTAGGATCTCACTACATCAATCATACGGGTCTCCGGGTTTGTTTGCTGCAACACCGAATTGCCCTACTCCGAATTGTCCTGAAAAGGAAAGGAGCGGGTTTCCGGATTTGTTTACTACAACTTGCCCCCAGATCTGTATTTCAGGTTGATTGATTGGAGCTGTATCGACTTGATCATTAATGAAAGTTTGTTCACTTCCCGATCAATTCGAATATTTATGTAGTGTTTCATCCGTGTCCACGATGAACTGATATAGTGAACTCGCATTTGTTTTTGGAGTACTATTGAGTGACCGGGCCAGGGTCATAGATGTGATATGCAGAATCAGCGAAAGCGCTTTTGGTATTGAAACCGTAAAGTGGTGAGGGATCAGTATTCAAACTGCCTCGTATAATTCCGGGTTCGTTGACCGGGTCATACTAGGATAAAGGGAATTGCTCACTTGTCCGGGTTCGGTCTTTCACCGAAGCGTCCGAACATTTTGACCTGATCAGGGCCGGTATGACAGTTCCGCTTGATATCTCGGAGTAAGTTAGGAAGCGTCCGGGCTGCGATAGCTCTAAAGAGACAACTTCCTTTCGACTGAAAAGCCGGGTTTAGTCTTCAGTTCGTAATTGATTTACGACCGGGTTCAGTGACCCTGGATTCGTTCTTTCATTCATGTCTTTGTCATTAGTGCAATTCGATGAGATTGAATCAATGCTCTCGATTGAGAGTTTCATTACACAGAGCCGAGATTTTAACCGTATTAAATGTAAACACGGCCCGGCTTCTTTTCTTTTGCCGCGAAACCTTACACGGAGCCCGGACTTTTACCTTATTAAGTGTAACCGGGGCCCGCCTTCTTTTCGTTTGCCGCGAAACTTTAGACAGAGCCCGGATTTTAACCATATTAAGTGTAACCGGGGCCCATCTTCTAAAATTCACACGGAGCCGGGATTTTAACCAGATTTGGTGTAACCGGGGTCCGCTTCCTTTTTACGTCCCACAAAACTTTACACAGAGCCCAGATTGTAACCGTATTAAGTGTAATCGGGGCCCGCATTCTACGGCAGGGTAGTAATGACTCGAAGGAAACACATATTATATGTGGACTTGAGGAAAGATGCAATGAATAATTACATATAAAGAAGCAAGATTTGAAAGAGAAAAGTACCTGCTTCCCACGAAACTTTACACGAAGCCTCGATTTTAACCATATTAAGTGTAACCGGGGTCCGTCTTCATTCAAGAGCAAAGTGAGTGACTCTAGATACTCTCAACCACGTGCTTCCTGTAATATCCAGCGCCAATGATTTTTGAAACAGGCTAGCTCCTTTGAGCTCTCATCAGAAAGAATGTCATAGCACCCATGACGGTTGGCAATTGAATATGAGAAGTTGTAGCTTTGAGCCGGAAACTCAATTCTCTTTGGATGCTCAAATTCATGGCTTCCTATATTTTGTCACTCATCCCATGATCTGCTGTAAAGATGTAGGTTGTACGGTTGTCCATAAAATAATCTTGAACAAGATTATAAACACTTTCAGCTGCATGGCTATCAACTTTAACATTGTTGAGATAGATGGAGGAATAAGGCCTATGTGCATGGCCATTTTTAGAGTCACAACCAAGTAGGTGCAGGAGTATAACAAGATTATCCTGTAGAAGTAACTCCTTTCACTTTGAATCTACCCTGATGCAACTCAACAGTATTTCCACAATTTGTTTTTATCAGAGCTTTGCCATCCTCGGCTTAAAGAGGAAGAACATATCTCAATTGGTTACAGTCACAAACTGTTAGATGCTTCAACATTTTAAAGCTGCATTCCCCATGGAGCTGCGTTTAAAAACTTCAACCTCAACGAGTTTGGAAAATATTTTGAACGTCGAAGCTAAGAAGAGATATTCTAGCTAGTGAAAGCATTATGATGCCACACGCTTCAACAAATACAATTCACCCCAAAAATTGTTGTCCTAGATATATTTGAATTTGAGCTGGGTGAATACCAGGTACGGTTGGCGTGCACGTCAAACTTGGCACCTCCTCATCTCGGCATTGAATATTTTAATCCATATATGAATCTCGGCAATTCGCATGATCATGTCGGACATCACTCGGGATAGTTGTCAATTCTGGGAAAAGTATTGCATAACTATGAACCCTCTCCATTACAACATTAACCTTGAAAAAATCAAAACCCAAAGTCGGTGCAACTGGGAAATTGAGAAAGGAACCTCGGTCTCATCACCGTGCTAGGTTCAATGATCTCGGCTCCGATGGTCTCGTTACTGTGCTGGCTTCAACTATCTCAGCGCCGAGGTATTTCATGTCTATTTCAAGTATTTCGGTCTTGTATCCCGGCTCCCCTGCATCCCGACCTTGACTCCATTGAATTAAAGATACAGTCTCCTGTAAGCTTTCGTTCACAATTCAAAACGAAAGTGGTTGCTTGAACGGAACCAGAGATGTGGTTGCTTGAACGGCTGTTGGGAGTGTTATATACAACATAGTGCAGAACTCTTGAAGATGCTGTTTCATTTGCTGTTCGTGATGACAAACATATTCCTATAAAGAGTGCAGGAATGACTTCTAGTACAACTCAACAGAATCCTTTATGTAGATCGTACCGATGACAAAGTTAAAACGTCCATCAATTGGCCAGTTGATCGTATAGAAGTGTGCATGATACCCTCCTGATCCGTAGAAGGTCGAAGGCAATATCCTTGGAAGCTGCCGAAGAGACGTTGTCGAGGCCAGAGTCCATGGCGGTAGCAGTCAGTGACGGAGATAGGTTCTTGGGTGAGAGCTCCTCTGGATGTAACTTAGGAAGTTACTGATGACTGCCACTGTATAAGAATTTAATTCTGATATCTAATATTTCCGATGCTACCACATCATGGGCATACTCAAACCGGGATGCTAGTGGTCGTTTAGCAATTTAGGACAATAACGATCTCGGCTGCCGTGGTGCTAAACAAGGTTTCTGAAAAATCTGTTAAGATCTCCTCCACTTCGGATGATTGACAATGAAAAATAAAATAGAGACCGAGAAGCCAAGCTCGTCCCTTGTCTGATTTAATCCTCCCCGACATATGATTTCGTGGATTCTCGGCACAGCTTTCAAAAGGAACTTCACACTGATATTGATAATAATCCTAGCGTTAAAATGGTCATCCCAAACTTCATCCAAGCAGATGTCGGTTTTGGGACACTGAGAAAAGTACAATATACTTGGCTTGCTGATTGCTTAGTCCCCACAGCTATCTCGGCTCTCATTAAAAGCAAGGTCTTCATACAAGTTGCCAGGTTGCATCTCTCTGTCGGCTTCCTAAGAATCCAAACATGGCGTTGAAATCGAAGTGGACTTGGGGGATTTTACCCTTCACACTCCCTTGAATAGAGAAAACGCCAATCAAACAAAAAGAAATCGAAAATAGTTATCAACATTTAAGTCGGAAAAAAGAATAGGAGATAGTTATCACCACGTGTGTCGGTCTCGGCCTGAATCGGTTTGCGTGGGAGTGTGAGAGGACCGACATACGTCCGTTTTGATTGTGCCAACGCGAAGCAATTTTAACGCAAACCTGGACCGTTAAAACTCTCCTCAGGTTTGTACACCCCTGATCTCAGGACCATATTTGAAGGGAATCCATAGACCCAATCGATTTGGTCAGATATGAAGAACCCGTTAGGCAGAATCCAATCCTCGAACCAGTCAACGAGAACCCAGAACCTCAGAAGAGCGGACCCCTGACGATGACAAGTATCGAACCCATTCGAGTGATGGCCCTAAAACCTGAATCAGTCTCTGAAATCAGAAACGCTTGGAACGAACAAACAGAGCCTAGAACCCTAGACATATTTTTTGAGAGGCAAGATTGAAACTACTGAGTTTGTCTTGATTTTCTTTCAATTTTTGGTGAGCGCAGAATTGAAATCATTGACCATCTTTGGTCACGGGAATCGAAATTTATAGATCCCCACGGTCGGCGCCACTGTTCTGGTGTAGAACACAGATATATAGCCCTAAGGGGCTAGGATGTTGGTGTTGATTGGGACTTGACCTAGGAGCGATTCCTAGGGCCTACGTACCCTGAAAAGGGATCAAAGTCCACGTAGTTCGAGGATTAATGGATGCGTTTAGCCAAGGGGGTGGTCTGTATGCTCAGTGACGGCTGTATGTAAATAGCCGGAGCGTAGACCAAGTAGAAGATAGAAGATCCGTACCTTTAGGGTTTAACTCGTATTTATAGAGCGTACCTTAGGGTTAGGTCTCCGCATCAGGTGTGTCCATGAATCTCGGTAACCTCCCCATTGAATAGGTCTTGCGGTTTAGATCTTCATGGGTCGGTTGAGATTCTTATGCGGACTACCCCCTGTGTTAGCTGGTTGGCTAAGGGGCATTGACTAGGTCCATAACAATATGTG